>OY829507.1:9792444-10109048 GCA_963691665.1 Clepsis dumicolana | reverse complement strand
TATAGTATGTAACTCAGAATCATAATGCTCTTTCGACAGAGGTACAGTTAGTAGTCTATGTACATAACAATGGAAAGCAGCCAGTTTATGCTGCCATGGGTGAGTAGAATTTGCAGGTATGACAGTATCTGTGTACGTAGGCTTACGGTAAATTTGAAACTGGTGCCTATTATTTGATGCCACAGTGTGGGGAACAGCAATTTAGTATATTATTATAGGTATGTTGATGATTTAATTTTATGTTGGAAGGGGAGTATGAGGCAGCTAGATTTGTTTATTAGTGCTCTCAATAACAAACATCCAAAAATAAAGTTCAAACGAGAATTAGAGGAAAATCGTTCATTAAATTTTCTGGATTTAACTATTACAAGAGTAAATAATAGGCACCAGTTTCAAATTTACCGTAAGCCTACGTACACAGATACTGTCATACCTGCAAATTCTACTCACCCATGGCAGCATAAACTGGCTGCTTTCCATTGTTATGTACATAGACTACTAACTGTACCTCTTTCGAAAGAGCATTATGATTCTGAGTTACATACTATATATCAGATAGCAACAACAAATGGTTATAGTACAGCAATGGTTAATAGTCTGGTTCAAAAGAAGCAGGGACGGATAGTGAATAGCATGCTTTACTCTGCGTTGCCATCTCAGCCTACTAACAAATTTAGATCTAGTATTACTTATGTTGGCCGGTTGTCTGACAAGATTTATAATATTTTAAAATCAAATAACATCAATGTTGCCTTTAAGACTACTAATTCTTTACGTTCTAGACTTTGTAATAACAAAGAAAAGGTGGATAAAGGGAACAGGTCGGGCGTATATAAACTCACTTGTGGCGACTGTAGTCAAGTATACATTGGACAAACCGGTCGAAGCTTTGATACTAGATTTAAAGAGCATGTCTCGTCATATAGGCATGATCATCCAGAGAAATCAAACTTTGCCAAGCATTTATTAGAAACGAATCATTCGTTGTTAGACTCAGATACGTACGAAATTTTACATTATTGTGATAAGGGTTTGCGGCTATCGGTTTTAGAACAATTGGAAATAATTAGGTACAACAACATGGGGTCTATTATTAATGAACAAGTTAATTTGGTTTCTTCGCCTTTGTTACGACTTGGTTCTAATTTTAATAATGTGTCATAGTAATAATGAGAACATGACTTCTCTTTTTACCGTACTCGGTTAAAAATAACGGGGTACCTGGCGTAGATTAAAAATAAAAATAAAAAGGGTAGTTTGGAATTCATTTCTTAAAAAAGGGTAGTTTAGGACTTACATAAAAGGGTAGTTTGGAATTTATAAAATATTAGTGGGTACGTTGGTTTTGTCATTAACTAAGTTCAGTACATGGTTTACATATGTCAGTAGTGGAAGTGGTGGCATGTTGAGCGGTTGTTGTTGTGCTTCGTAAATGGCCTCGTGGAGAGTGCCGAAACGCGTCAGCGTTTAGTATAGTGGTGGTGGTGATAGTTGGGTCTGTGTGGCATGTGTTGATTCGTGTAGCAGTGGAGGTGGAGGTGTTGCATGGAAACATACATTTGCCGCACAGATATAACTATTTGTCATTAGTGGTCGCGGGTGAGCAAAGTAATTGTTTTTTAGTTCATAAATATGGACCTCCGCAAAGTAACGCCTGATTCAATAAATTTTTTATGTCTGTCTGTAGATTTCGCAGACCAATATAAGTTGACCCCACACTGCATACATTTTGCTTAAGAGCAGGGCTCTGCTAACACTGGACTTCTTAAAACACTGGGGAAAAGCGTTAAGACCTTTTTACGGAACCCTCGTGCGCGAGTCCGACTTTTATACAATTTATAACGGACCACCTCCGAACCCTTTCAAACAAAAACGAATCATCAAAATCAATTAATGGCGGAGTAATTGTGTAATTTATTGAATATAAAAATAAATAAATAAATATTATGGGACAATTCCAACCAATTGACCTAGTCCCAAACTAAGCAAATCCTGTACTATAGGTACTAGACAACGGATAAACATACTTATATAGGTTAATACATACTTACTTAAATACGTATTAAACATCCAAGACCAGAGAACAAACATTCGTATTTATCATACAAACATCTGCCCCGATCAGGCATACTTTAAGAATTATCTTCCAATCCAACTCCTAACCGTTATAATGATTACAGTTAGGAGTTGGAGGATAATTCAAGGAGTTGTAACTTTCAACGCTTGATTTCCTTGGGATTGAGATCCCATCATCAGATCCTGACTTAGCATTAGGACCACCTTACTTAGGAGTAGGTATACCCTTTTAAACAAAAAAATAATCATCAAAGTCCAATCCTAATTGGTGGAGTAATCGCGTAACAAACGCACAAAAAAAAGAAAACGTACAGTCGATAACCTCTTCCTGTTTTAAAGTTAGTTAAACATAGTAGTTGACGCGTTCGAGAATTTTGTTGCAAAAATTCTGTAGTATCTGTGGATTTTCTATTCAGTGACGCTTATGTCATGGCTCACCAAGTCGAAACCCTATATTATCATTTCAAAGTTCAATATTGTAAAAACGGATGAATCGATTTATAGCGCTCGATTTAAAAAAGCCACGACAAACCGGTCTAGCCGTTTAGGAGCTACGATGCCACAGACAGACACACAGATGCACACGTGCTTCGTCAGGGGTAAAATAATGATAAATGCGAAATACATGATAGATTATATACATTTAGCTTGTGGCACCTTAGTTTTTTGCGGAGGGTTAATATCGTAGCGTTTGGTAACCCTACCCGTGACTCGCGAGCATTGACAGGGCGAGTCACCCCGGCGCTACCGCCTAACACCCGACAACGGTTACAGTTATATTTATATAATGTAAGCAATTGCCCCGCTGTCAGTGTCGATAATGTAAACAGACACATCTACAGACATAATTACTGTTTTGAAGCAAATTCATAAGTTGCTTGCTAGGTACGTAAATAAGTGTAGGCTAGTGCACATTTTCGAAAACATCACAATTAAGTATTTTTGTACGAACTTAATTAAACTTAATATCGATTTTAAACCAATGCGCGCTGACCAAAATTAAGATTTATTAACAGATAATATATTAATTGGCAACGAAGACGAGCATATTATCTTGTACAGATACGAAATCGTGGGAGTTATAATTATTTCGGCAATAATTAATTGCAAAAATTGTGTTATATACCTAACGACAACTTGATAGCAGTTTCCTGCCGGTCCGATAATAACATGTACTGGCGTGTCGCGACCTCAATACCCGAGCTTTGTCAATGGAGGCTGATTTTGACCTATTTGTTGTAGTTGCTGCGTTGTCATAGGTTTATGGAACGGATCTCGACTTCGTCGAATTAGCAAAGAGATGGTTCACTAATGTTTTACCGAAACTTGTTTAACAAAAGTTCATTTCACAACCAACGTTTCATATACTAGTCATTTCACAAATATGTTGTTGCAAAAAATGCAATTTTTTTAAATAAATGCTCGACAAAAATACATTCAGAAACTTTGACGCTTGACAAACATATGGAATGACAAATATTATTTTCAAAATCTTCATTTCACAAATAAATCATTTGTAAAGTCAGTTATTTTGCAAAACATCAATTTGTAAACTTTTACATTGTTCCATAAAAATTACTTTCTGTGTAACGAAACGCAAGGCGGTAAATATGAAATTTATACTCTAACTCTGTAATTTTATAGCACCTTGCTTATTGATTTTTAAATTGGACTTCTAAAATAAAATTTTCGAGCAAACGTGTTGAAAAATATTATACCCAATTTCTGGACGGTGTCGACGGAGCTCCGCTTCGCGGAGCTCCTATTCCGAGCGCTTTATGCGCTTCGCGCCTTGACGTGAATTTCGTTTTCGTGATTTACCTTCCAAGCCTAAAATGGGACAGAAAGGACCTAAAATAAGCCATGTCATATTGAATTAAACATTATAATAGAGATTATTTATCATGATATAAAATTGTATGACAAATATTTTTCGGATTCCAATAATCGGAAGTTAATAAATTCTGTGAAATTTATAACACTCCCGTCAAATGTCATACCTAATTGAGAAATGCTGCCCAACGATCTTGGTCGTGACGATCCGGCATGAAATCTGGTTACCTGATTCCTGGTTCTTACTGAACCAGTGGTCTACGCTTTTGTTTCACTTACCGTAAGGTGAGATAGGAATCAATCGCTGGTCAGGTTTTAATAATAATAAAAGATCTTATTCGTAATCAGTTTATTTTATTTATCTCTTAACCATTTAAAGTTTGCTTGATTTTCGGAACAGGTTCTTGCAAATTGACTGCGTTAAAATTGAAACTACTATTAAATTAATGTGAAAATGTAAAAGAAAATATCAAAACTATAAATCCCATTTTAAGTAGGCATACTTGCCAACTCGAGATTTCGCAAGGTCAACTTTCAGTACCTAACCCACTTTAATTTAACCCTAACCCGTTTCAGGCCTTGATGCAATTTAAATAAATGTTTTTTTAATTATTTCCTATCTGTAAAATACATGGGTAAGTATCATTTATATCGTCTAAAACTATTCGAAATTTCAAGTCGATAGCATTTAATAGTTCCTGTGATAATGATAACTAGCTGTGGCAGACAGACAGACTCACTGAGTCGCGCCAAAAGGGTTCCTTTTAACCATTTTAGTTTGGAACTCTAAAAATGCTTGGTGCTTATAACAGAACCGGTTTTACTATCTGTCCTAGTTTGGCTACCGTCAAATGTCAAATAGGTAGGTACATAGAGTAAAAGAACAACTGTTTTTCTGTTCAATCAATCCAATCACCGACTTATTTACTTAAAGAGACAGTAAATGTAAAAACTCTAAATAAACTAAAAACTGGTGTATCCCACGTCGCGTATTCATTCAGCGACGAATTATCAGTCGTCAGAGGTTACAACCTTAAAAATTCATCTTTATTTTCAACACACGAGATAAGAATATTGTGCTAAAGGCTCCGATTATGTGAAGCATAAAAGTAGGCATAATATGTACAAACATTAAATACTTTGTGCCCGGAAACAAAGTCTTATCAAAGAATATTTCGGCGAAGACGGCGTAATGTAGTTACGAGTAGAGCATAACTTTTAAGATGATTGATGGTGATGGCATAACATTACCTATTGTCTGACAAGCCTTGCAGGATATTCGCACCAAAATTTACAGTCCGTCTTTATTTGAATCAAGTGGGTACATATTTTTTAATAAGCGTACTTACTTTGAAAATAAACCCTCTCCCCACTTTACTTATGAAATACACTCCAAAAAATCTGAGTTAAATATCTCAATGTGATGTCATATAGTATTAAGCATATTATAAAAATAGTAATTTTAATTTTTATAATACAACGAGGAAGGCAAACGAGCCAGTGGGTCACCTGATGATAAGTGATCACCACTGCCCATAGACACCCGCAACCCCGGAGGGTTTGCAGATGCGTTGCCAACCCAGAGAGCTAAGATGAAATGCCTCTTGTGCCTGTAATTACACCGGGTCCATATTGGCTCACCGAAAATTCACTACCCGATTTTTTCTCTTACTACCGATTTGTATTCAGAATGATCAATCTTTCGAAAATTTTACTTCATAAATTTGTAGTCCTACTGACGGAGTTCATAACAGTCGATGTGCAGAATTTTTTTTATTCATAATGTCGCTACTGAGATATATTTGTATTCATACCGTTGTTTTTAATAACGTTTTTAATCATACTCATATTTTTTCATAATATTGTTACGGGTCCATATTGACTCACCGAAAATTGATTACCTATCCGATTTTTTATCTTACTACCGATTTGTATTCAGAATGATCACTCTTCCGAAAATGTTCATTTTTCATGTTCGTTTTGTGCGGGGGTCGCAATTATAACCTAACCTATATTTCTGGTAGCAATTAGTTTTGTGCACAGGCAAGGGGTTCAAGGGCGAGTCGACGAAGCCCCGCTATGGCGGGGCTTCTATTTCCGCTCTGGGGGGTCACAACGTAACTAACGAACCTACCCAAGTGGTTGTACGAATCAGTGTAGGCAATTTTTTGTAATGCGGGGGGCTTCGCCCTCCGAGCCCCCCCGTCCCCCCTTATCCCTTCTGCCTAAGTAAGCTTTGTGTGGCCCTAACCTAACCTAACCTATACAGTTCTACCTGACGACCATTTAAAATTTTCAGAAAAATACGTAGTTTCGGCTGGATAAAAATTCGAAATAACGATGATTATGAATAACATTACATTCTGACTTAAAAAGTTATGCGCGAAAACAATTCTACATAAAAACTATATGGTCATGAAAAATAATATAAGAAACGATTATGGTGAGAAAATGTATGAAAACAAATAGTATTATAATAAATTTTATGTTTTCAAACATTATGAAGTGATTCAGGGTTGAGAGCGTTCGGAACAGATTAGTTATGATCAGTGACCATTGACCATTATGATGAAAAATTGTGTGACAAATAACAACAACACAAGTTGCAATATTTGGGTCCATTAATTTATTCCGTAAGACGTTTTAGGGTGAGAGGGGGCCTACCATGTCTTATTTTTTGTTACAAGGGGTAGGAGGGGGGAGTCTTGATAGTTCTTTACGTAAGATCACAAAAATGCGCAATGTTAAAATTATACTTTTAAAAAGCGCGCGCATCGAATGCGGAGGCGTGCGCTCAGATGCGTATTTAATTATAAAGAAAAAATTTAAAATAAAACCAACATTCCATAAAAACAAAAATTACCCAACAGACATTTCTAAAAATAATTTATTTGAAAAATGAAAATAAAAACAAAACCAAACGTGTATTATTCCTTTAAAAAATTAAACAGTAGAGAAGGGGGTCGGCCGGATCTTATTTTTTCTTACATATGGGAGGGAAGGGGTCAAAACTGGAAAAAATCGTCTTACATAATAAATCAATGGCCCCTTTTGTGAAATTATTTATTTATTATTTCCGTACTGCGGTTTTTAGATTCACCAAATAAAAAAAAATTGGAAGAGGAAATTAATAACTTGCGCAAGCCTGGCATGATGTAAGTAAAGTATTCAATTTTACCCCTTAGCACTACCGACTAACTAACTAACTAACCGAACCCTTATAGGATCACTTTGTTGTCCGTCTCTGCCTGTCTGTCTGTCTATCTGTCTGTCAAGATCCTTTTTCTCTGGAACGCGTGGAGGTAGGATGCTGAAATTAATATCAAATACTCAAACCTGCGGTCCCTTGAAGCAGTGAAAAAATCAAGCTTCTAAGTCAACGCAATCAAAAGATACAGTCATTAAAAAAGTCGTTTCCATACAAATTGCCGTATTTTGAAAACCTAAAGGGTACTTCCAGTTGTCCTAGAAACTTGAAATTTGGTATGAAGGTAGCTCTTATAGCACAACCACTCCAAAAAGTCTCAAAGTCTTAAATTTTTAAGTCTGTCTGTAGATTTCGCAGACCAATATAAGTTGACCCCACACTGCATACATTTTGCTTAAGAGCAGGGCTCTGCTAACACTGGACTTCTTAAAACACTGGGGAAAAGCGTTAAGACCTTTTTACGGAACCCTCGTGCGCGAGTCCGACTTTTATACAATTTATAAGGGACCACCTCCGAACCCTTTCAAACAAAAACGAATCATCAAAATCAATTAATGGCGGAGTAATTGTGTAATTTATTGAATATAAAAATAAATAAATAAATATTATGGGACAATTCCAACCAATTGACCTAGTCCCAAACTAAGCAAATCCTGTACTATAGGTACTAGACAACGGATAAACATACTTATATAGGTTAATACATACTTACTTAAATACGTATTAAACATCCAAGACCAGAGAACAAACATTCGTATTTATCATACGTAAAAGTGTTAAAATCTTTCTACGGAACCCTCGTGCGCGAGTCCGACTCGCACTTGGCCGGTTTTTTTATTGTAAATTATGTTGGTTTTTAAAGAGGTTTCAAATGTTTATAGTATTTTATGCAACTGTAACACAACCAATGTCATTATACATGAGCGTGTATGTTTATAATATAAATCACACGAGTGTATAATGACCAGTTGTGTAACGTTGAATACATTACTTTTTCTACGACTTTATTGCAGAATCGAATTAAGAAATATTTGTAAAGAAATAGATAAAAAATCTGTTTTTTCAAATTTAAAGTTGTGGCTGAAGCAGTGTGTACTGTCGGTAAAGCAGACTGCCCCGTTGTTACCAACAAGTAGAGGTTATAAAAATATTGTAAATAAAAAGATGATTATATGGCGATGACTAAACCTTATTTAATTTAATTTGTTTAGATTATTGCAAAAATATCTACAAAGGAATTGACACTGTGATTAATAAACGTTAAATGTCGTTTCTTTGTTTGAGAGAGAGAGAGAGAGAGAAACAGTTTGCCTACTTACATCGGGTAATTTTTCTTTGTTCAGTGTAAAGTTTTGTCATAGAATATAACTTATTCAAATAAAACATTGTTTACAGAGCAACACATCGTTTAATTCATTGACAATGAGAAAAATAACGTTAAATAATGAAAAACATGTAACAGTTTTTTCAATTCACCATTTCAAGAAGTTGTTGTTTATCTGTTTTGTTATAAAGTTTTTGGACTTTTCCGGCAGCACATTTTGCGCCATTAAGGGAAGTGTACGGAATTACGGAGTATTAAGGCATTTTTGACTTTCCAAGTGATTTCCAGTAAAACCATAAATTTCAGCTAATGTTAATTGATTCACATATAATGATAGGCTTACAGAGTATAGAATGACATATAATAATTATGTATTGAATTGCCTTTGTTATGATTAATCTTTGTTTTTGTGGACCTCCTAAATGTCCGTTATTGCGGTATAAAATTTGGCCGTGTTGGTAATCCCGTTAATACGTGCAGGTAATTCCGTTATATGCAATAAATGCCCAAGCCCTATAAGATTAATGAAATAGAAAATTTTAAAACGAATGTGATATGATCTGAAATAAAATGTTTTTAATACATTGCATTCTAAACAAAAAAAAACTTTTAGCTAACTAGGGGAGATTGGGGACATTGGATGCGTGTGGTACCGTGTGATCCGTTTGAAAGGGAATTTTGCATAAAATTTTGGATTTTTCAGTTATCTCCACGCCCTTGACCCCGTGGGGAACAACCGGAATAATATGGGTCATTCTGAATTTCCCTAGTCTCCCCTAAGTGCATATAAATTACAAAATTTGATCGCAAAAATCAATGTGCTTTAAGTATTTTAGCAAAAAATTACCCAAAACTGCTGATGAATCTTAGTGAAATAATTGGATCACTCACGTATAAATAATAAATATCATGGGACAAATTGACACCAATTGACCTAGTCCCAAACTAGGCAAAGCCTGTACTATGGGTACTAGACAACGGATAAACATACTTATATAGATAAATACATACTTATGTACATATTAAACATCCAAGACCCGAGAACAAACATTCGTTTTCATCATACAAACATTTGCCCCGACCGGGATTCGAACCCGGGACCTCAAGCTTCATAGTCAGGGTCGCTAACCACTAGGCCATCCGGTCGTCAAATCGTATTTAAGTTGTGTTTAGCCTGACATGTTTCGGACTAATCGTCATGTGTCCGAAACATGTCGGGCTAAATTCGACTTATGTACGTGAGTGATCCGTTTATTTCATTATGATTGAGTCTTACGGTAGTTTCATGTTAAAAATACTGATTAATCTCTCGAAAACTAAGAATACAATTACGACCTTACTATACCGTAATAAGAGACACAGCCAAAAAGCAGTGCAGGTAATCACGGAAGTCAGAAAGTGGTAAAATTTAAACTATTGACACTTTTGAATTATTTAAAATTACTTGAATTCTGTAGTAATATGATTATGTCATTGATACATCCCATAAATTATACTAAACCATCGATCTTCAGCTAATAAATTAGTGATTTCCCGCAGAGGTTTTTTGTGGTAAATGTTCAAAAAGTAGAAAAAATTGTTCGATATGGACATCTTTTTTATAGTAAAGATTAAATAAAACCATACTACGTAATTTGATCCCAAGAAACTATGCACTATATCGTACCCGTAACAGTAAAGTTTGTTAGTTTATCTCATCTTAATCCTTGGAAAATGCAAAATAAAAAACCCTTTATTTTCCTCAATTCCGTAATTCATACGCTTTTAAGGCCATGACTCGTTTTATTGAACCTAATTACGGCAATCAGTAAATTGCCAGTCATTTACCAAATAGTAACTGAAACGTCATGAAACTTTATCTAATCTGCTTGTTTCAAAATCTACTACAATAATTTAAACAATTTATTATGAAAACAGTTACCCATAATTTATAAAATCCTTATGAAAAATCTATGCGGCGCTTGCGGGCACACGACTCATACGCTACTGTTTTAGCGGTTTGACGCTGATGATAAAGTTTAATGATATAACAGCTGACCCGATGGTTGCAGTTCATTGATGCTGTGTTTATATGATGACATCTTGATCACACTTAATATAAAATTGCAAAAATGTTTGCAATAGTTTATAGTTTTCTTGTTTTCGGGCGTTAAACGTAAACTTACGGAATTCCGTACACTTACGGAATTCCGTACATTCACCTTAATTTAATTCGGGAGTACACAGTATCTCATTTTCATCGCTCATTTTGTTTACCGAACCGAAACAGATAACGAAAAGTATAATTTTTTCATTAGCAGTAAAACTGAACTGCCCAGCTGACTCGTTGTTTTTAGGGCTCCGTACCTCAAAAGGAAAAAACTGAACCCATAAAGGATCACTTTGTTGTCCATCTGTCTGTCTGTCAAGATCCTTTTTCTCTGGAACGCGTATAGGTAGCATGCTGAAATTAATATCAAATACTCAAGCCTGCGGTCCCTTGAAGCTGTGAAAAGAATCGACCTTCTAAGTCAACGCAATCAAAAGATACAGTCATTAAAAAGGCTATTTCCATACAAATTGCCGAAATCCGAAAACCTAAAGGGTACTTCCAGTTGTCCTAAAAACTTGAAATTAGGTATGAAAGTAGCTCTTATAGCACAACCACTCAGAAGTCTCAAAATCTGTCTGTAGATTTCGCAGACCAATATAAGTTGACCCCACACTGCGTACATTTTGCTTAAGAGCAGGGCTCTGCTAACGCTGGACTTCTTAAAACACTAGGGAAAAGCGTTAAAATCTTTCTACGGAACCCTTGTGCGCGAGTCCGACTCATACTTGTCCGGTTTTTAAATTTGCAACCGTACCATAGAGCTCGGATATTAGCGTGTTTTCAGTTACGGAATTTTGCTTATAAAAATACTCCTTGATTATCATACCCGTTATCAATGTTGCGAATTCATTGAATGGATAGCACTGCACATTTTTTAACATGTACTATATATACATAGTTTGATGCACCTGGTCTATTTGTTGTAATCTACACAAATAGCTTATTTTTATTTATATATTTTAAGTACACGGATTTAAAAGAGGTTTTATTCTATTTTAGAGGTCCAATTCCAATTCCCTATAATTGTGTCATTTATTTGCCAGTAATGATTAATGTCGTATATTATTATAATTAGTTTACTTTTATTCAGTTATTAAAATCATGAAATTCCTGAATGATTTCGCCGAATTTTCCCAGTTTAAAACAAAGCTGTGATGGCGAAACTGTAAATAACCCGAACGCAACGCGGAAATGGTTTGCAAATTTAGTACATATAACTGAGCAAATAGACTTCAATATTCTTCGAATACATAAGCGCATTCGATAATAGTTTCCTGTAAAATTATTTTTTCTGTTTTTTTTTCTGTTATTAAAACTAATTAAATTATACGAATCTGTTGTTTTACCTATAAAAATATTCTTGTAACAAAAACGTTTTATGTATATACCGATTATGTCACATTGACAACGAAATAAATATCGAGCGACAACCCTGTGACTTAGTTTCAATGAATTTGCAACATTGATAACGGGGTGTGTTGATTATGATTGGCTTACAACTGCTACTCATGTTATGTTTAAGCAACTCTCGTTTTTGTTTTGTATGTTTAGATAAGAGTAACATAATGAAATTAGTATGGGTTATTATGTTACTGAATTTTGACCATAGAACTTGGAACAGACTTATAACGTTAGTTATTTATTTATATTAGTTATATATTTTTTTACCATTTAATTGACAGATTATAATATAGGAGTAGAAAAAACTCTTAACGACATCGAATTCGATATCGAAAAGTCATTACGAACGAAACTCTGGTCATTTTCTACGGTTTCTGAACGCATTATAGAGAACCTATGATAATGTGTAAGATAAAGGTACATTATTGAAAGAAATCAATAGTCACTTAGGGGCCATTCATTTGTTACGTAAGGCGATTTTTGCCAGTTTTTGCCGTCGTCCCTCCCCTATGTAAGAAAAATAGTAAGATTCCGCCGACCATATGTTTAATTTTTATTACGTTAGAATATCAAGGAAAAAATGAGTACAAGTTTGGTTTTGTTTTCATTTTAATTTTTTAAATAAGCAATTTTTAGGAATGTTTGTTTTGTAATTTTTATTTTATTGAACGTCTGTTTTATTTTAATGGTTTTCTTCATAATTCAATACGCATCTGAGCGCGCCCTTCCGCATTCTCGCGGATGCGCGCGCTTTTTAAAAGTACCTATAGTCCTAACTTTGCGCATTTTTGTGGTCTTACGTAAGAGCTATCAAGCCTCCCCCCTCCCAACCCCTGTAAGAAAAAATAAGACATGGGAGGCCCCCTTCCCCTCTAAATTGTCTTACGTAATAAATGAATGGCCCCTTATAATGTTTACTTGACCTGCGATCATTAGATTCGGAGCCCGAGGACACTCACTAGATCGACTATTGCACTTTTAGCTGTATGTAGGTAGCGCTTTGCTTTAGGTATTTATCCTTTTTAGTATATACTTATTTTGCCTTCTTTCATTTATAGTCATGATGTGTACTTTGTATAAAATCTTTTTTAGGTCACGAGGCCATGAAATGATAAGAGCATGTTGTTGCTAGTTGATATGTATAACTAGGTACATATATACTGGACAAAAAATTAATGATAATAGTGCAAAGGTTACCGTAACACTTGATTTGATATTAAAGCGAAGAGTTGTTTAAAAAAGAAACCCGTTTTCAGGCTAGTTATGATTTTAAGATTGGCTGCTATTTTATTTATATGATTTAGGTACCTGACCTATTTACTTCATATCTCGCTAAAATGGTGATCCTATATGTATGGGCATGGTCTCATTCGATTCAGCGCAAAAAATATATAGAAAATGACACTTCACTCGTCCCGTTTGTAAAACACCCCCCCCACCCCCCACCCCTCCCCCAAAGGTAGTTTAGTAAATTTTGGTAGGACTCGGCATATCCCCATTTCTAGTGCCAAGATACTTATAAACAAAGTTTCATTGATGTACACATTTTGCCGCAAACTGTCATATTTACTCTTAGATACTTTACCTGTAGTAGTATAAGCGCATCCAAGCTTAAGTACATATTTTTCGAAGAATGTTAATTATGTTTGTCTTAAAAGGGGCACAAAAGACAACGTTTTTACCCTGCTTGTCAAGTTACGGTCGTTTTCTTATACGCGATCCCCTTTAGCCGACTCGACCACTGCAGTCAAGTCTGTGAAGGGTTCTTATAATGCTTTCAAGCAAATAAACTTAACTTGCAACTCAAAGTACCTACTAAAAATAGACAACGCTTATCTAGAAAGCACAGAAAACATGAACATTGGTAATTAGCGTTTACTTATTTGATTGACGAAACTTAAAACAATTTGATTCCTATTTATGACCTCAACTCCGTATTTATTTCAAGTAAAGGCTATTTTAGATAGCCTCTATATCACATTAGGTAAACAGTGCGTTATCATCAAAGTTTTAAAGTTTAAGCCGACGACTGTTATAATGTATCTATGACATGCTCAAATTTAGCGCACATTGTATTTAAGAAGGAAGGGTAGGTATTTAACATTTTTCATTAATATAATGAATCCTCCCGATTTTAATGCAATTAACCACGAATCATTTAAAACTATAATTCGTCAAATAGTCAACTAACTCTTTTATTATTCGTTAATTTGTAAAGCTTACTTATCTGTGATAGTTTTTCTTCGAAGTTCACTAGATATACATATGCACTACTGTCCTGCGTTTTTTTTCACATTTCCAAACACAGCGATTATATTATGCTGGTAGAGGAGATTGACAACTTATACTCTAAAAATTATCGCTTTAAAGCTGAATATTTCATATATCTAAGGCTATTCAAGTATTTGTCTGGTAGGCATGATGAGCTGATGATTGAAGATACAACTCCTTAACGGTTAGGAGTTGGAGCATAATTCTAAAAATATTAAATCAACATAAATATATTTTTATAAATTGTGAAATAAAAATCTTTTAACAAAAAAGTAAAACCGCCTTCAAAAAAACCTTAGAAAAAAAACATAAAATAATCCTCTAAAGCCATGAGTTTTATAGCCTAGCTCTAGCAGAAATATGAAGTTGGTGCTTCATTCAAAGAATATTCCGCTCGCACCGCACCGACTTCATATTTCTGCTAGAGCTAGGCTAATAACTCATGGCTTTAGAGGATTATTTTATGATTTTTTTCTAAGAGGGGGTATGTATCACAATACCGAAGTACGAAAGACCGAAATTCACAAAGCCTATGAACGGAAGGCCGAATATTAAAACGTCGAATGTTTGTATGACCGAAAGTTTAAAATCCCGAAAACACGTTTGACCGAAAGCCTAAAAGCCCGAAAACTACAATCCCGAAGATTGATATACCTACACCCAAAAGGCCGAAAATTATAATGCCGAAGATTCATAATAACTACAAATAAAATAATCGACGCTAAATATATCGATATTCAAAATACCGAAAATACTTTATCCCGATAGCCGATACACCGAAGTTTAAAGCACATATTTTCAAATGACCGAAAGTACCTACAATATTCCGATAGAACGTCAATGGGAAGGTAACCTTAAGATTAAGATCACGCCCATCTTTAGCCGTAAATTTTACATGAGGAAGTCGGATAGAGTCGGAGCCGCGGAAACCCCATCCTCAGGAAAGCCCGAGCAGCATTAGGTTGTTAAAACTATAAATAAAAACCGGACAAGTGCGGGTCGGACTCGCGCACGAGGGTTCCGTATAAAGATTTCAACGCTTTTCCCCAGTGTTTTAAGAAGTCCAGTGTTAGCAGAGCCCTGCTCCTAAGCAAAATGTACGCAGTGTGGGGTCATCTTGCCATCTTCACCATGCTGCATGCCATTAGTGCATGCTGTTTGTACGCCATTAGGCAAAACATAGTGGAACTCACATGCAACTTGTACAACTATTGTATACCTATGTTTGACAAATAAACTACTATTACTATTACTATTACTATTACTATCTTATATTGGTCTCTGAAATCTACAGACAGACATAAAAATTTAAGATTTTGAGAATTTTCTGAGTGGTTAAAAGAAGAACAGAGTTACCTTCATACCAAATTTCAAGTTTCTAGGACAACTGGAAATACCCTTTAGGTTTTCAGGGAACGGCAATTTGTATGGAAACAACCTTTTTAATGACTTTATCCTTTGATCGCGTTGCCTTAGAAGTTTGATTACTTCACGGCTTCAAGGGACTGCAGGCTTGAATATTTGATATTAATTTCAGCCTGCTACCTCCATGCGTACCAGAGAAAAAGCGTCTTGACAGACAGACAGACGGACAACAAAGTGATCCTATAAGGGTTCCGTTTTTTCCTTTTAAGGTACGGAACCCTAAAAACTAAAAACTTAATTTAGGTTACAACTTATTTTAAGTTTAGGTTAGGTTAGAATTGCGTCAAGGCGCGAAGCGCCTCAATCACGCGGACTTCTTCTCACAGCTGTTGAATTCTCATTTGACTTAATGTTGCTTTATGACAAAATAATTTTGCGACTCACAACTAACTTCTAACTTTGAATACCTATGAGACAAAGTCGACGGAGCTCCGATACCGCGTTGTTGAGGCGCTTCGCGCCTTGACGCAATACTAACCTAACCTAAACCTAAATGAGTTGCAACCTAAAATATGTTTTTAGGTTTTTGTTTATAGTTTTGTGTAGGTAAGTAGGTTTATTTAAAATTTCAAGTCGATGCCATTAACCGTCGAAGAGTTCCCTCTTGTGGAGACGATCCTGGCCGCACCACCAGGATTTCACTAACAGATTATTGTGTTGTAACCGGACTTGCATAAGTATGCCAAATTTCAGCTCAATCGGATACCAAGAAGTGGTCGAAAAATGGGTTGAAAATTTTGAAGCGGACAATATTTGAGGTGTAAGTAGGTATATTAACTTTCGGGATTTTAAACTTTTCGGTCAAATAAGCATTCGACTTTTCAATGTTCGGCTTTCCGATCAAAGGTCATATAAAAATTCGGTCTTTTGAACTTCGGCATTATATAACGTAGGCCAAAATAACTATTGACATTTTAACTTTCGCTTGTCACGGTTTAAAAAAGCATTTTTGCTTAAAAAAAATAGTGTGGGGTAGGTATGGTTGGATAGGTCTTTTAAAAATATTAGGGGTTCTTCAAGATCATTTTTCGATTGAGTAAGTACGTTTGCGAAATATTTAGCTTTGAAGTGCTCATTAAATATAGTTGGAGTCAAGCCTCAAGCGTCCCCCTTCCCTCTACCATAAAAACTGTTGTATTTGGAAATGTCAAAAAATCAGAGCCGAATACCTATAGTGAAGTTAGAATTTAAAGTGAGTGAATAACACTTAAAGGTTGGCTGGTAGAGATTCCTTAAAGGGATAAGCCGCCTTTGTACTCGAATTCGATTGTTGTAACTTGTGTTTTTGTTCTGTTTTTTGTACAATAAAGTGTTTACTTACTTAAACTTAATACTTCCAATCACTAATTAACACATTACCGAAATAGTGTCTTGAGCATGTCAGTAAAAATCTTCAACCACCTGCCAAATGATATAAAGATTCTTGACTTCCCGGAGATTAGGGCACGACTTTTCAACTATTGTTTAAAGAAAATGTACTTATACTTAGTGTTGGTGAACATTTTACACCTGAACATTTGAGATATCATCATAATTACACTGGTACATATTGTCCTAATATTTAGTTTTTTCTTATTGTAGGTATGTTGTAATTTGATTATTTTGAATTAGTTATTAATGAATCGAAACATTTGTGACACTATTATGATCATAATTGTATTTCATTTTTAACCGACTTCAAAAAAGGAGGAGGTTCTCAATTCGTCGGAATATCTTTTTATTTTATATCACGTTCCAATCGTGACGTTAACGCTTATTGTGCTATTCTGATCCTATTTCTTTATGTTAATCGTTTTTATCCAGCAATTTCTTACATTAGCTATAACTTCCTTGACATTGTATTAAGTAACAGTTTTTGTAGTAAATTTTATTTTAATCATAAATCAACTTCTTATAAGCACTTATTCTATAAGATTTGAATATTGTATGCTGGATCCTGGCAAATTGTGACGTACACTAAATGTACAACAATACAATACAATACAAATATTCTTTTTTGAAAACCACAAAACAGTAGTACAAGGAGATTACAGTAAAACAGGTATGGTAGACAATAGGCGATCTTGTCGCTTAAAAGCGATCTCTTACAGACAGCCAAAATACAGAAACCAAGATGAATAGGCTAATAATAAGACCTATGTATATAGGTCTTATTCATCTTGACTCAGTCATCTTGAGTCAGTATACACTGACTCGCAACCTATCAATAAATATTTGTATTTTTATTAACGGCATCGACTCGAAACTTTAATTACCTATACATGTATAGAGTTTAGAGTTCCGATGACAATGCAAATAAGTACAGTCAACAAAAACAATGGTCAGAAAAAATCTTTACAAATGTGAAGATTTTTTTATCCCACCTAAAACGTAAATGTGAAAAGGGGAGCCAAGTTCAAAAACTATTGAACAAAAGAAGTGAAATCTAAAGGGGTGCCAAGTTTTATATTCCAGAGGCTTTACATCTTAGTCATATGCAACTTGGCTAGTTTTAATTTAGCTAGTTTGGATTTGGGTCAATACAAAGAAAGCATAGTTTAAAACGTTAAGTGCTAAAAACCAGCCAAGTTGCATAACTGACTAAGATGGCAAACCTCTTGAATAAAACTTGGCACCTCTTTTGTTCAGTAATGAACTTGGCTTCCTTTTTCACATTTATGTTTTTGGTGGAATAAAAAAATCGTAATATACTTATAGCAAAGAAATTGAAATACTTACTTAATTTAAAATAATAATAGTCCGTGCACATGGTCTTGATATAGAATAATAGAGGTAATAATAGACCCATACACGCTTGAGCTGGAAGCTCTTACCTTTCCATAGACACGAAACTGCTTGTTATGTACCTAACTATAAGTAGAGATATTTTATGCCGGGAGTCAAAAATGAGCGTGATGTCAGACAATATGTTTACATTTACTTAGTTAAGTAATTTAAAATCAAATTTCACTCGTATTTTATGGATGTTCTAAGAAGTTAATAAGAAAGTCTTGCGTTTTTCATAAAGTAGGTACCTACCTAAACTAAGGCATTCTACTTAAAAATGTAGGTATCCCTCTTCGAAAGATAGTTTCATGCCCTGATTAATTATTTATTATTATCAAATCCGTCGGTCGCTTAATTTCGCATGAAGTAGTTGACGAAAAAACCTTTTCCTCAGTGATGTTTTTTGCATAACAGCATGGATAGAGGTGATCATTGTGGTTACTTTTTAAGCCTAATTCGAGCAAAATTGTGTGTTACAAAGGCGTTGTACATCTTAGTAAATATCCATGCGCTTGTTCGCGCGTTGATGTCGTTTGAGCCGGCATAGGTTATGTTTAGTCCGTTATAGAAACGCGAACTGCTGCAGGTAGAACCCATTTGCAGGTGAAGATATGAAAGGTACTCACTGCGGAGCTAGGAGCGAAGGTGGAGATGAGCAAGAACGCGAAGGGCGCGAGATGCAGAACTCGGAGTCGCGCACGCGCCGGGCCTGACATGGCTGCGCCGCACTACTGGCCCGGGGCCTCGCGGGCGCGGGCCGGGCCGGGCTCCGCGGGGCGGGGCCCCGGGGACGCAGGCGCCGCGCGCACCGCGGCCGCCCGACGCCCGATCCTCTCTCCTTAGTATCCCGTCCCGGCACTAACTGCGCGCGCGCACGGGACTCTGGCGCAGCGCGCTCCGGGCCATGGCGGTCCACTTGTTATGGTAAGCACAACTTTAAAAATATCGACTGTAAGGTTTAAACTTCAAAATAGAGTTTTATTTAGATTTGAAAAAAACATTAAATTTACATTTACTTATTACTATAGAACATAATTAATATTAAGTACCTACCCATATAAAATAGCATATAGGTATCTTTTAAATAACGTGTGTATATATTAAACTAAGAAGATAAAGTTTTTTATTCTTTCGTTTCATAGTTTGGTGACCGCGCTATTGTGTCTTATTGGAGTAGAAACAGTAAGTAGAAATCTTTGTTACAAATTATGAAACTATGTATTACTTTACTTGAATTTTGGTGAAAGCGATTAAATTCGCATTAGATAAAAAGTCCAGTGGGCCGAGAATGCGGCGGCGGGCGGGCCGGGGCAACCCGCCGGTCCGCTTCGTTCCTTCTTTTGCAATTTCTTCAAAACGCGAACATTTGGTGAAACTGTGGCCGCAGCTGGCCGAATTAAATTTACATGCAAAATATAACATTTCGTTTCAAAACTCTATAATTTTTTTTTAAGTATTTTGTAATTTATTTATTGGATGAATCTACAAGTCTTAGTTTTTAATACTTAGTTTAATTAATTAGTTAGGTTAAAAATATAAATAAAGACGATACAGTAGACCGACAAAGTTTATCAACTCGGATGTAACGCGTCGACATTGCGCAAACCTAAGCACGGTTTCCATTTTCAGCTAATAATGTGCATGCCATATCGAAATACTTAGTTTCCTAACAATTATATAAAGTATGTCTAAAAGACGTTTGGAATTTTGTTATTATTTTTCTCGCTGTGCACTCGCTCGTCTATCACGTCGAAACAACTCGCAGTTACATAAGTAGACCTAGTAGATTAATTTTAGACTCAAGTACCTATGTATATGTATGTTCTGAATATAATTTCTCATCCCTTTTTAACCGACTGCCCAAGGAGGGTTATGTTTTCGAGCGTATGTATGTATGTACGTTTATAATTCTTTGGCACGCTCTACAGCCTAAACCGTTTGACGGATTTTAACGTATGAAGTGTCATTGGATTCATCTCAGTTAAGGAGGTGACATAGGGTATATTGTTTCCCAGAATTGCACTCGGATTTTCTGGTTTTAATTTTATGTTGGTAAGGTTATTTCACTAGAATAATTAAGTATGTTACTATAATAATATTTATTTACTATTTCTAACAAAATCATAATTTAAAAAGAACGATAAATAAGTATATACTCTAATTGTCGCTCCTGGTTTTAAAAGCCAGAAGAATAACTTGATGATGAAAAGCGACACAATAAAATTATCTCAAGAAAAGATTATACCCTTCCAAACTTAATTAACTTGTATTTACGTAATAATATTTATATAACTCGCTGATCTCTTTGTAATTAAATGAGATAATATTTAAGTATTCTTTCGTAATCTTTTACTTACTTAATTATCTATTTTTTGGGGTTCCGTAGCCAAAACGGCAAAAACAGAATCCATATACCTAGTTTTGTCTTGTCCGTCCGTCCGTCCGTCCGTATGTTACAGGCATTTTACTCAAAAACTATAAGAGGTAGGTATATAATATTGATGATATTTGGAATATAGGCGTCTTGTAGAAGCTGCTACTTAGTTTGATTTAGCATACCTAAGAATGCTCCTATTGAGCTGACCGACTTTAAGGGCAAGCTTACAAGCAAAGCAATCTTAGTTACTAGCTACTGACGCCTTGGAAAAACTACGTTAAGCCTATCTGAGACCCAAAATGCTTTAATTTCCGAAACTGTAAATATTTCAGGATTTTTATAAGTAAAGTAAACCTAACCTAACCTATAGGGTTCTACGAGATGACCCTGAAATAAGTCCTGAAATATTTACAGTTTCTGAAAAAAAAGCAATTTGGGAAATTAAACATTTGGGTAAGTAATCAGTTTGGCAAACGTTTTTTGGCCAAATTAAAAGATACCGATGTAGTCAGGTTGTGATCGGAACGTCGGTTCTCCGGAGCGCAATGCGAAACCCAAATCGACAATAGGTAGGTAATTCTATAATAGTAGTTTATGCAACTGCACAACAACACACATATTAATAGTACTCTAAGATGGGTTCAGAAGCCGAAGGCGTAATGAACTTGTCACAAATTTGTCTGTTTTTAGGGCTCCGTACCTCAAAAGGAAAAAAACGGAACCCTTATTGGATCACATTGTTGTCCGTCTGTCTGTCTGTCTGTCTGTCAAGACCCTTTTTCTCTGGAACGCGTGGAGGTAGCATGCTGAAATTAATATCAAATACTCAAGCCTACGGTCCCTTGAAGCTGTGAAAAAAGATAGTCATTAAAAAGGCTATTTCCATACAAATTGCCGAAATCCGAATACCTAAAGGGTTCTTCCTAGAAACTTGAAATTTGGTATGAAGGTAATTTCACAGACCAATATAAGTTGACCCCACACTGCGTACATTTTGCTTAGGAGGCTCTGCTAACACTGGACTTCTTAAAACACTGGGGAAAAGCGTTAAAATCTTTCTACGGAACCCTCGTGCGCGAGTCCGACTCGCACTTGGCCGGTTTTTTAAACTCGTAGACAAACATATCGAGCTGACGTTTCGTATCGATTATTCTTTTTTAAATTGGGGCCTATTTTTAAATTGTATTGGTTTTTGAAGACGAAAATTGACTGTGGTAATGATGGTCTTTACCTACGGTTTATGAACGCATAATAGAGGACTTACGTTATGTTTGTTGACAAATAGTAGTTTATGCAACTCTTACATAATGAGGGACCTTAAAACACGAGTGCGGTTTTATAAAACGAATAAATAAGATCACATGAGTGTTGTAAGGCCCAATTATATAGAGTTGCATACATTACTTTATCTACACACATATTTATAAGTATATCTAGGATGGGTTCAGAAGCCGAAGGCATGCATATATATTATACCTATCACGAATGTCTTTTTTTATTTATGAAAGACAAACGTACCTAACACGCTTCGTATCGAATTTTTTTTTATTGTAAATTATGTTGGTTTTGAAGATGGCATATCGACATCGAATTCAATATCGAAAAGTCATTACGACATCGATACGACATCGAATAAATAAATAAATAAATATCATGGGACAAATTGACACCAATTGACCTAGTCCCAAACTAGGCAAAGCCTGTACTATGGGTACTAGACAACGGATAAACATACCTACTTATATATATATAAATACATACTTATATATACATATTAAACATCCAAGACCCGAGAACAAACATTCGTATTTATCATACAAACATCTGCCCCGACTGGAATTCGAACCCGGGACTTCAAGCTTCATAGTCAGGGTCGCTAACCACTAGGCCATCCGGTCGTCATGACTTTGATGTCGTAATGACTGTTTGATACTGGCTGTCGAAATTCTGGTCATTTTCTACGGTTTCTGAACGCATTACAGAGGAATTATGATATGTGTGTAGATTAACTTCTTTTTTCCCTGTCAGGATCAATAGCTTTATCTTAAGTACCTACCCTACCGCTGCCTTATTAGTCGTGTATTAACTAGGTAGGTATATAGGTGGGTAGGTATATTAAGAAATGTTTACATGTCAAAGTGTTTGTGACGTTATGACATTGACATAAGATTGATTTTTGCCCGATCTGTGGAAAAACTTTTTTCACTAGACCTATATTACACTCGTTAATACATGTTTTGACGTACGTTCTAATTTCCATTATGGCCTACGGTCAACGTCATACCACAAGTGCCTGCCTAATTAGCCAAGTGTCCGCTTACGTCCCTTAAAAAGCACACCTAGCAACGTATCGTGTATCATGTTCAGAATGCAGACAATGTATTATATAGTTAATACATTAATAGGTGTAGCAGTGGGTCGTGTAAATAAATGAATGAATGTAGGTATTACTGGTACTTAGCTATGGTATGGTACCGTGCTCTTGTATAAATAAATAGAAGCAGAGCGGGGACATGAAGAATCGATAAGACCATGAACTAATAAAGGAGCAAAATATATTATCTTTTTGTCCATTTTTTTTAAATTTACGGTAGGGTAAATGCCACTAACTGGCTATTCTAGAAAATATACAGTTACTGGGGGTCGATTTTTGAATCTCACCCGGTGACTAAATTCTCATGCCCGTGATATCGAATACGAATGCCCCCTCCCACTCGTAAACGTGATCACTGAATGACTTCTTGACCACTGGCAGTGACAGCTAACCTCAATCCACTATGCTGACTCGCTTGTCTATGACAGAAACGCACATTAGCTGCATGTTAGTAGACGGGTATGACATTCAAAAATAAGGCCTTTGGCAAATAGTGATATCAATGTCATTTGTGAGAATTTAGTCACCGGGTGAGATTCAAAAATCGACCCCCTGGCCACCAATTTTGTGCGCTAATGAATGAATGAATACTTTTATAATGCTCTTTCATAACAGTTCTGAATCTATTTTAGTTTAAAATTATTAATTACATTGGCAAAGTGGCCATTTACAGAGGGGTAGCCTAAACCTAAAACCTCCGAAAAATACCTAACCTAACCTAATAGTAAATCGTACTGACTGTAATACTAAACGTGCGAAAAGTTCAATTCGGAAGTTTAGTATTTAAGTTTTTCTGTCTACTGGTTTATTATTTCTCGTAGACGATTTATCCTATTTGAAAATAAATAAAAAATGGGGAAAAAATGCAAAAACATACTCCATTGAGACAATAATGAATTGATTGATTTTAGCGCCATCTCTCGGTCTGGGATGGGAGAGCCTCCGAAGGAAGAGCTGATTAGTCCCGATTGGTTCCGATAGAGTGTGGCTGTCGTCTCGTTGTGACGTACTTCACTCACACATATGGTGCTAATTATTAGCCAAAAATAGTGATATTCGTGATAAACGACTTGTTACATGAAAAATAAAAAATGAAAGATTATTCGTCTCCTGAGGGCTGCTGCAGCAAATTGTTCCATGTTTCAGCATGAAAAATTTGGTCGTGAATATCTGCATACCTACCAGCTTTAGTAGGTATACATGTGGATTAGCACGTATGACACCGAATGGCAAGGATCCGGGTTTGGTCCCCGGGGTTAGTCATATTTTTTACTTTTCTGTGTATTCTTATTAAATACTCACTGTATTTAAAGTTTAATAATGCGGTAAGATCACATTACACGTCTCGCTCCGCTTCTCTTGTATACCTAATATATACTTAGACATAGAGATTTTCGTGGCTCGAACGATGCAACGCCAGTGACTTCCTTCTGATACTTAGTTTATCGATATCTTATAAGTTGCTTAATGAACAAGTCAAATCAACTTACTAACAATTTAAATTCAACATACATTTACAACATACAACATAATTTAATTTCATACAAAAAAAAAACGAAATCCTGTGAATATATCAATGAAATGTAAGCAGCCGTTTTCAGCTGCTAGTTATCGCTAGAAATGACAATAAGCCAAAAAAGCCGTTTCTAGCCGCTACGCTAGAAATATGTTAGTAACCGGCTTCACATCTATAATCATGATGCATGTAACAGCGTCAAAATAATATCGGGAGCTTATCAAACCTATTTTTTCTACACACATTCATAAGTCCTTTATTGTGCGTTCAGAAACCGTACGCAATGACCATTATTACTATAGTCAATTTTCGTCCACAAAAACCAATACGATTTAAAAACAGGCCTCAATTAAAAATATTGACGATAAGAAACGTCAGCTCGATATTATGTTTGTCTATGATTTAAAAAAAACAGCCACATTCATAACAGGTTTATTATGCCTTCGGCTTCTGAATCTATCTTAGAGTAGGTACTTATGTGTGTTAGATAAAATAATGTACGTAACTCTACATAATTAGGTCTTGGAACACTTGGTCGCACGCTTAGAATTAAAATGACTCAATTCTAAATACATGATAAATCTTAATTAAACTTTGTAGGTTTAGATTTTAAATTCAATTTTGCAATATGTCATATTAAGAATTGAGTCACTTTAATTCTAAGCGTGCGTTGTGTGATCCTATTATGAAACTCGGCTTCGCTTCGTTAAGGACCCTCATTATGTGACAGTTGCATAAATTACTATAAGGAAATCGCGGTCAATATCCCGTTCTCATTATGTCTAATGTAATTAACCGCGAATCATTTAAAACTGTTATTGTAATTGGTTAAGTTAACTTATTAATAATGTTGTTTCTATCGCAGCAAGAAAATAGGTATGGTAGGGATGAGTACAACATCAACAATGTAGACTCGAGGCCATACAATAACGAGTACAACTATGGATACAACAATCGTTACAACGACTGGGAGAGAGGAAGCGACTCGCGCGCGGGCTACCCGTATCGGCAGCCGCAGCAGTGGCCGCCGCAGCCTGCGCCATCGCCGACGTCGATTCAGGGTCAGCCGCGAAGGTCCGATTTCTCTCAGTCGCAGCAACAGCCTGCACGCGCAGACCCCACAGTGGCAACACCAGATAGCGGCTTCCCTAACTACGCTATTTACGATCCTGTGACCAGAGAGCGCACGACCCTGCACAGAAACTGCACGTCTCCAAGCTCCTGCGTACCAAAATGTTTCGCTGAAAAAGGTTCCAGGGTAGGTACTAAGTTGATGATTGCGTACTGTTATTAATAGATTACAACCGTTCTTCTAGATAATGAAACGTTAATATTTAAGCACTTGATTGAGCAAACCTAAAAGTGATTCACCCCCGTGAATATTTTTCGGAAAAAAAAACGAGAATCATATAAAAATCATAGAATTGACTACCAGGGTCTTGTTTTATAAAGCTACAAGTTGTAATTTACAAGCGGAAGTCTCTTTCTAACAAAAGGTGATAGAATGAGACTTGAATAAAACTCTGTCCAGCAGGTGCCATAATGAATGCAAGTATGGGAAAATAATTATGGTTATTATTTTTCATCGCCCATGCCGTTTCATCATTCAGCCGTGATAAGCTAGTGGTTTGACCTAGGGCCTCTCAAGCAGAGTGTCGTGGGTTCAAACCCCGGCTCGCACCTCTGAGTTTCTCGGAATTTATGTGCGAAATTACATTTGTGATTTATCATGAGCTTTTCGGTGAAGGAAAACATCGTGAGGAAACCTGCACGGACCTGCGAAGCAATTCAATGATGTGTGTGAAGTTCCTAATCCGCACTGGGCCCGCGTGGGAACTATAACCTAAGCCCTCGCATTTTGAGATCAGACCGTACCCAGCAGTGGGACGTAAAAATGGTGGAGATGATTTTTCATCACTCATACTCGGAAAGTGAGGCATATCAGCATATCTCATCTGTTATCTAACATATGGGAGGAATGGTATGCATGGCTTTTTTTTTCTTTACTCCCTAGGGTACTAGGGAGTAAAGAAAAAAAAGCGCTGGATAGCAAGAGCATTCACTATATGACACCTATTCAGCCTATTAGATACAGCAAAGGACAATTTATTTTTTATTATTTATTAATGTTAAAAATTATTAAAAAAACTTACTTAGGCACCAATAGTTATTAATATAATATTAAACAAAAACAAAGCAAATAAAAACACACTTTCGTTAAATGGTGATGGTATTGTGAATGCAGTCTATAGAGATCAACTCATTGGTTCAATTTTAACACTGTAATTTAATTAGCTACTTGTTTTTCAAAAAATATTGTACTAGAATACCTACTGTTCTAATAGTACATTGTGCATGAAGGGCGGTAAGAAGGGTATTACTAACGAAAGTCTATTAGAAGGCCGACGCCTGCCCGTGATACACACAATGTTTTTCATCACATTTGCGAGCAAATAAATACATACAACAAAAGGCAAAAAATCTATTTATTAAATGTTTGGTCTTCACATACAGAAGACATATTTTACTAAGTACAGGCAGTACCTCCATAAATATTAGATTAAGTATATACGATTATAAATATAAACTCAGCAGTCGGCAACAAATAATAGTTTTGAGATTGTCAACTTTTTTCAGTGGAGACTTCAGACTTCCAGTACTTCCACAGATAATGATAAAAAACGCGTTTAGAAACCGGAAAGCCCATCCATACAGCCAGTTTTTATCGTTTCAAAATAAAATTCACTGAAATAATTGCAAAGTAAACTCAAATAGTTTTAAAACACAATAATAACGTTTAAATGAAGTAATACTTATTTGTAGAAAACATAAAAAACCCATGTTTGATTTAAAACCTCCTTAGTGTGGAATGACATATTATACCTACTTACCTACGAGTGAACGCCATATTTTTTTAAACTAAACTCATTACTCCCTTGGGAAAATTACAAATTACCTATTACTCCCGTAGGAATAATTTAGGCCGTTGTCCTTCAGTATGCCTGCGTACAATACGACGCTTTACGAGCAAGTGTGATGAAAATGAATATTATCTACCTAATGGTTTGATTGAATTTATAAAGTAAAGTTAATAAAATCTATTAAATAAAGACTCTAACAATAATTATTCTGAAAGCGTGAAATTGGCGCAAAAGCATTGCGTGCGTTTTAGTTTTTAAAGAATTATGTTTTTACTTTTCGTATAGTCGAGATGAAAAGCACGTTGTTTAACACGGGGAAAACATCAATTTCAAACTCTCCAAAATATCTCGTTGGAAATTGGTCCTTTTCCTCCCTCGTTGAAAATTCTACTAGGTATTATTATCAAGTACAAGTACAACTTAAATAACTGAATGGTAACTGCATTCTAATTTCAGGGTTATCCAGGATCAGTGGGCAACCCTGGGAACCCAGGTTTGCGTGGCCACGAAGGAGCAGAAGGTCCACAAGGTCCAAAAGGCCAAAAAGGTCAAATTGGGCCGCAAGGTCCCCAGGGGCCTAAAGGTGACAGGGGTAATCGCGGACGACAGGGATTTACTGGTCCAACTGGCCCTCCTGGTCTTCAGGGTGAACAAGGTAGAATAGGCCAGCGTGGTTTAGATGGCTGCAATGGTACCGACGTAAGTACATTTTAGCCTCCTTTGTCATGGGTATCTTATTTGTATACTATGGTACAGTCGAGTTCTCCATAAACTATACAGTCAACAGTTCAAAAATATCTATACACAGACCTTATTGCCAGTTACATAAGGTCCGTGTTTAGATATTTATGAACCGTTGGCTGTACAGATATTGGAAAACTTGACTGTAATTTGCAGTAAGTTTTTGGCAATTGTCATCAAAATTGGTTACCTAATCCCTTCACCTTGCTTCAATTTATCAAACAGATGTCTCTTTTCTAATATTTAATTAATATTAAAATGTACTTCGTATGTCTAGGGCGAGCAAGGAGAGCGTGGACCGAAAGGATCACAAGGCCCCCGCGGGTACCAAGGTGGCCAAGGGGATAAAGGTGACAAAGGAGAAGCAGCGTCGGTGGGAAGTTATCCGAAAGGTGTGAAGGGAGAGCCCGGCCTCGAAGGGGTGCCAGGGAAGGTTGGCCCCGTGGGGCCGCCGGGAGTGCCTGGCGCACCCGGGCCTCTGGGGAGGAATGGACCTATGGTAAATTGAATTCATATAAAAACCATGAAAACAAAGAAAATTTCATCGGCCTAACGGATCTTTATAATTACAAGATAATGTATGATAATCCGGCTAGACTATGTACCTACTTACTTGTAATTCTACTAATATAAATGGGAATGTTTGTATTTATCCGATTGCCGAAGGAGGGTTATATTTTTATGTTCGTTACTTAAGCACACAATAACGGCAAGGACGGATTTGGATCTAATTTGGAATGGAGTTCGTTTATACCCCAGTAAAATATACGCTATCTAGCTACCCAGTAAATATATTTTATTCCGGAAAATTGCATAGCTCTTGCGGGATAGCGATAGATAACCGCATTCTATGCAAATGCAGTCGCGGGTAATAGCTAGTTTAAAATAGATAAAAGTTAAATGACGGTTTACCCCCTCGTATGCTTAGTCACGAGTCTGTGCCAAATTTAAGGCTATCTTTTGCTATGTTTTTTTGCAATCTCAAAATTAGTAGGTATTAAAATAAAAGAGACTTGAATGCAGTTTTTTTTTTACTTCCCGCATACGAGCGGTTAAAGGAGTTCTGTGTAGCGTTTATAAAGAAAGTCTCAAATTGCATTGTTAACGTTCTCGCCTTCGGTCCGTACGCACAATGCATTCTACTTTAATACGATAATCTGAGTAGGTATCGTTGAAAGAGGACTTGTTTATCTTTCCAGGGTTCGCCAGGAGTACCAGGACAAAAGGGTGCTAAGGGTACAGAAGGGATATCCACTCCAGGTGATAAAGGAGAGAGAGGTGATAAAGGCGACAAGGGAGCAGCTTGCATTGAAGGTCCGCCTAACGTATTGGGGCCAGATAGTAAAGGATTCATCAAAGGGGTTCCTGGAGAAAGGGGTGACACAGGCGATAAAGGTGAACCGGGCCGTATTGGTGATAAGGGTGAAATGGGACCTATGGGTGAACAAGGGCGAGCGGGACAACCTGGAATGAAAGGAGAAAAGGGCTTACAAGGAAGTCCTGGTGACCGTGTATGTATCTTTTTTTGCCTTTGTTACGCACCAATTGACAGGATGGGCCAAAAATACGTTATCAAAGTATTTTTAGGATTTTATTCAATACTTACCCGACTTTTACAATGTGACATTTAAAACTATAATTTTATTATTAAACTAAAAAAAGTGTCTTCAAAATATCCTCCTTTGGCTTTGATACACAAACGCAGACGTTCACTAAAATTGTCAAAGATATACCGCAGCTCCTAAAACGTTATTTTTGCCCATTCTTTGGTAGGTAAGTACTGCTTTCAAAGCGTCTACACTTTAGTATTATGTTTAGTGGACAGGCCCTTGTCTCCAAGATTATAAATTGGATTTAGACCAGGCGAGTAGGGTGGCCACTCTTGCGCGCTGGATCGAGGAAAATGGTCCATACACCACTGCTGCACATTACCAGCCCTGTTAGATGGAACGGAGTTCTGCTGAAATATTCATGACTTGTTGCCAAAATGTTGCTGAATCCAAGAAAGAACTACGGCTTCAAGAATATTATCTCTGCTTTATATATTTCCTGATTAATTTCGACATCTGCTTCTATGAATACAGGGGGTTGTTGTTTATCAAGCAAATGGGGTGGCCCTAACCATAACTGATTCCGGCTTTTGGCGATGAGGAATAACTGCGTCTGCTCCAGGGTGACTAGAAGAATATATTATTATGTACTTTCTGTCATTTTGATAATTATGTGCCTGTTCAATGCAAATAAGTTTTTCATCTGAAAAGGATACTCTCCCACGGCACGCTTTTTGATCAAACGACATACATATGTCAAGGCGAATTTTATAACTCACTTTAAAAAAGGAGTAGATTATTTGTTCCATTGTGCATTGTATGTAATTTATTGAATCAGGCGTTACTTTGCGGAGGTCCATATTTATGAACTAAAAAACAATTACTTTGCTCACCCGCGACCACTAATGACAAATAGTTATATCTGTGCGGCAAATGTATGTTTCCATGCAACACCTCCACCTCCACTGCTACACGAATCAACACATGCCACACAGACCCAACTATCACCACCACCACTATACTAAACGCTGACGCGTTTCGGCACTCTCCACGAGGCCATTTACGAAGCACAACAACAACCGCTCAACATGCCACCACTTCCACTACTGACATATGTAAACCATGTACTCAACTTAGTTAATGACAAAACCAACGTACCCACTAATATTCACAAGGATGGTGTTCCTGTTCGCCCTGTTGTTTCATACGTGAGTGCTCCAGCGTATAAAGTAGCGAGGAAGTTAAATAGCATTGTTCGGGAAAAATCTTCTTTTAAGCCAATATATAGTTTAAAGAATAGTTCAGATTTAGTAAATAAAATTAAAGACATTAATATACCGCCAAACTCAACATTACTTTCTTTAGATGTGGATAGTTTGTTTACCAACGTACCATATAGTGAAACCTTAAATATTCTTAGATGTCACTTAGAAAGGAAGCGTTTACATCCGGGGGAGGTTTGTGAGTTAATAGAATTAGTAACTTTATGCATGAAACAAAATTATTTCAGATTTAATGGTCAATATTATTTGCAGAGTGATGGTTTAGCAATGGGGTCACCTCTTAGTCCTTTAATGGCTGACGTTTTTATGGATAACTTTGAAAAACAATATATAGTGGGGAACAGCAATTTAGTATATTATTATAGGTATGTTGATGATTTAATTTTATGTTGGAAGGGGAGTATGAGGCAGCTAGATTTGTTTATTAGTGCTCTCAATAACAAACATCCAAAAATAAAGTTCAAACGAGAATTAGAGGAAAATCGTTCATTAAATTTTCTGGATTTAACTATTACAAGAGTAAATAATAGGCACCAGTTTCAAATTTACCGTAAGCCTACGTACACAGATACTGTCATACCTGCAAATTCTACTCACCCATGGCAGCATAAACTGGCTGCTTTCCATTGTTATGTACATAGACTACTAACTGTACCTCTTTCGAAAGAGCATTATGATTCTGAGTTACATACTATATATCAGATAGCAACAACAAATGGTTATAGTACAGCAATGGTTAATAGTCTGGTTCAAAAGAAGCAGGGACGGATAGTGAATAGCATGCTTTACTCTGCGTTGCCATCTCAGCCTACTAACAAATTTAGATCTAGTATTACTTATGTTGGCCGGTTGTCTGACAAGATTTATAATATTTTAAAATCAAATAACATCAATGTTGCCTTTAAGACTACTAATTCTTTACGTTCTAGACTTTGTAATAACAAAGAAAAGGTGGATAAAGGGAACAGGTCGGGCGTATATAAACTCACTTGTGGCGACTGTAGTCAAGTATACATTGGACAAACCGGTCGAAGCTTTGATACTAGATTTAAAGAGCATGTCTCGTCATATAGGCATGATCATCCAGAGAAATCAAACTTTGCCAAGATTCGTTGTTAGACTCAGATACGTACGAAATTTTACATTATTGTGATAAGGGTTTGCGGCTATCGGTTTTAGAACAATTGGAAATAATTAGGTACAACAACATGGGGTCTATTATTAATGAACAAGTTAATTTGGTTTCTTCGCCTTTGTTACGACTTGGTTCTAATTTTAATAATGTGTCATAGTAATAATGAGAACATGACTTCTCTTTTTACCGTACTCGGTTAAAAATAACGGGGTACCTGGCGTAGATTAAAAATAAAAATAAAAAGGGTAGTTTGGAATTCATTTCTTAAAAAAAGGGTAGTTTAGGACTTACATAAAAGGGTAGTTTGGAATTTATAAAATATTAGTGGGTACGTTGGTTTTGTCATTAACTAAGTTGAGTACATGGTTTACATATGTCAGTAGTGGAAGTGGTGGCATGTTGAGCGGTTGTTGTTGTGCTTCGTAAATGGCCTCGTGGAGAGTGCCGAAACGCGTCAGCGTTTAGTATAGTGGTGGTGGTGATAGTTGGGTCTGTGTGGCATGTGTTGATTCGTGTAGCAGTGGAGGTGGAGGTGTTGCATGGAAACATACATTTGCCGCACAGATATAACTATTTGTCATTAGTGGTCGCGGGTGAGCAAAGTAATTGTTTTTTAGTTCATGCATTGTATGTATTTATGTTCACTGATTTCTCTTTTCAAAATTGTTTTTTTATTCGAAAGAGTATACTCCTGGGCTGGTCCTATTGTCACCAAGTCAGGATCTGATGACGGGGTCCTTGGGAAATCGAGGGCAGCCCTCAAATTTTATAGGCACACATTACGTTAGACATAATACTTAGGTATAATAAATAATAAAATACCAAATTGTGTCTGTGTGCTTGTGTGTTTCCATCTTAGGTATATGCAACTTGGTTAGTTTTAATTCATTTTCGGGGCAATACAAATAACATTTATAATAAGCATATCTAGTTAATATTTGTAATATTATTTGTACCTAATATTTGGGTATAAAAACTAGCCAAGTTGCATATAACTAAGATGGAAAGCCTTGCCTTGCCTTGGAAGCTCTTGAATAAAAACTTGGCACTCGTTTATATTTCACCTCTTTTGTTCAGAATTGAACTTGACTCCCTTTTTCACATGTGTGTTTTTGGTGCGGTACTCTTACATAAGATGATGATGATGATGACCAACCTAATAGGTAGTAATTGTTATCGTTTTTTTATTAGTTTTTATATAAATGTAATAAAAATATCTCCTAAGACCTCTTCTTCTTAATCGTTCCCCCAATGCTGAGGATCGTGACTCCTTAAACGATTCATGGTCTGCCTCCAGCCGAGACGGTCCGACGCCCGGTGGAGGGCGGCGCTGACTGGTAACTCCAGCTGTTCAGAGATCTGGTCCGACCACCTCTTCGGGCTTCTGCCTCTGGGTCTTTTACCTTCGACCTTTCCCGTCACTACCAATTTTTCTAAATTGTTAGCGTCCCTTCGTGCGATATGACCAAAATAGCTCACCACACGGTGTAGACAAATAGAGGATAGACGATGGGTATTCTCTAGTCTGAGTTCTTTGAGCATCGAGACGTTTGTGCGATGGGCTGTCCACGGAATTCTGAGCATGCGGCGCCAGCACCACATTTCGAAAGCGTCGATGCTTTGCCTGTCGGCGGCTTTGAGCGTCCAGATCTCAGCCCCGTAGAGAAAAATGGAGAAGACGAGTGAGCGGACGAGATGTATCTTGGTCCGGTTCAATATGTTTCTGTCCTTCCATATTTTGCTGAGTTTGGTCATCGCTGTTTTGCCCAGTTTTGTGTTTTGCTCCTAAGACATAATACCTTGGCCCAAAAATACGTTGACTAAGTTAAAAAAAAAATCTTAAATGGAACACGGTATGAGTTCATTTATTTTTCTGATATTACGTATGATACGATTTGGAGTCAATAGCTTGTTTAAAATTATTGTTTTATGTTATAGTATAAATTTTGAGTTACGTGGTCAAGAGTGGGGGTTTACGGGCACAAGAGGCATTTCATCTTAGCTCTCTGCAAACCCAAGGGGTTGCGGGTATCTATGGGCAGTGGTGATCACTTACCATCAGGTGACCCACTTGCTCGTTTGCCTTCCTTCTCGTGTAAAAAAAAATAGTTCGTGTAATGTGTAATATAACACACGGCTGCTGCGTCGCCAGTTCCTTTTAATTAAACTTGGCTTGACACGTTGCCGTGTGTCTAGATCACTCTTGTCGATGCAATTGTCTCCAGTCCGTTCTTTCCAATGCGAGTCCTTTCACCTCCTGATAAGACACAACGTCTTTCTTCTTTTTAATTAGGTAGTAGGTACTTAGCTAGTTTTTTTTTCTTTATAGGGTCGAGGTGGTAGTTTTGGTGCGTCTGGACCTCGAGGACAGAAAGGAGACAGAGGCAATGATGGGCTACTGGGTCTTGATGGAAGACCCGGCAGAAAGGGAGAACCGGGAAGGGATGGGTCACCTGGTCCGAGAGGAATAAAAGGAGTTCGCGGTCCACCCGGCGGCAGTACGGGATCTATGACCGGTCCCACCGGCCCTGTGGGGCCACGAGGATACCAGGGCCCACAAGGCCCAAAGGGCACCGACGGGAGACCAGGAGAAAAAGGGGATAACGGACCAATGGGCCCAGTAGGTGGACAGGGTATTCAAGGCACGCCAGGGCGCGAGGGTCCAGCTGGCGTCAAGGGCGAAAAAGGTGAACAAGGAATAGAAGGCCTACCAGGAAACATTGGACCACAGGGATACCCAGGAACAACAGGGCCGACGGGCTTGAGGGGGCCAAAGGGTGACGCTGGTGTGTCAATTCATGTGAGTGTTCAACACATTACTTTTAATCCATTAAGTAATTGTTAAAAATGAAAGTGCCATAACGTAATGAGGTTGCGTTTGTAAATTTTAGGGTGATAGAGGACTAAATGGCTTGCCTGGGCTGTATGGCCAGAAAGGAGAAAAGGGTGAAAGAGGATACGATGGCGTGAGAGGTGCTCCTGGAAATTCTACTTTTGGAACTCCAGGAATACCAGGAGAAGTAGGACCACAGGGAAAGAAAGGTGATAAAGGTAACCCGGGCTTCGATGGAACACCGGGTGAATCGGGACCTAAAGGAGACATAGGCGGACGTTGCAACGATTGTAGTCCTGGAGCAACGGGTCCGAAGGGTGACCGAGGCTCTGATGGTTTACCCGGAGCTCGCGGAGACCGGGGCCCGCCAGGACCTGTTGGAGTGCCTGGCGAACGTGGTACTGATGGACTTGACGGTCTGCCAGGAACACCTGGCGAATCAGTAAGTTATCAAATATGTAGATTGTTTCTAGATTAATGCCCAGGCATGGGAAGTGAGCAATTTCTGGAGCGAGAACTTAGTTTAAAAACATGAACCGCAGGTGAGTGTTTTTAATAAGTAGGAGTCCAGCAATTGCTATTTCAGTCGTGGCAGATATAATTTTTTCTCAAACATTAAGAGGAAAAAAGGAATTTCAATTATTAATTAATTCTTTCGGATCGCTACCACCATCTTACTCGTTAATCCTGCCGCTAAGCAGCAGTGCTTGCACTGTTGTGTTCCGATGTGGAGAGTAAGACAGCCGGTGTAAGGCATTTCATCTTAGCCCTCTAGGTTGGCAACGCATCTGCAAACCCTCCGGAGTGTCTATGGGCAGTGGTGATCACTTACCATCAGGTGACCCACTTGCTCGCTTGCCTTCCTCGCTGTATAAAAAAAAAGTCTTATAATAAGCCAAAACTGCCATTGTTGTTACTATAATTGTGGCAGTGTCTTGAATATTATTTGTTACAAAATATTACAATGTCTGAGTCATTATTAATATATTTTATTTAATTAAATACTCAATAACTAACTAAATTCATTAATTTCCTTACTTATAATAGTTTCACGACTAAAAATTTTCCATTGAAATTTAAGCAGTACTAAGTTTGCCTTAGTTAATATAGTTCTCTTATTTTCATCATGGTGCACACCAATACAATAAAATGATCACGATTTTGTTAAGTACTAAAAACTATTAATGTACCTATCATTTAAGTACATAACTTTATATAAATCGAAACTTATTGCGTTATAATCTTATAATTGTTATTTACATATTCCCGCCGTTTTTTTTTATAAAAAAAACTATATTTTTCTTTTTAATACTACCAAGCTATTTAAGACATTGATAAAAATGTTAAATTTCGAATAGAACGCCTGCATTGAGCCACCGATTTGGCTGAATGAGACATGTCACTCATTGTTTCTATGGTCTATTTTACTTTTTAAAAGGTTAAAAACAAGTGAAAAACAGGCCAGCAATCCGATTTATGGACAAGTAATCGAGCCAGCAATGAAATGCGGCCGTCAACAAGGCCCTTCGTGTTCTGTTACTTCGAGTAAAATGACATTTCCAACAATGATTGAGAAAAAGTATTATTTATGCAACTGTTACATAATGAGGGTTCTAAAACACGAGTGTGGTTTTGTAACACGAGGCGAAGCTGAGATTCATAATACGATTACATGGGTGTTTTAAGGCCTAACTGTGTAGAGTTGCATACATTACTTTATCTACACGCATATAAATGGGTTCAGAAGCCGAAGGCATAACAAACCTATTACAAATTTGAATTTCTTTTTTTATCATAGACAAACACACTTGACGTTTTGTATCGACAATTTTTTTTTGGTTCCGTACCGCAAAAGGAAGAACGGAACCCTTATAGGATCACTTTGTTTTCCGTCTGTCCGTCTGCTGCTTCTTTTTTTTTTTTGTTGGAGTCGTGAAGCGTTCACTCAGCCAAACGAAATGTGAAAAATCGTGTACAGTTGAGTTCTCCAATATCTATACAATCAACAATTCAAAAATATCTATACACAGACCTTATTGCCAGTTACATAAGGTCCGTGTTTAGATATTTATGAACCCTTGGGTGTACAGATATTGGAGAACTCGACTGTAGTATTAGTAGTGCTTGCCTTAATTTAAAAGGAAAACTGTCACACGTTCATAAGTTCTTTTTACATGTTTAAACTCTTATTTACGATGCTATTACAGGGCGAACGAGGTGACGATGGCCCAATGGGACCCCCAGGAAGTCGCGGGTTAGACGCAATTATACCATCAAATCTGGTCAAAGGATCTCAAGGAGAAAAGGGAGATCGAGGATACCCAGGTCTAAAAGGGCCGAAAGGTGACCGAGGTCGTGATGGCCCTACAGGCGAACGAGGTCATATGGGTATGCCGGGTCAAAAAGGTGACCAAGGCTTTATGGGCCTGCCCGGAGTTGATGGCACACCTGGCATGAATGGAAACCCAGGACTTCCCGGAGCCAAAGGGATTTCAGTGATGGGTGAAAAGGGTACACCGGGAGACACAGGATTTCCAGGAGAGAAAGGTTTTCCGGGCATTCCAGGATTTAAAGGTGAACCCGGACAATGCCCTGCCAATCTGAGGGAACTAACAAAAGGAGACAGAGGAGCTCAGGGACCACCTGGCCCACAGGGACCTCCGGGTAATTATTATAATAACTTAGAAATCATTAATCTGAATGATTCAGTTACAAATATAATATTAATTTTGGTTTTGATTGTTAGGTACAATATCATCGGACTATAATATTATTAAGTACTTTTTTAAACAGATAGTTATCAGTACCAGAAAACATTTATGACGTACTTATTTTAAATTTTTACAGGAGATACTGGCGAGAAGGGTGATCGAGGTTTCTCAGGCCAACCAGGAGAAAAAGGTGAAATCGGTCTACCAGGTAGACAGGGACCAGTTGGACCACGAGGGCTCACCGGGATGAGAGGCGATAAAGGAGAAATGGGAAGTATGGGCTTCCCAGGTACATCAGGCGAACCAGGACCAAGAGGTTTCCCAGGTGTTCCAGGCGCTAAAGGTGATAAAGGAGAATTCGGGCCTTCTATGCCTGGTCCCCCAGGGCCCCCAGGATATAATGGATTAAAAGGAGACCAGGGCCCACAAGGCTTTCCTGGAAACAATGGAATTGATGGCCCACCAGGGAATATGGGTTTCCAGGGTGAAAAAGGAGAACAGGGATTACAAGGATTTAACGGCCCGCCTGGTCCAGATGGACAAAAAGGAGAACCTGGTCCCGTGGGTCCTGCTGGGGTACCAGGAAATCCTGGAACACCTGGCAGAGATGGGCTTAAAGGACAAACTGGATATCCGGGGGTGCCTGGCAAACCCGGAGTTATTGGACTCCCTGGTCATAAAGGTGAACTAGGAATACAGGGACCTGACGGACCAAGAGGATTCCCTGGTAGTCGTGGCCGACCAGGAGCTTCGGGTACCCCTGGAGTCGATGGGTACAGAGGAGAAAAGGGAGACAAAGGAGACCTCGGATTCCCTGGTCTACCAGGTCCAGCAGGTCATCGTGGTGACATGGGACAGCAAGGTTTACCAGGACTAAAAGGAGATCAGGGTTATCAGGGACCTCAAGGCATACCAGGATTAATGGGTTTGCAAGGAGAAAAGGGAGACAGGGGCTATACCGGTGCACCAGGTCCGAAAGGAGTAGCTGGACAATCATCTGAAAAGGGACAAAAAGGAGAGCCTGGTATGCCCGGTTTAAAAGGTTATGATGGAGCCCAAGGTAATGATGGAGCTAAAGGTGATAAAGGTAACGCGGGCGTCCCTGGACGTGGGCTACCTGGGCCAGCAGGATTAAAAGGTGATGCAGGTGTAAATGGCATTGACGGATATCCCGGACAGCCAGGATTAAAAGGTGATCGTGGTTACCCAGGACGTCCAGGATCAAAGGGTGATAGAGGCTTACCCGGTCAAACGGGGTTACCAGGCATGGATGGTGTAAACGGATTGCCAGGACTAGCCGGTGATAGTGGATTACCTGGGCCAGAAGGTCAAAAAGGTGACAAAGGCGATACTGGATTACCTGGGCGAGATGGTTTAGATGGACCTAAGGGCGATATGGGTCCACAAGGCCCACCAGGCTTTTTTGGAACAAGAGGGCGCCCTGGTGAAAAAGGGGATAGAGGTCTTCCTGGTGTATCGATAGAAGTAAAAGGAGAAAAAGGAGATGTTGGTCCACTAGGTATGACAGGTAAGCCAGGAGACAAAGGCGACAGAGGTGCTGACGGACTTCCTGGCTTACAAGGTGACAAAGGAGATCGTGGTTACCAAGGGCAAAAGGGCTCAATGGGTCAAGTGGGTGTATTCGGAGAAAAAGGCAAGTAATTTTTAAAAATTTAAGCACATTCGTATGACAAGCTCATGGTTAAACATTACCTGCTTTTTGAAGTTTAGCTTTAGGAGTATATTTAAAATATTTTATTTTGTAATATGTACTTAAATTAATAAAGTTTTTTGTGTAGGTGACAAAGGTCCAGCCGGACCCACTGGAACTCCGGGATCAACAATAAAGGGAGAGAAGGGATTACCTGGTATACCGGGCAAACACGGCACGCCTGGAAGACGAGGTGCAACTGGAGAAAAAGGTGACCAGGGATTAACAGGTCTTCCAGGCCCAACAGGTCGGCCTGGAACTCCCGGTGCGATTGGACCTCAAGGGGAAAAGGGCGATCAGGGTAATGAGGGTGTGGCAGGCCAACCAGGTTATGACGGCACTCCAGGTGCAATGGGCGCTCCTGGGCAATTGGGTGTTAAAGGTGATAAAGGCGATAGAGGTCCAACAGGATTTGGTTTGCCTGGTGAAAAGGGTGAGCCAGGTTCACCAGGATTACCAGGAGCTCAAGGAATACCAGGTGATAAGGGTGATCGAGGTATGTCTGGATTCCCTGGACAAGATGGACCTACAGGACAGCGAGGTGAAAAGGGTGACCACGGATTCCCTGGGAGACCTGGCTTATCAGGTATGCAAGGTGTGAAAGGTGACAAAGGAGAACCAGCGTCTATTGTGAATGGGCCAAAAGGAGAGCCAGGACCACCGGGTCCTCCGGGAATAATTGGGCTACCTGGTACAGATGGGGCCCCGGGGCCGCCAGGTCTAGATGGCTTACCAGGACCCAAGGGTGACCGTGGTGTCCCAGGCCCGCAAGGACCTATGGGACCGCCTGGCCCGGAAGGACTTCAAGGACAGCAAGGTGAAAAGGGAGGCATAGGTTTGACGGGGAGAGATGGTGTACCGGGTGTTGCTGGAGCACCGTGTATGACTACCGACTACTTGACTGGAATTCTTTTAGTGAAACATAGTCAAAGTGAACAAATCCCTACATGTGAACGGGGACACACGAAACTCTGGGATGGATATTCTCTTGTTTACATAGATGGTAATGAAAAATCCCATAATCAAGATTTAGGATTTGCTGGGTCATGCGTAAGAAAATTCAGTACCATGCCATTCCTGTTTTGCGATATGTATGATACTTGTAATTACGCCAGTCGAAACGACCGCAGCTATTGGCTATCAACTGGGGAACCAATTTTAATGATGCCTGCACAAGGAAGAGAAATCGAAAAGTATATTTCGAGATGTGTGGTGTGCGAAGTACCTACGAACGTGATAGCTGTCCACAGCCAATCATTAAACAATCCAGACTGTCCGTCAGGATGGAGCATACTCTGGTGGGGATTCAGTTTTGTTATGGTAAGTTGAGTATTTTTACTTATTTTAATGATTACTATCTCGTAGTGTCTTACGTATATTTATACCTATTTCTAATTTAAATATCAATAGTACACAACAATAGGTAAATTACTCTGCCAAGTGCCAAAAAGCGTTCGAGTAGACAACTTACACACCCGGTGCTACATACAATGTGACAACATTTAAAAAAATGTTATGTGCCGAAATTATCCAGTGCCATGCTGACTGGACAAAGTGAATCAACAAATACCTACGATACTTTTTTAAATAAATTTTTGGCTGTTAACTATACAACGGAACAGACTATACTATACCTAGGTAATTAACATCTTTCCAGCACACTGGTGCAGGCGCACAGGGAGGCGGGCAAGCTCTGGCCAGCCCCGGCTCGTGTCTGCAGGACTTCCGTGCCACTCCCCTCATTGAGTGCAATGGGGCGGGCGGCGCTTGCCAGCACTTCGCCAATTTACTCAGCTTCTGGCTCACGCCCATCGAAGAACAATTCGGCGCACCGACCAAACAGACACTCAAAAAAGATAGCCCTAATCCTCCGAGGCAATTTGTGTCTAAATGCGCCGTGTGTATTAAGAACTCCTAGGAATCTTAGTTCAAGTAGTTTTCATTTGTGGACAGTAAGTATACTTACTTTCAAGAAAAACTTCTTTGTAAAAATCACATAGGTACCTAATATTATCGACATACTTTGAACCAGTAAACAATCGAGAACTTATCAGTATGTTCACTTAGTATGTTCAGTAGTATCACTTTTGCGGTGTCACGAGAGTTTATTTATTTATCTAAATGGCTAAGTAAAGTTTTCTTAGTAATCGAGGCAGCTCTTTCATTTTTATTTTCTATAATTAATTAGGAATATTTTCAGCCATTAAATCTCACAAGTGTTATCTCGATCATTTAAAAAATAATTTCTAATTAATGATAGGAAATAAAAAATGAAAGAGCTGCAGTTCCTCGATTACTAAGACGATGACTGACAAAAAAAAAATTCTTGAGCCGCGATAGCAGAAGATCTTCACGTTCGAATTTCATGGAAAAGTGCTTTTGTGCTAAATTTCAAATGACAATTTTGCGTGCGTTCGACAGTTTTGAGCATTTTTGAGCTGGTGAGGTAGAATTTTTTTTTTAAGTTTGACAGTAACATCAAGGGGTCCAGGGGGGGCCGCTGCACCCTTGCCCCCCCCCCCCCCCCGCCCCCCGCCCACTGCCCCCGTCGTTACGTCCATATATACGTGCTTCATAATTTAACTTGTCTGAGGGAAAATCATCAAAAGGATTTACTGTCACTTTGGATAAAAGGAAAATTTGCCACTTTTTTTTATTTTATATATATTATTCAAGACATTTACAAAGATACAAATTAATGTGTGAACAGCGAGCGAAAACCGCTTGCCTGACTTGAATTCACTATTTTGAATTTGGACCAAAAGTAAAACTATCCAAAGTGAATTTTGACAAAATGCAATAATTTAAGGTCCAAACTTGCGTGCAAACATATTTTTCGATTGTTTTGTGACAATATGACATATCTTTACTTATAATATAATTGTCAAAATGTCATTGAGCTGATGCTGAAAAATATTTATAAGTACCTAATAAAATTCATTTTCTTTGTAAATTAATTAAGCCAGAATGGAATTTTGTCTATTACAAAATAGGAACAAAGTGAAATAAGCACAAAGTGAATGTAGTCTAAATGAAACAACACCAAATAAAACATATTGTCCGTCCGGATCAGTAAACAGTCAAGTCTGAAAATATAGGTGAACTCATCCTTCTCAAATAGTACTTTTTGATATAAGTGCGGAAAGTAGGTCATATGCACGAGTCCTTGGGTGTCTAGGCTCGAGCCGTGAGGCGAGGGTCGAGACTCAGGACGAGTGAAAATAACACTTCCGCACGTGTACCAAACGACGTTTTTTAATACATTTGCGAAAAAATTACAATGAAACCAAAGGCGGTGAGCCGACGGGGGCTGTCCTGTCGTGGAGGAGGAGGAAGGTGAAGGCGACCCGGAGCCGCCAGCGCCTTGGAAAAGTAAAAAGAACTAGTACGAAAAATACAACTTTCCGCATGATACGTAGCTACCAAAAATACCACTTTTTGAGCAACTGTATTAAAAAATATTTTTTCTTACTAGTGTTTTTTGCTTTTCCAAGGCGCCGGCGCCACTGGGCCGCCTTCCTCCCCCTCGGGTGGTGGGGCAGCTGCTGCCGGTCCGCCCCCTCTTTATCATTTTTTTGTAAATGTATTAAAAACGCGTTTATTATAATAATACGTGCGGAAGTGTCATTTTCATTCGTCCCGAGTTTCGACCCTCGCCTCACGGCTCGGGTCAAAACACCTCGGAACCCGTGCAAAATGACATGCTTTCTGCACTCGTACCAAAATAAGGTCGAGACTCGGGACAAGTGAAAACGACACTTCCGCACGTATGCCAAACGACGTTTTTTAATACATTTGCGAAAAAATTAAAATGAGGCGGTTGGCTGCCCCACCACCACCCGCCGGCGGCCAGGTGGAGAAGGCGGTCTCGCGCCGCCGGCGCCTTGGTACTAGTACGAAAAATACAACTTTCCGCATGAAACGTAACTACAAAATATACCACTTCTTGAGCAACTGTATAAAAAATATGTCTCATCGCTCTTACGTCAAGGAAAGACAATTTGAGAGAAGACTAGCATTTGCCGCGACTTGCCCGCATTACTAGAAATTAAGTACTTATACGAAGTATATTGTGTTAATCCATGACCTGTTTTTGTACCTACCTAGTGTCATCACATGCAATCTGTCCAGTAGTTTTTGAGGGAAAGAGTAGGTAATTAGGCACAAACCCTTATTTTCGATTCGTTATAGACTAAAGCCATTATTCATAAATTTAGTTAAAATAGGCTTATGAATAATAGGGTAAGTAAGACGATTTATATTCGACTTAGACCACCTTATATACAGATTGAAAAAGCCATGATAGGCCTAGTCTTTGACCTATGGCCTCTCAAGCAAAGGGTCGTGGGCTCAAACCCCGGCTCGCACCTCTTAGTTTTTCGGAATTTATGTGCGGAATGATACATATAATACACTGACACGAAACGTTATGTTGTTTGTACACTCATTTTTTTAAAAGATTTTAACAGAAATAAATATATTTAATAATAAAAGAATTAAATACACGTTATGCTATTTAAACTAAAATGTAAATATCTAAAACTAACTTAAAAATTATATATCTAAAAATAAACCACTTCCAGTGGGCAACGTTCCCAAAATGCTGGCGGCATTGCCACGTTGAATGGCAATGCTAAGCCTTTGAGCCAAATACAGGCCAGCATTTTGGGTACGTGTTTCGCTGACCAGGCGCCCAGAAAGATCTTTAAAGATCTTTCGGGCTCCCGGTCCCCACGGTCCCAATGTTTCGACCCCAATAGGCTCAAATATGTACCCGCTGTCGAGGGTACTATATTTGCGCCTTTTAAGGGGCTCCGCGATTCCGCCGCTGCGCCAGCCCTATTGCTAGTCCCTGGAACATGGGACGGCGCAAGGGTGTCTACGCACGTGGCGTCCCACACCAAAGGCCGTCCACACTTCCACGGCACCAGAGTCAATCCGTCAGGAATTTCATTTGTAATTTATCATATGAGCTTTTCGGTGAAGGGAAATATCGTGAAGAAACCTGCACACTCCTGCGACGCAATTCAATGATATGTGCGAAGTTCCCAATCCGCACTGGACCCGCGTGGGAACTGTAGCCCAAGCCCTCTCATTCTGAGAGGACGCCTGTGCCCAGCAGTGGGACGTAAAAAAGGCTGGTGTTGTCATGTATTACACAGATTGAAACGTAAATAACTACAGGTGGACATATTTCCATTTGGACGATTATTCAATGTACCTATAAAAGTACATAATTTCAGATGGAACGTAGGTATTTACAAATGGTAATTTTTCTGAGTTTACGTAAATACATTGATATCGTTTCTTTTTTGTTCGGCATAAGTTCACATTTCGAGTGAATGATTATCCTTTTAACCAAAATGACAGTAAATTATCAAGAACTATTTAAAATACCGATTTGAATCAAGAGAGGATTATTCCTTTTCGTCACGTTTTGGGCACGTGAAGTACTTTCACTTTCTGTCTCGACGGAATGTCTGTCGAGACTAAAACTGCTAAATAATGTCTATATCCAGCCCAAATTATTGTAGGACAATAATGTTTGGTACAAAGATATTGTTGTAAGTTGTGCAAGGATTTTTACATATATTAAGTCTAAATATATCAAAATAAGTATAAAAACGAAGTGTAACTACTTTTATTATTTATTACCAGCTTAGAACATTAAAAGTGTGCACCTCACAATAATCGTAAACAGGTAGGTACTTACACAATTTATTTAGCATTAGGAATATGGGTTTACTTAGTCGCATTTAAAAAAATGTATTTGCTTAATTACCTAAGTACTTACAGTCTGATTTTTTTAAATTGTACTCTGAGGTTTTAACTGGAAACTTTCGTAATTCGGTAGGTAGGTAGGTACCTAGATATAAAGCGTTCCTTTTTTGTTTTAGGTAGGGGGTGACAATCGCCAAAAACACCAAAGCTCGCTTACTTATACTTAATAGTTAAGAATTGATAGGTATCGTAAGTAGAGTTTATGTAAATGTTTTATAGAATTATTTTATTTATATGAAATCGACCGCAACGTGTACCTACCAACATTTATAAATGTCGTCCCATGACACGTCTAACATAAATAATTATCTTCACGTGACAATACCAAAATCATAAATATTTATATACCTAGCTAGAATTGAAAGTTATGCTTATTCAAATTCCACAGTTTTACAACCGCCTAGAAAATCCTATGAGAAATATTTCGTTTAGCTTACATACAAGAAAATAACTATTTACACTAGCTACTGTAACAATCTAATACATTTGTGATATTATAGAGGTGCCTTACTTTGTATATAAGGCACAATACACAAAGCATTTTATTTTCAAATAATTTGGAGTGTACCTATTGTAAAAACAAAATAACTCATAAGAAATACCTACCTAAGATTTTTAATATTGTAGTAGGTAGACCTTATTTAATATGCAAAAATAGGAGTCGTACCTAATGAAATGATAATGATGACGCGAGCACTGCCATGTAGATAATGTTTTATATTAATAATTTTATAAGTGCTTATGCCTAAATAAATAACAAACGAAATGTTGACCTGTGTTTTAGCTACCTAAATGTACCTTCTTTATACTTAATATAACATAGTGTTATGACTAATAATACAGGATGTTATAAAAATTCCCATGAAGCGGAAAGGGGGTTATATGGTCCCTTATAAAGAGTCCATTTACAATAATCGAAAAACCGTGTAAGTAGCTACCTAGTACTTCACTCTACGACTTACCGCCAAAAAAAATGATAAATTTTCCATTGAATATGCAAACCCTACTTCTGTAAAATTAAAGAATAAACTAAGTATGCAGAATGTAGGTATATGTACCTACATTTTTAGGGTCTACCTTATTTCATACTAAATTAAGCGTCAAAATTAAAATATAGGTACCTCAAATTCTTAAAATCACTTGTAATTAGGGTTGCCTTGCCAACTATTTCTTAGGCAATTTTTAAAAAAAATATAGCACACTTAAAGAAAATATAGTACTTTGAAGAAAAACTTTTAAAATCCTGACTGCGACTTAACTTGCATGGAGCGAATAGTATAAAACCGCCAACCCAAACCGCATGTACTTAATAAGGAATGGTATTTTTGCGTACTCTATAAATATTTCTTCAACAGTATATTCTAGTACACAGGGAGTCAAAAATAGTACAATACTATAATGTATATTATTATACTGTTGACAACCCTACTTGCAATCATCCATTGGCTTTAAAGTTCATTTTCGCATTTTATATAATATAGTAAGTCATGCGTTCCTACTAAATAATAATAGAGTTGCATCCTCATATGTAGTGGTTGAATTATTCTGGCCCTTACCTTACCCAGGCGCCAGGGAGGAACAAACTCCGCTATATATTTTTTTTTTTGGTGGAGGTGCTGGGATCAAGTAGGAACGCAATTATAAATTAGTAATTAATGAAATCATTAAAATAAAATATGATGATTGGAAATTGTTGAGAAAATCTATTACTCGAAACGGTTTTTGAATTAGCATAGGTTGTCAAAAACTGGTACATCCCCATTCTTATTCACTCGTTTTATAACACCAACAGCCCCGGGGCATAGTCTCTCTAATCTGTGCCCGGGGAACCACCATGGAAATAACAAGTACTTCGTACAACTGGAATGACATCTCTCTAACTTTAACGTGGTCGTACCTAATACCTAAACTTGGAATGAAAAAAAAAGTGTGAAAGGGACGTCACCGAGTGCGGGTCTATCTCTTTCTATACTTCTCTGTGTGACTAGCATAAAATATTGTACCACTATTAGTGGTTTGTAGGAGTTTGGTAATTTGTATTCCAGCTCAAACCAATGATAGCTCTCGTCTTGTCGTTAATAATTAAAAAGAAAAGTAGCTAAAATGGTAGCAGCAAAGGTTTACAAGCTTCTTATTAGCAAAATATGAATATAATAATTAATGTCGTAGGTATTTGACTTCAGCTCATGGGTAAACTCGCAACTCGCTCATGTGAAGTAGTTGTTTTATACATTTGTGTGCATCTGTGAATAGAGGTGACCACGTTTAAACATCTGGGAAGACGGGTCACGACAAGGCAAAAACTAAATAATTTATTATTTTATTTTGCAATTTATAATAATTATAAGTGTAAATTTATTTGAATCACGTGTGTTTTTGTAACCTATGACTACACAGATGTATGAATGTAAGTTCGGTTATAACGTGATAACTGCTGGACCAATTTTGAATGTTCGAATATGGATGTATTTAAAGGTTTAAATACCAGTAAGATTTATTTTACTAAATTACGATTACGACATAATGTTATTGACAAAGACATACAAAAAGAAAAACTTGAAAATGATTTTTTCTTTAAAAATATTTTTTAATACAAGCTTTTTTGTCGAATGTACTTGCAGGGACTTATTGTTGTCTGTATTTGTATTATCATCCAACTTACACACCCATACCAAATTTCAGCACAATGCCATACGGGTCAAACTGTGAACCTCCTTTTTTTTAAGTCGGTTAAAAAGCCCTTGTGGTCCTGTTTGTCCTACGATAGCTTAGTCACCATAATCAGAAAGAGACAGTACCGCACTTGCCTATCGTCCTTCATTTTTTTTTAAATTAATTTTCAAGGTCAAATAATCAGGGCCCTGATGTTTCTTGGTAGATCTTGTTCCAGCTCTAGTGTAAGTTCCTTAGGAACCACACTTCCCCGTCGTTGTACCAACATTACCACCCATTCCGTCATAGGCTTGCCAGCTTAAATTAAAATAAAGCGCCACCACACCGGAGCCGCTCAACAGCACAACATAAGAATTCGCGGGTTCTGCGACAGTCCAAGCTTAGTTTAGTCCGTTTAGTCTGAGGGACTGACTGTGACGTAATTTATGGAGACGTTTAAAGAAAATAAACAGCAGAAATGGCTGTATGGCTTTCGATTCCTTTGCTTATCCCTGATGAATATTATAAAAAAAATACATACAGTGGAACGTAGAACCTCCTGGGGGACGACTACGAAATTCGAAAATCGAAGTTCGTATCGTATCGTCCCGCTCGCTCTCGTATTAAATCATATTAGCGTGAGCGGGACGGCACGACACGAAGTTCGAATTTTGCACTTCATAGTTTAGGGCCTGAATTTGGCGGGAAACCGATGAGAGTGGATCGTGTTGTTAATTGAATTTTAGTTTCTGTGCTTAATGTTGTTTGGTGGATAATAAAGATAGTGTATTATACAACAAATTGACGTGAAAGTGCCCAGCAAATGAAGAATTCAAGTGAAAACGCGTATTCCGAAAACCTGTTTGTGACTCCCAAATATCCGCCGGCTGCTGCTCGCCGTAGCTCGCCGTAAAGTACACTATCGCTTTACGGAAGGCATGAGCAGTTGACAGGACGTGACTAGGACAGACTGACACAACTCTGACGATGACAGGACTTTAATATACAGAAATTTACAAAACACATCAGACGTGGCTGTATGGACTCAGTTCCTTTGCCTATCCCTTATGGGATGAATTAAAAAAAAAAAAAGTAGAACCTCCTCCTTTTTTGAAGTCGGTTAAAAAGACTACTGCCCCTAAACTGCGAAATTCGAAGTTCGTATCGTATCGTCCCGCTCACTCTTGTCTCAAATAATATTAGCTTGCGAGGGACGGCACGATACCAAGTTCGAAAGGAGGTGATGCAGTTACGGTACTTTCAGATCTCTCAGAAATTATAAATAAATTTAAGGCCATTGGTTTAGATCTAAACTTTAATAAATGCGAACTGTTCATAAACAACGCGATCCGATCCGATCTCTTCCAACATTTTAATTTACTTTGTCCAAATATCAAAATTGTCGATAAGCAAAACTTAAGCCTCCTAGGGTCACCAATCTTCGACGATGCCATTCCAGATTTAATCGCAAAAACTGTTTCAAAATTTCAAAATTCTGCAGACCGGCTGCTGGAAATCAGTGCTCACACTGCTATCACTATTCTAAAATTTTGCCTTTTTGTGCCAAAATTTACTTATTTGCTTCGTTGTTGTCCCTTTTGGAAACATCAAAATTCTCTGACCTTAATTGATTCCCTTATGAAAACTTCTTTGGAATCTATACTTAACTTACAATTCAATGGGCAATCTTGGACCCAGGCTTCCCTTCCTATCAGATATGGTGGGCTAGGTATCCGCAAAATTTCTAGTGTTGCTTTACCAGCGTTCCTATCATCTGTCCACAGCACGTCCACCCTCGTAGGTAAAATCCTAAAGGATTGTCCTTCAAACTACGAGACGACGGGTTTGGTCGATGCTAGGAATGCTTGGCTAATGGCTTGTCCGGGTGAAAATCCTCCCGCTTATCCAAATTTCCAACGGAGCTGGGATGACACACTATCCAAATTAACTTATTCTAATATTCTCAGTTCCAGTTCAGGCCCAGACCGCGCAAGGCTTTTGGCTGTGGCAAGAAAGGAATCCGGTGACTGGCTTCATGCTTATCCTTCCGTTAACACCGGAACCTTTCTTGAGCCTGAAACACTGAGAATTGCAGTCGGGCTAAGACTGGGTGTTGCGCTGTGTTCACCACACCGTTGCCTCTGTGGCACCAATGTGGACGAAACGGGACACCATGGTCTTTCCTGTCAAAAGAGCGCCGGCCGTTTCTCCCGTCATGCCGCGCTCAATGACATAATCCGCCGGGCTCTTGCCTCTGCGAACGTGCCGGCCATTTTGGAGCCAAGCGGCATTGCCCGCGACGATGGCAAAAGGCCGGACGGTATGTCTCTGATTCCCTGGAGAATGGGTAGGGTTCTGGTTTGGGATGCGACCTGTGTCGATACAGTAGCACCCTCACATCTCCAGGGAACCACACAAAAAGCTGGTGCGGCGGCAGAAACGGCTGAAAATAGAAAAAATTCTAAGTATCAATCTCTCGGTCCGAATTATAATTTTGTTCCTGTCGGGTTTGAAACTTTGGGTCCATGGGGTCCCAGCGCTTACAAGCTTATTTCTGAGTTACAAAAGCGCTTAGTTAATGCAACTTGTGACCAAAGGGCTGGCAGTTTTCTCTCTCAAAGAATCAGCATCGCTATTCAGCGAGGCAACGCTGCCAGCCTTTTGGGCACTATGCCACGGGGGCCTTATTTAGATTTAATTTAGTTTTAAGTTGTAGTTTATTTAGTTTAAGCTTAGATTTAATGTCATTGTAAATTGCTTTTATTATGTAAATAAAGTAAACGTTAGTTCGAATTTTGCACTTCGTAGTCGGGGGGCTGCTACTGCGTATCTCAGTAGTCTGTGGCTACTGCCTACTGCCATCCTACTGCGGTTTTTTGCTGTCAGCTGTCATCGCGGGAATTGATTGAATTGAATGAATGTGGAATGAATCGTTGTCGTTGAATTATTTACAGACAGAGAACTAGAGAACACGTCGTATTTTTTTCTATTTTTTATATTTTTAAACTTTCCGTGGAAAATGTGCTAACAGAATACAAGTATAAATTAAATAGAGAGTTGCTAAATTGTATTAATAGATTAATTTCATTTGACAATGTTCGAATGGGCCTATAGTGGTGCTAATAAAGCTGTTCCCCGAAATGTGGGCCCGGAATGCGCTTATTTTTTATCGTATCCTAGGCAAATAATTGAAACTATAATAGTGACCGCGGCATGCTCTTATATTTTAGTAAGTATCAATGTTTTTAATTTAATTATGCTTTGTGATTATTATGGGTTTTCTTGTTTCGCTCCTTTAATTAAATTATATTGGGTTATGAACCACAAACTGCTGCTACTGCTCATTAGTTATATTGGTTTTACTAAACATGAGTGTAAGTTTTGTTGTACTGTTTGTGCCTAAGTTAACAACCTGTCCTCACCCGATGACCCTATTCAGGTTTAAAAATTGTTAACATAAGAGCCAAATTTCTTGAAATAATTGAACTGTAATTTATTTTATTACATTTTATAGTAATGTTATGAATTTTCTCCTCTTTTCTGTAAAAATATAGTTTTTAATTTTTTCTTTGTTTTTTGTGATATGAATAATGTATGTATGTTCACAGGTCAAGACATACCCAAAGTTAACACTCCGTCATGAAAAATGTTATGTCAAAAGTGATCGAGGGGGCAAGAGGCTCTTGGTCATTTTACTGGCTCTGCTATGGGGCATGGAAATTGGCTTCAAGTTTGCATCACGCACTGTTATATATTTGTTGAACCCATGTCATGTTACAACCTTAATGCAAGTGAGTACATACATAAGCTTAATCAACTCAACTTTAAAGTATACACCAGTTAGAGTGATGATGTTAATTTAAAAATATTAAAAAAGTCATGAATTAAAAAACAATTACTTTGCTCACCCGCGATCACTAATGACAAATAATTATATCTGTGTGGCAAATGTATGTTTCCATGCAACACCTCCGCCTCCACTGCTACACGAATCAACACATGCCACACAGACCCGACTATCACCACCACCACTATACTAAACGCTGACGCGTTTCGGCACTCTCCACGAGGCCATTTACGAAGCACAACAACAACCGCTCAACATGCCACCACTTCCACTACTGACATATGTAAACCATGTACTCAACTTAGTTAATGACAAAACCAACGTACCCACTAATATTTTATAAATTCCAAACTACCCTTTTATGTAAGTCCTAAACTACCCTTTTTTAAGAAATGAATTCCAAACTACCCTTTTTATTTTTAATTTACGCCAGGTACCCCGTTATTTTTAACCGAGTACGGTAAAAAGAGAAGTCATGTTCTCATTATTACTATGATACTATGACACATTATTAAAAGTAGAATTTGCAGGTATGACAGTATCTGTGTACGTAGGCACCAGTTTCAAATTTACCGTAAGCCTACATACACAGATACTGTCATACCTGCAAATTCTACTCACCCATGGCAGCATAAACTGGCTGCTTTCCATTGTTATGTACATAGACTACTAACTGTACCTCTTTCGAAAGAGCATTATAATTCTGAGTTACATACTATATATCGGATAGCAACAACAAATGGTTATAGTACAGCAATGGTTAATAGTCTGATTCAAAAGAAGCAGGGACGGATAGTGAATAGCATGCTTTACTCTGCGTTGCCATCTCAACCTATTCTTACTTATTCTCAATTTCTCATTAGTGGTTGCGGGTGAGCAAAGTAATTGTTTTTTAGTTCATAAATATGGACCTCCGCAAAGTAACGCCTGATTCAATAAATTATTAAAAAAGTCAATGAAAGTTGAGTAGGTAATCGGACAACTTATTAAAAATAATCTTAAGCAGTAACATTAGCTGAGCTCTCTTTCAGATTTATAAATCCTAAGAGCCTTATTCAAAAACGTCACTCAAGACGCAAGCCTCCTCGAGTTAAAATAGGCTTAGTCTTCTTCTTACTAACAGAAATGTCAATGTGACAAAAAAGGACAAACAAACTTTAACGGCAATTTAGTTGAAATAGGTACAGGGTAAATAAATATTTCTGTTGGGCTGACATAGGCGAGACCAGAATCGGCATGATAAGGACAAAGAACTGCAGCTCCAATTAAAAATCCTAAGTAAAAAAACTCAAAAATCGAGTTTCTGTTCTCTACTGTTACCTCCAAAACTTCATCAATTGTAATGAGCTTTTGGAAACTGAATGAGAAGGAAATATACTCTGTGTTGGACAGTTTTGTTTTTTGCACTTATTAGATTTGTATTATTTGAGGTAACCTACCACTATAGATAGTGAAATTAAATGGATCACTAACATATAGGTATAAGTCGAGTTTAGCCCGACAACGCTCGCTGCCGCTGGGTCGTGCGCCCCCAAAGGAAGGACTACGATATTGTCCGAAACATGTTAGGCTAAACTCGACTTATACGTGAGTGATCTGTTTTCTTTCACTATGATTGAGTCTCACGGTAGTTTCATTTGAAAAGTAACCTATCATATAAAAACAGTAATATTGTAAAAAGCAAAACAGACAGATACCTACCAATACTGATTAGATTATATATGTATTGTCATCCAACTTACATATCCATAGGCCAAACGTAAAAACAGACCACCAGAACTCATTAATATTCAAATGGCATACAATTAAACTATAAAACTTACTTTAATTGAACCTTGCACTCTGTTCATGATAATTTTTAAATATTAATTACTTGTGTTGTTCTCTTTTAGATTTATTTGTTAGCAGCGCCACCTAGTAGGACTGTAACAGCAGTTTTTCGCATACATTTGAATCTCTTAAATGGACCTCTCCTAGCATTTTTATTCCCTGAAACTGCTTCTCGCCAGGTAACTATCTTGGATTTTTTTATCGCGCTGTATTCCATTTTTGCATATAAAACCACTAGGCTATCACCGCTTTTCGTAAAACTTAGAGGTGCACTCAGTTGCCACGTTCAGGTCGATTTCGTATTTTCTGGTGGTCGTGCCAGCATTTTTGATGCGATGATGTATAGAGTTGAACCCCACTTGGGTTCTTCAAAACAGCATGTCAGTTAGTGAGTGGGTATCGAGCTATAAGTATCCATATTATTATAATTTAAGAACTAAGTATGGGCTACTGCATAACCCCATAGCAATTGTTTTGTTGTGAATGTGTTATGAGATAAGAGACATATTCATGAATATGAAAGAAGTCTAATTTGGTATTATACGTATTTTAATAGAATGCATACGCTTTTTTTTTGCAACGTTATTGTGAAATTTGTTTTACAGTTGCTCAAAAAGTGGTACTTTTTCTGGCTATGTATCATGCGGAAAGTTGTATTTTTAACCGACTGCGAAAGGCAAAGGAGGGTAATGTGTTTAACACCCTATGTACGTGGTAGGTCCCATAATGATCTAGCCTAACTAAGAATTTGCAGTGATAACAAAATGAAACACAAATTATTTTTTAAAAGCCTTCTTGAAAAACGAAACATTTTTGACATCTGCGAATTGATATTTTAATACCTTTATAATAGCAGGTTGAAAATTTGTTTCCAAAAATGCCTAAAATGGCCAACTGTAAATTTTTGTGATAAGAAAAAAAATCTGGCAAGTCCCGCTTCAAATTAGGAAATAAGTAATTGACTGTAAGGGTTTCATTTGTATTATGGGGGCAGATGGTTGACCTCTATGAATCCACATCGACGGACTGCGCCCTTCGCAACAGCGGCAGTGTGGACGGGCGTGTTAACGTGGAGTAGCAACAAGTCTTCTGTCACCTTACCTCAACAATTTTTTTTGATAATCGTCCGCATGTTACGAAAAAGTGAAGCATTGTATTCACCATTTATAACAATGTTGCATTCTTTGCAATCAACCATCAGGATCCCTGGCCAATCCCATAATGCTGTGCACATGTGCTTTTTCTTGGGCTGCTGCACGTTCGCTATTCTGTGCGATCTCAGGTTTATAAAATTCTACTCCTTTTACTCTTGGTCTCAGGATAGCAACAGTGGACTATTGTTTCATTTCCAGTCACTAGTTGCCCAATCACGTTCGCAGGGTTCACACAACAGAGGTTCAGAAAAACAGAAGAAAATCTCACTTTTCTTCTTATTGCATTGCTGACAGAAGTTTAGGTACCCAATTTGCGCTCACCTTTCTCTTATGAAGATTGTGGTGATTGGCATTTTTTCGTTTAGATAACTCTAAAAGCACGTACTTTAAGATGTAGTATAACACATTGCTATAAGTTGGATGGAAGTATATCGAGCCAGGTCATTATGGGACAACCGCATTCGAACAGGAGTGGGGAATTGCGCTCACCATTGGCATATATGGGGTTGGTGCCAATCCCCCCAGTGTGTGTGCGGAGACCCCGATCAGACGGTTGACCACATGGTTTTTGAATGCCCGATCACCAGATTTGCAGGACGGAAGGAGGACCTCAGGAACCTTACCAGCGATGCCACCGAGTATTTGAAGAGGGCTAAACTCAACCTTTAATCTTATTTCTAATAATTATGTAATCCAGTGACATGAAAAAATTGCCATAGGATAAATAAATAATTATGGGACAGCCTGGTATGTATGTACGTATGTATGATTGTTCCTTTGTGGCACTCTGGAGACCGAACTCGTTTGCCGATTTTAATGATTTTTACGTCAATGGATTCGTGATACATGATAGTAATTTAAATCCAATATGGCGACCATCAGACGACATATTGTGAAAATTAAAAATAAAAAGTCGACAAACTGTATCAAGTGGGGTATCATTGAATAGATATTTGAAAATCAGCTTAGGTTTCTTTTACCATTTTTCATTTTGAGTGACTGTTTAGGATCTATAACTGTTTAAAGTTGGTTCGCAAACATTTTCAGTTTATATGACTAAAAAGCTTTAAATAAAACAAAAATATTTAAAAACAAAAAACCCGACTGCAAAAACAATTAACTAATAAAAAGAGAAAAAAACTAGCTCATTATAAGTAGTTTATACATAGGTAACTTGAATATTATTAGGAGTGCAGGCGGGGGCAAACGAAAATGACGAAACAGCTGTAACATGCCCCCGCCTGCACTCCTAATAATATTCAAGCTACCTATGTATAAACTACTTATAATGAGCTAGTTTTTTTCTCTTTTTAGTTAATCGTTTTTGCAGTCGGGTTTTTTGTTTTTATAGTACTTTTTGATATAAGTGCGGAAAGTATGTCATTATGCACGTGGCCTAGGGTGTCTAGGCCCGAGCCGCGAGGCGAAGGTTGAGACTCAGGACGAGTGAAAATGACACTTCCGCACGTGTACCAAACGACGTTTTTTAATACATTTGCGAGAAAATTACAATGAAACCAAAGGCGGCGAGCCGGCATGGGCTGTCCTGTCGGGGAGGAGGAGGAAGGTGAAGGCGGCCCAGTGCCGTCGGCGCCTTGGAAAAGCAAAAGGTACTAGTACGAAAAATACAACTTTCCGCATGAAACGTAACTACAAAATATACCACTTTTTGAGCAACTGTATAAAAAGTACCATTTCAAAACTACGTACATAATTGTAAAGCGAGCTGTATAGTTCCTGCCTGTTTTAAACCATCTATTTTCCATTAGATTCCAGCAGAGGCAGCTTTATATTGGATTCAACATGGGATGATGTTTATAATTCCCTACTATCTCCTCAGAATTGGTGGTATGTAGAGCTAATTGATATACTCCTGCTGAATAGTAAAATGCTGCAGATAAATTTTAACTAAAATAATAATTAAATTAATTAACATTAAGATGGAATGATTTTGATACCTAGATAAAGTATTTTTTTTTACACTTTGTTACAAATTTAGGTAGGTTTGAAACCAATAATATGAGTATGATATCTGTACCTAACCCTTCCAATAAGAACAGTAAAACCGGGCAAGAGCATGTCGGACACGCCCAGGATAGGGTTCCTAAGCCATTACGAAAAAGCCCTGGCACAGATACCTAATTTAAAGAAACCAGTGTTAGCAGAGCCCTACTCCAAAGCAAACTGTACGCAGTGTGGGGTCAATTTATATCGGTTACGACATAGACACACATAATTAACTATTACACCCAATCCTGTAAAGCCTACTTATCTCTGATAGTTTTCCTTTTAAATTCACTATACGCACTACTGCCCTGATTTTTTTCACGTTTGCAAATATAACGGTTTCTCTGGTAGAGGGGGAGGGGGGGGGGGGGGGGACACTGGACTCCAACAAAAATGAGCACTTCAAAGCTGAATATTTCGCACACGAATAACTTTACCGAAAAATGATCTTCGAGCACCCCCAATATTTTTGAAAGACCTATTCAACGATACCCCACACTATGGGGTGGGCGAGAAATAAAAAAACATCCCCACTTTACGTGTAGGGGAGGTACCCCAAAAAAATTTTTTTTTTCAAGACTATTTCTCACCACTTTTTCGGCCTAATTCGATCGATGCAAAATTACAGCTTTCTTGTACCAATAGTCTCTGAGCTTTGCCGCTGACAGACAGACAGACGGACGGGACGAAACTGATTGGGCTCCTTTTTGCCATTTTGGCTTCGCAACCCTAAAAAGTACAGTTAACTTAGTTTATTACCATTCTACCTAAAATCGTATTCATTGCCACTTTTTTGATATTCAGAAAATGTAATTACTTTAAAAAATATATTCACCTCACCCACTCAATCACCCAACAGGAAATTGCTTTTCTTGTAATGGCTTCTGTCTGTAGGACAATTTTGCCAGAAGAAATTGGGTTCAAATTTTTCCATCTTCTTGTCAGTGTCTGTATGTTTTGGATTGACTAACATCAAAGATCACAAGCTTGGTCGAAATAAATAAACCTATTTCTGATTTATTTTTCAGGTGTGTACAACATAGAGCCACTTTGGGATTTCAATTGGGCTATTGTTAGTTATTGCCTAAATTTATTATACCACTTCATAATTCTTCAAGCTATAGCAATAGTGAGTATAAATAATGATACTTAATTATAACTATTTTGTTACTTACGATCCCGTCACCATAGAATAAATTCACGGCTTTTTGCACCATTGCAGCCGGCGCAAGTCAACCTGAACCACATGATCTGCCCGGCGCTGCTGGACCCGTTCGACGGCGCGTGGTACCGCGCGGCGGCTGTCCTGCACCAGGCTCTGCTGTGCCCCCTCCTCTGCAAAGCGTATTGCCTACTCGCCGAGTTCTGCCTTACCAAGTTCCCCCCTACCAAGGTTAAACTCCAACTAAAGGACTTGTTGCAAGACAATATGCAAGAAGATTCAGGAGACAAGTTGAGAGACTAGTAGTTAACGCGTTTGATAACCCTTCGGCTGTTATATTTACTTCACAGCACAGCCAGCACGACTTGCTGCGGCCCACGTTTGTTGCGGTTGACGACGTTGTTCCGTAGTAATTGTTTTTTTTAGCTAGAGTAAACAAGTGAGGAACGTTCCTATCAGCTTACTATATTAGCAGTCGGTAGACACAGGTCTCGCCGCGGTAGCAAACAGTAGGTGTCTGTGAGTACCTACTTACGACGCCAACACCATACCTATGATGTAACCGAGAAACACTTTCGTCTCGCTTGTATCAAACATTTTATCTACACACATATCATAAGTCCTCTATAATGTGTTCAAAAACCGTAGAAAATTACCAGCATTTCGACAGCCAGTATCGAATTCGAATCGAATTCGATGTCGTTATGAGTTTCAAATTTGAGTCATCTTCAAAAACCAACATAATTTACAATAAAATAAAACATTCGGTACGAAGCATGCTCGGTATGTTTGTCTTTAATAAATAAAAAAACAGTCAAATTCGTGATAGGTATAACATATATGCCTTCGGCTTCTGAACCCATTATAGAGTACTTGTAAATATGTGTAGATAAAGTAATGTATGCAACTTTACATAATTACCCTGTTATTCATAAACGTATTTTAACAAAATGCCGTTAAAGTTCGTTTGTCCTTTTTTGTCACATTGGTATTTCCGTTAGTAAGAAGAAGACAAAACCTACTTTAGCTAATAGAGGCTTGAGTGACGTTTATGAATAAGGTCATAAGGCTTTAAAACACTCGTGTGATCTTATTATAAAACTCGGCTTTGCCTCCTTTTATACACTCGTGTTTTAAGGACCCTCATTATGTATCAGTTGCATAAACTACGACGGGGTAACTTCTATTCGTTATATTGTCAGTGCAACTGACTCATTTTCAAAGGTTATGGTGTATTTAACATTTGCAATTACGTAGCTTTAAATATTATATATATATATATATATATATGAAATACTTAGTGTGCATGGATGCCTAACTAGTAGCCTGCTACAATTACATCAGGGCCGTGTTTTATAAACCTACAGGCTACAAGTTACAAGTCTACAGAAAACAGTCACCTGTAATGCACTGTAATTACAGGTGTTTTATAAAGACACACGGAAAGCTACACTTGTAATACGGTATTGTAAATCTCGACTACAAGTAAATTCTACAAGTGTCATGGACATCACTAATTTCAAAAAAGTGGCTGCCAAAAATTACAAATACGTAGAGGTTTTTTATCTATTACATATAGATTACATGTTAAAAATACCCATGCATAGTTGATAAATGAAAATCTGTCTAAGTACATAAAACCAAATCGTGTTAATTGCACTATTTATAAGTCAAGAACGGCTGGACCGATTTTTATGATTTTTGATTTGTTGGATTTATCTTTTCTTCGAATAGCAGAATAGGTATTAATAGAGGAGACATTTTTACGAGAAAAAAATTGGAAGTTCATTTTCTCATAGGTAGGTACATTTTCTATAGAATGGCGGCACAAAGTTCGCGGGTCGGCTTGTAAAATATATCTATTCTAAACAATGGCGAAAAACGGCCAAAAAATGATTTTTTTTAATACGACGAGGAAGGCAAACGAGCAAGTGGGTCATCTGATGGTAAGTGACCACCACTGCCCTGCCCACTGCATGTCAACGATCGCATGATACTCCAGTGCATACAGACAGACACAGACAGAGAATTGAAGCTTCGCGCTCAGTGAATCATTTTGATTACTCGACAATTCTAATGAGCTCCCAATTTCTTGCAGAATCTAGTCTAGTCTATTTGCGTATAGTTCATTCTGGACCTTTCATTATAATATTGAAAAGGTGTATCAAAATCTGCATTTATTCGTGGCCAAAACTCCCTAGTTCTATGCTGCTGTGGACTCTCTTATTCCGAGTCCGACTCAGACGGGTTCCTCAATAAACGATTCATTCCTTGATGACCTTGAGTTTAATAACTTGAAGAAGAGATAGATAGGTAGATAGAACGATTGATTTGGTACTGATCCAGACACCTAATTCAAAAATTTGTACACTTGTAGCCATTGTTACAGGTCTCAAGACGTACGTAAGTTTAAGTTACAATTTTACAAATTACAGTTGTTTTTACAATTTTTTTAAAAAACGCTTGTTGGATTATGAATTTAAAACTATAAAATGTCCACTTTTTGTCTATGATACGGCTACAGGCGCCAGTACTTGTAGCTTGTCAAATTGTAGCACAGTACTTTTATAAAACGTAAATTGTAAAAAACAGGAAAAGTGTTGCCAATAAACGCCTGTAAAATTGTAACTTGTAAGTTTATAAAACACGGCCCAGACGGTTAAACATATTCGTCTCGTTAGTCGTGGCAAGACCTGCACTCGTACCGTACAAAGGCTAAGCAAGCGCTGTGATCGTGTCCATTCGCAACAAAATCATAGTCGTAGCCTGGCAACTTGTGCTTGCAGGGAAGGGTAGTTAGAATCTCTATTAAATTGCCTATTGTAGTACCTAAAATACAATATTTCGTCGCGTCCATTTTGTTTGGGTGATTATTGTTGATACTAAACTAAACTAAATATTAGATCATGATCTCTAACTAGATAAGTATTTTACAATGATAGTATAGTTCATTGACTACAAATTGCTGATTTGAGTATTTTGTTACTAGTTTAAAGTGGCTCTGGCACGCATGGTTTTATCGCTGAGGTAAAATCGCCCTTTATGACAAGTTTGTTAGTGTTAAAAAACCGAATGCTTTAAGTCCGCAATGAGCGCTAAGGCTAGGGCCTCAGGTAATATAAGTCAAATTATATAATAGGTAGTGAATCACTACTAGTGATGGTTGAAGATAAGATTACAATAGTAAGGATTCACGTGGGTGACCATTTCAATAAGTGCAACAAGTTTGCTAATGGTTATAGGTCGCGCCACGAAAGTCTAGACTTCTAGTGTACATGTATAATCGCGTTCGTAAATTATTTTATTCGACTGTTTTTTTACTACCTACCGTTAAACACCCTATTTTCGCCTGTCAGGCCTAACTTTGCCTAAAATGAAGTTGTTCAAATTTCTACCAAAATTACACACGTGGCATATTAAATTATACCATAACTAATAATAAATTTATCTGTGGCAACACTTTTGCGACAATTTCGTGACTAACTTCAGCATATTTACTTTTAAAACTTATTGAAGTGTGTTAGGTGTGATCACGTTTTCTTTACCCGCGAATACTTTTGTCTATAGCGGCACATGGTTAACAGGTAAGACTACATAGTACTTCAATCTATATTCCAAATTTAATGCTCTTTCACGTGAAATAATTTGTTTTCTCCTGTCACTCATAATTGACAACATTTCGTATTTTTGAGACTATAATTTGATTAATTGTCTATATTCTACTTTGAAAGAGGAGCAAACCTACGGTTTTAAATTTTCATTAAGACTTGTAATTAATTTACTATTAATTTATTAAAAGGTACTTATTCCAAAAGGACGTAACTCCGAAACGGCGCTAGGATGGATCAATTGCCTTTGTCTTGTCACGATAAAAAAAAAAACAAAAAAAAGATTTTAAATTTATCTGACATTGTCAAACCTACGTGTGATTGTTACTTTTTTTTTTCGTGAAAAATGCAAAAGTATTACACCCATTCTTGCGCCGTTTTGGTAGAATTGGTAATTTTATTTTATTCTCTTGTATTTAAAAAAATAAGTAATATAACATTTTTATAAATATAGTGTTGTGCTCAGGAGGCAAAGCCCTTTCGATGCCTATATTAATTTCTAGGTGTGAAAAATATGAAATGTTGTCAATTAAACAGTTATTAACTTAAAATGTCGTCGGCGAGGTCAAAATACCATCTTCTATCCGAACTTCGCCTACCCCTAGGGTTGTCACTTCAGTGACAAAAACCGGACAAGTGCGAGTCGGACTTGCGCACGAGGGTTCCGGAGAAAGATTTAACGCTTTTCCTCAGTGTTTTAAGTTGTCCAGTGCTAGCAGAGCACTGCTGCCAAGCAAATTGTACGCAGTGTGGGGTCATCTTATATATTGGTCTGTGAAATGTACAGGCAGACATAAAAAAATTAAGATTTTGAGAATTTTCTGAGTGGTTGTGCTATAAGAGCTCCCTTCATGCCAAATTTCAAGTCTAGGACAACCCTTTAGGTTTTCAGCGTACGGCAATTTGTATGGAAACAATCTTTTTAATGTCCGTATCTTTTTATTGCGTTCACTTAGAAGTTTGATTTTTTCACAACTTCAAGAGACTGCAGGCTATTTGATATGAATTTCAGCATGCTACCTCCACGCGTTCCAGAGAAAAAGGGTCTTGACACAGACAGACGATGGACAACAAAGTGATCTTATAAGGGTTCCGTTTTTTCCTTTTGTGGTACGGAACCCTAAAAATTGCATTTTTCGTTGTGTCATTCTATGTATTCTAAAAAAAATACTGTAATTACGTAAGCCACAACCTCCAGCTAATACCAGAAGTAAATACACCCCAAAGCATGACCCGGAAATTATGCAAATTGCAGTTGATTCAATGAAATAAAATAAAAAACTCGTTGATATCACTTAATTTCTTTTTGATACATTATGTAGTTGGTTATCTAATTCTGATTTTATATATATATATATATTGTATTTTTTACATACGAAAACCAGAAACCCTCTCTATTTGTAACTTGACTGTAAGTTGGGTAAAAACAATATTTTTGACAACCCTAAATCATCATAGTCAATTGTATGAAAACAAGCTATATGTCCGCCAATCTTCGCCTATGACGAAAAAATGTGCTAAATGGGGCCTTAACCCTTTCACTGCGCATACGCCATGGTGCAGCAAACCTCCCCTGCGCATGACACATTTATGCGTTTCTGCCGGACACCGTACGGCGGTTTTATTGTTACTTATAATATATAATTACTGGATATTATTGCCTGAACCGATATAGGTACCTGCCTTTGTTTGCAGTGAGTAAGGTAATATTTACGTATCATTTACACAATTAATTTATTGAATCAGGTGTTACTTTTCGGAGGCCCATATTTATGAACCTCCTTTAAGCGACCACTGGTCGCGGGTGAGCAAAGTTCATTTGCACAATTGTTAAAATAAACTATTAAATTACTTTCTATCGTCATAATGTAATATTGATAAATTTGTAGAGATAATAATTGCGTGCGCGACTGTATCCATGCGCAGTATCCCCTCCACATTACCGGTCACCGCTAGACTTTCGTGGCGCGACCTGCAGCAACGTTTAAAAAGTAAACTTCAATGATAAATAATTTACGACTAATAAACAGCATCCTAAGTAATAATAAGTTATTTTAATTTTATATTTATTTAATTAATCTTTACAGTCAAGGGCAGTAAAGTTGACGTATACCAATTATACATATATTTGGAACTTTGTGTAGTTAAATATCGGTGCCCTTGACTACTCACGTACCAATACTTCAAAAAGGTTACAGAGAACTGTAATATGTAATACATAGCTATGTACCAAAAGGAAAATCTAAAATTTTCGGTGCCTTGTGCAAATTTTCGTTCATGTAGCTCCGAACAGACGGTCCGGATAATAGCAGAAACAACTTGACTGCAGTTGTAAACGAATCTCAAAATGACAAACAAATTAACAATAAGTACACGCAATGTAATAGTGATTCAACATCAAAATTAGGTCGTGATTCTGTTCCTTGTCGCTCCACAGCGAGATACAAAACATAATACATGGTTGTCAAATGTGTTGTTGCGACAAGGTTCAAAAGGGATAAACTACTTTTGGCGCTGACTGTACCTACAGCACAACCAACACCTAGAAAACATTGGAGACCTGCCAAAGAATCTCGATAGGTGTATTTCTGCATTTGTGTAGGAGAAGTTTTGAGGTTTGCGCGTAGATATTATCAAACCGCGATTAGAATACAATTAATCGTTCTGAATTAATACATGAAATGAGAAATGACATTGTCAATGGTAGAGTGTGCAAATAAATTAAAATACATAATATTCATTTTCGACAGGTACAACGATTTGGTAACATGAAAATTATGTGGAAAATAATGAAATTGATTTGTCAAATACTTTTATCTACACGCATATCATAAGTGTTCTATAATGCGTTGAGAAACCGTAGAAAATTACCAGCATTTCGACAGCCAGTATCGAAAAGTCATTACCTACGACATCGATTCGATGTCGATGACTTTTCGATATCGAAATCGATGTCGTTATGAGTTTCAAATTTGAGTCATCATCAAAAACCAACATAATTTATAATTTAAAAAGAACATTCGATACGAAGCGTGCTCGGTACGTTTGTCTTTAATAAATAAAAAAAAATCAAATTCCTTATAGTTAAGTATAATATATATGTGTTCGGCTTCTGAACCCATCATAGAGTACTTATAAATGTGTGTAGATGAAGTAATGTATGCAATTCTACATAGTTAGGCCTTAAAACACTCTTGTGATCTTATTATAAAACCGCACTCGTGTTTTAAGGACCCTCATTATGTAACAGTTGCATAAACTACTATCGTCTTTAATATTTTTTTACAAAATGTATAACTACTTATAATGAAGCATTCTTAGTAATTTATCTATAAGTGTCTGCAGTTAAACTATGAAGATATCATAGATTTATTATATGTATTTTTGTGCTAACGGTACTTCCGAAGTATGTTTTAATCTCGGTTTGATAATACGCACCTCCATTATATTTTTCTTATTATTTGTCAGTAGGTATTATTCTTATTATTCGTTAACTAGGTTTAGTTACCTATATATTACATAAACACTGCTATGATTTTCGATTTTAGTACATAACTACCTACACTCGCTGCGTTGTGTAGGATGGTGCGGTGCGGGTGCCGTTTGGTGTACTATTCCCTTTCCCTTATGAGTTAGATACCTATGAGAGTTGCTCGTACCTGCTAACGTAACGTGGCTTGATATTTCAATTGCAACTTATATTATAAATGTGTAAATAATACCAATTAAGAGTTACTCACAATATTGAACCTAGTCCGTTATTGTTCTTTATTAAAAATAAATAAGTATAGGTATTTGTTATGCAAGGCTGCACAGTTATTGTTTGACGCGAGTGCTTATATTGAAATTAATTGGTATAAAAGAGAATCCTGAGCGCAGCGAAGGTTTCAAGGCACGAGATGCAAAACAACTTTGCGGCCGAGCGAAATAACTTGTCATCTCACTACAGCGAGGAATATGCTCGGTAGATAAGATTGAAGATTGATAGTTTGACGTTATTGGCAATTAAAAAAAGTCTAAAAACTACAAAATTTCTTTTGAAAATGTCAAACTGTCATCCGTCATCTTGGATCCAAAAAATATTTCAGCGCATCGAGGTCAAATTACACGAAATCGACACAATGACTATTTTTTATGTGAAAAGTAACAAACAGTCATCCGAAATCATCCGCCATCATGGATCCAAAAAAAAATGTGAGATTGGAGCGCATCGAGATCAGATTACACGAAATTGACACGCATGACCAATTTTTTCGTCAAAAAAGTCAAACTGTCAGCTGCTATTTTGGACCCAAAATTATTATCAAAAATCATTATGTACGAGCAACTGAGCATACCTACTCCTTTCTAAAACAGCAAGGGTTTAAACTTATCTTATACCTACCCAACCTAGAATGTGCACGGTGTTGCCAAAGAGGTTCCAAAGAGGTATGTAAAATTGTTATGGAAATAAATAAACTGAAACAAAAATCTAAGTTATATTATAGTCCGCATCCGCACGCGTCTTCCGAGGAATCGGGGGCTGGGTTATATTTTATTTTATTAAACACATTAATTTAAGTAATAAAACAAATAAATGATTCCATTTCATTTCCTCGGAGCTCGCGCGCGGATGGTACCCAATACTTCAGTGCCCGCTTATTTTACTATATAATCAACAGACATAACATAAGATGGCTCACGCTAACTACCTACCAATGAATGCCTGTGTAACTCGTAAATGTGTAACCAATCAAATTGGAGGTAAATCATAGACAGTCAATTAAGTATTGTTTAGTATAATATGAAATTTGAGTACCACCTTATCCAAAGTTTTTATTACATTACCTACGGTGGCCTAGATTTTGAATTGGTCGCATGTAGGTAGGTAGCAGTGGCTTGCACCGGAGCGCAATCTTGCAGATTTGCCGATCTCCGGAGAATTTTGTTGGTTAGCTAGAATAGTTATCTTTCGGTAATGTGCAAATTGAAGCTTGTAATGAAATATATTCATTGAAATACATAAGATGATGATGATGATTATGAGATTCGATAAATAAAAAACTTGCACGGTGTACTGGCGACGAACGATATAATATTATGCAACACCTTATGGAAGTCATCAAAAAGAAGAACACATAAAAGTGAGAATTAAAAATATTGTGGTCAAAAATAATGATAACAAATAGTACGTACCTAATAAGCACGTCGTTAAGCAATAAATAAAATATGTCTTTTACTTGACTCCATAAGTTGTATAACCGAAGAATACCGGGGTAAGAGTTTCGACCGGGTTCGATTCCCGGTTATGAATGAGTTAAAAAAAAAAACATTTTTAACTGAAACTGCCGTGAAACTCAATTATAGTGGAATAAACGGATCACTCACGTGTATAAGTTTAGCCAGACATATAGATACGTGAGTGATCTGTTTATTTCACTACCTAGGTTCTGACTTCTATCCCTACTGACCCATTTGAATTGATCACCTGTATACTTAAGTACTGTAGTCTTACCATAACTGTAAGTAAATGGATCAAATTAACTTTTTTTTTGAGTAAGTGAAGCCGCGCTTATAATTTACTACAACGAAAACTGTGTATGATGTCTGACTAGGTATACTTATATCTAACACTTCGTGTTTACTACTTTACCTCATGCGAATATGGCTGAAATAGTTCTACCATAACGTGGTTCTTCTTCTGTAAATAATTTATATTGGTTTGGTACGGAAGATTTTTATGGGGAGGGATATAAGTAGGTACTGTAGAAAATTATGAGTATGAACCTCAAAATAATATAAACCTCAAATTATGTCGCACCTTCACAATATACCTATGTACGCCACATGCTACTAAGTAATGCAAAAATAAATTATACGTAGATCATAGTCATAGGTAGGTATGTATGCTGCGTATTTAGAAGACATTAACCGTGGACCCACTGCTATGACCCGCTGATGAGCCCACGGGTATTTTTTTCCCGTAGACCTATATAATCTTTTCCAATCCGGCAGTTCCCGTGGGACCATGGATAATTCCTCAGGTAATAATATCTTTCCCCGTAGACCCACCACTGCACTAAAGACTCGTTGCCCGTGGTACTATTACTCTTAGGTACTACCAGTAGCTAGTACCATGGGTCAATTTTTATGTCTCATTCCTACTGGCCATACCTATCATGGTAAAAAACAAAAGAGGATTAGCTAATGCACGAGATCCTACTTACCACTTAATGACCCACCTAATCTTACTAGCATAGCTTAGTACTTATGTTTAACCCCCGACGAAAAAGAGGGGTGTTATAAGTTTGACCTGTGTATCTGTCTGTGCGATTTTTTATTCGAAAGCTCGTTTAATCGAGATGATTCTTAGCTAAGTTTCATTAAAATCGGTTGACCCGTTTTTGAAATATTGAACTTTGAAATGACAATGTCGGGGGTTTTTCAACTTTTCTAAGTTGGTTAGGTTATGTCGTCAGAGCTCCGTCGACCTTGTGTCATACATACAATAACACCCCTCTTTTTCGTCGGGGGTTAAAAAAAGGATCACAGCAGTGGCCCCACGGTTAAAAGTGGGTATTTAGTTATTACGGTCTTTTGTTGTTAAAGTGCGATGTACCTATTAAAACGTATGTTTTGACGACTAGTTTTTACTACCTATGTATGTTTACTGTACAGCCAGAAGTAGTTATTACCTACAAATGTTTGCTACTATATTAGTTCAATAGCTATTCCAAGGTACATCTCATAATCTAGCCACTTTAGAACATGAAACACTATATGGGTAACTACCTGTTTGCGTTGTTTCTGTGAATTACGCTTTTAAGACGGTAATTGATTATAGCAGAACCGTAAGAAGTTGGCGCGTCTATATTTAAGAATGAAACCATTTTCTTTTCGATTTGTTCTATTATGTTTTTATCTATTAAAACTATTCCTAAATATCACGCGTTTATAGAACGAATCCGCTAAGTGGCGGGATCTAGAGAATTATTCCACGCTGAAACACAAATTAAGTACACAATACATTTTTAAATTACCTACATAAAATGTAAGTATAATTGTTAAATTTTTAGTCTCAACGCCGATTGTTCCCATGGTCTCGCATTAGGTATACTCGTAAGCCTGTGATTGAAGAAAGCAAAATGTTTGGATATTGTAAGGGTTCGCTTTTATTTGTTAAATAAAGTACCTAATTGATTGACTCAAACATGTTATACTTAGTTACATATTTCATTTGTTAACCCGTTTCACTTCTCACTGATTGAATTAGGTTCCATAGTTGTATGGGTAAATACCCTACGCTTCGGCTGAAATAGTACACAACGCATCTAAGCGTCGTCGGTGTCGGGGGATCGCTAAAGTCAACCACAGTTATTCTTTCTATAAAACAACATACTTTACATGCTTTAGTTTGTAGACTTCAGCGATCCCCCGACACCGACGACGCTTAGATAAAAATTTTGCTAGGTAAGTATATTGAACTGAAAGGGCCAATCCATACTAACACATACTAACAAAATATGTTAGGCATTATTTTTTACTTTTTTTAGTTTTTTTTTGTCGGCGTTTTTTTGTCTGCTTTTTTTTCGTCGGGGGTTTTTTAAATTTTAATTCAGGTTTTTTATTTCATGTTTTTTACATTATAGTTCACTTCACAATATATATTTTATTATTTGACTTAAAACAAAAAATCCAAGATATCAACGAGCTCCCGGATTACTAATTTCCGAACTTAGCCATACTGAAGACATCAACGGGCTCTCACATCTGGGATCTGAACTTGACACATTTAAAAGTTTAATATCTCAAAAACAGCTTAACCGATTTTTATGAAACTTAGCTAAGAACAATCTCGATCAAACTAGCTTTCGATTAAAAAAAGCCGCGTCCAATCCGTCCATCCATTTACGAGCTACGATGCCACAGACAGATACACAGATACACTTATAACACCCCTCTTTTTCGTCAGGAGGTTAACAAAAGGAGATAGAACGAGACTTCCGCTTGTAAATTGTAACTTGTAGCTTTATAAAATACGACCCAGGCGGGGGCAAACAAAAATGACGAAACAGCAGCTGTAACATGACAATTCACGTCGTAAACCATTTTTCTGGCTTGCCGTGTTAAAACTTTATATTTGGGCATTTTTTCAATAACTACGACATTACATAACGTAGGTACACTAATACAGTAAAACAATCTGTACGCAACAGGTATTCTGTGACGCAACAGTATCCAAGAGACACGAGACGCGTGAATGAAGCGAGGTAGGGGAAGAACGACTTAATCTACCAATAAACGTGTCTGCGCCAGCCAAGAAGCTTATACCAAGAGAGGGTCTAAGCAACTGTGCACTGTGATTCTCAAATAGGTCCTGACGTCATCACAGTGGGCGTGGCCTTAGTCAGTGTACTGTCATCGCTCGTCCTGTGCACAGCTTTGTCGCCGGTAGCATTTTCGTATTTTCATGTTACTGAGAAGAAAACACAGTGTTTGATAGCACTCAAAAAATTTCCCTATGCTGTTTATCGCATAAATCGATCAAGAAATGCATTTTAAATGCAAGACTAGAACACCCACGTGCCTATATCAAATACTTTTTTTTATAAAAAATAATTTATTATTCGTGACCTTAACGTAGAAAAAAGATTAAATAAATTCTGTAAGCGTATCCGATGAAGACATATTTTCTTAATTAATATAGTTTGATAAAGGACCTATAGGCGCATATTTCCCAGTTTTTATTTTTGGAGAATCATATCTGGTAACAGAGTTATTAATTTTTATTCAGATTTTTGTTTATATTTTTTTTCTCCCAAAAAACTCAAAAGTGCGACTTGTGACCGGCACTGAAAGATTCCTCTTGATTAGGTCTATCAGCAATAAATAAATCACGTTACATTATCGCGGCGTTTACGAGTAATCGAATTTAAAAATATCGTGTTAGGGTTGTCACTCAACTTGACCTTTCATTTCAGTTAGAAATTTTTTAGTCCTTGATTACAAAACTGCATATTATTTACACAAAATGTGTAAATGTGTCTCATAAATACATTATTTTATATACTTACGTTTATATACTTCTAGATACATACATAAAAAAATTAGTGGTGACTTTTTATGAGATTTGAATCTGAAGTAGTTTGTTTTTCTTTTAATCGTTGACCAGTTTTGCGTTTTTGATCGACGGATTGCATATTATCCACAAGGATAATAATTTTTTTGGGAGGTTTTTCGCCATATTTTGCGAGTATTCTATAGACGCAAAAAAGCTTGGCGTTTTTTGCCGCTCGCTCGCGGAAAGGTATGTTCAGTCATTTGATTGGCATCCAATGACTGTACAAGGTACACAAAATTCTAGTACACAGTGAAGAGATCATAGAATCATGTTCTCTTCCTGTCGGTATGCTCTCAGAGCAAGCGGCCGAATCGCGCAACAAATTTTGGCGCTCAGATAGGGAACACCATTGCCGGAAAATGAACAGGAGAAAAACTATGATAGACCTCTTTCATAGTGCACTAGAATCATCGGATCCGTTTGTGTCAATGGCATACTACAGACAACGCCAAAGATCGTCCAATAGAGTTTGTCTGCCAGAAGCTGTTCGTGAACTTCTGAAGCCGATTCATGAAGAAAACTTGCAGCTGGCAGAGGTAGATGACGACGATCCAACATTAGAAGGATCTTTATCATTAGAAGGATCAGACGATGATGCAAATTCATCCAATGTTGAGGACTGGACGTTGATACTCGAAAATGAAAATTATTTGTACGAGTCTTAAAGTTTTCTATTGATCACAAATATTATATTTGTTTGACCTTAGTGACAACCCTAAAATGTACAATTTGACCTTTATTCGTAACTCCCTAACGCCGCGATAGTGGAACGTGATTTATTTATTACTGATAGACCTAATCAAGAGGAATCTTTCAGTGCCGGTCACAAGTCGCACTTTTGAGGTTTTTGGGAGAAAAAAATATAAACAAAAATCTGAATAAAAATTAATAACTCGGTAACCAGAGATGATTCTCCAAAAATAAAAACTGGAAAATATGCGCCTATAGGTCCTTTATCAAACTATATTAATCAAAAAAATACATCTTCATCGGATACGCTTACAGAATTTATTTCATCTCATTTCTACGTCAAGGTCACGAATCATAAATTATTTTTTATAAAAAAAAGTATTTCAAATAGGCACGTGGGTATTCTAGTCTTGCATTTAAAATGCATTTCTTGATCGATTTATGCGATAAACAGCATAGGGAATTTTTTTGAGTGCTATCAAACACTGTGGAAAAGGATGAAGTGTTGTGTTTTATCATGTAAAAACTACTCGGATAGACGTTCTGATGCTATGGATGGCATCACATTTCATCTGTAAGTCATTTCTTGCTTAATTTATTTGAATAGTTCTAGAAAAATCTCATCTACTTGACAATAGATGGCGACACTGTCTTGGAAAATAAAAATATATGGGTACGTAGAGCTCAGTATTAATATATTTAAAAAATCATACGTACTGAAATTGCTTCTGCTTACAATCCTAAAGACTTTAGTCGCCAAAATATTATTTTTGCAGTTTTTATAATCATTTTTTAAACAGGCCTACATTTAGTGACATCTAGTGTGCGGTAGTTAAACTACGTAGTAACATCGACACAGAATGAAGCGAGCAGTTTCGCTATTGCCCGGTAGATGGGAAATAAGGAAGTGTGCGTGATCTAACACCCCCTCACCCCGCAAAATATCACGCGTAGTTTCATAGAAAAATCTAATAACAACAAATCCTCTTTGTATTTGCTCTGTGGCGCCAGCGCACACCATCTCTGCACACCTCTGTCCCACCAAATAGACCTAAGAAATTACTACCTACCTACTGCGCATGCCCCTTCTTTTGTCGAACAATCTTAAACCGCCGTGCGACCTATATTACAAAGTACCGTAAAACGTTGGCAATGCTGCAACATTTCACGGTACTTTTGCTTATTTTAAAAAACTGCGACTTATTTACTAAACGGCTATCTATTTTTTACTCTGTGTAATGGAAGAAATCGTTCGATCGTAAGTGGGTACCGTCCCCCCCGACTACGAAGTGCACAATTCAAACTTCGTATCGTGCCGTCCCTCTCAAGCTAATATTATTTAACAAAAGAGTGAGCGGGACGATACGATACGTACTTCGATTTTCGAATTTCGTAGTTTGGGGGCTTATTTAATTTTCGCGTTGTCTCGATCGTTTACTTTTTTAGTCGCTGCAGAGCTCGGACAGGTCATAGCAAAATAATTGCAACACGGTAATAGAACAAGATTAATAGAGTAGCATTGTGTACATTGTGTTATTTATTTTTAATTACATTTGTAATAGTAACCCAAAATTCACCATATGTTTGTAAAGGTATTTCCATTAACATTTTTGTTTAATGCTGTTGGTTGTATTTTGTATTGAACATTTTGTGCAATCATCAACTACTTAATTTTCTGGAGCAAACCAATGTTTTTATTTAATTTTATTTATTATTTAATTATTTGTGCTAATTATTAGTCACTATTTTCATTTCATTTCATTATAAAGTAAAAATAACAAATTACGATAATGTCCTGTTTAGATACTTATAATCTTAAATATAGACTAGAGTATTTTCTATTTCCATATCTGTTTTTGCTATGACCTGTCAGAGCTCTGGCTATAAGTTTTAGTCGCACTTCACCTCGATCGTGCATTTAATTAGGTAACCTACCTTACCTACCTACTTAATGGAAGGTACATATAAAGTTATAATTTGAGCTGCCTGTTCATACATCCATCATATGATTCGTATTGACAGCATTTTTTTAAACAAGGTCCTGGGATGTTAGTCATTCATTTCCATATTAAGATTTCTACTCGATATCTCGCCATGCTGCACCGTAAAATCCTGTCATTGATTAGATTATAAACCTTAAGAGGCTTCCCTGAGAGGATGCCCTTGAACGTTTCGCGCCTTCCTCACCAGACCTCACATCTACTAAACAACTTCGTTTTAGTGGCGACATCTATTAAATATCGGTCCAACTTAATTTTACACAGAATAAAACTGAACTAAAGCAGGGTCTCAACATACCTACGCATTCCGACAAATTTATTGAATAAGCAGCTGTGAGGAGGAACTAGACACAACTTGTGACGACATAAATAGTCATAAGAATGAATAAATCAAATAAAAAAAAATCTAATTCTTTACTTTCAGGCAATAGAACTCATAATACGAATAAGTAATTACATTATTGTTTTGTAATGTAATAAATAAAAAAAAATCAATTAAAATTAATCAAAACAATAGGTATAAAAATAAATGTCAAACTCAATTTAAATGAAAACAGTAAAACCAAACAACATGTATAAAGTAATGTCATCAAAATAAAATTAAAATCATTATTAAAATTTCAATATTTTACTTACTATAATATTTTATCTACACATACATCATAAGTCCTCTATTATGCGTTCAGAAATTGTAGGTAATGAATGGTCATGATGGTCTGTGGTAATGATGGCATTACGACAGTCAATTTTCGCCTTCAAAAACCAATGCAATAAAAAAAATCGATACGAAGCTCGATATAGCTACCTATTTCTTTTTTTTTCTACGACGAGAAAGGCAAATGAGCAAGTGGGTCATCTGATGGTAAGTGATCACTACTGCCCATAGACACCAGCAACCCCGGAGGATTTGCAAATGCGTTGCCAACCTAGAAAGCTAAGATGAAATGCTTTTGCCCGTATTTAAACCAGCTGTCTTACTCGCCACACCGGAACACAACAGTGCAAGCACTGCTACTTAGCGGCAGGATCCTACCACCCTAAGTCTATGATTGAAATAAAAAAACCGGCCAGACGCGAGTCGGACCCGCGCACGAAGGGTTCCATTCCATGTCTGTTGTATGGGAGCCCCACTTAAATATTTATTTTATTGTTTTTAATATTTGTTGTTATAGCAGCAACAGAAATAGATCATCTGTGAAAGTTTTAGCTGTCTAACTATATCACGGTTCATGAAATACAGCTTGGCGACAGACGTACCGACAGACAGACGGACGGACAACGGAGTTGTAGTATTAGAATAGGATCCCGTTTTTTACCCTTTGGGCACGGGACCCTAAAAACAGCCAAATTCGTGAGTTTTTTAACTCATACATACATATTATAACGTAATCGAACAAGTCAAAATCTCTGCAAACAATGTTATAAATTCTCCAAGTTAATTCGTTGTTATTGTTCATGATTATGTATGAGAGTTGAAAATCTAAAATCGACGCCATGATTCCTAAGAACAGATTTCCCTATCTTTTATAGTTTGACTTCTCCCTACTGACCCATTTGGATTGATCTTCCTTTATAAGTAAGTAATCACTTTATTGCAGAAAAAAAAAAACAGGATAAAAACACAATTTACATACATATTCGAGTACAAAGTAGAAGTGCAAAGTTACAGATAAATTAATACTACTTAATTTATCTGTAACAGTTTTAAATGATTCGCGGTTAATTGCATTAGACCTAATGTAAACGGGATATTGACCGCGATTACCTTGTGGCGACCCGGCGCCATCTGTCATCCAATAGGAGTACCAACTTAAGGACATTTTAACGACTCCTAGCGCCATCTAGTCATCGAATGTTTTTCGCAGTTTTCGACGCTACATCACGCTGACGAAGTTTCTCAAGTCGGTTGCATAAATACAACTTCCAACTCTGTTCCATTGGACTTCGGTCCCCAGGCATAACATCTGCCTGGAGAGAGATCTCTCTATTTGTGGTCCCTCATCTCTCTGTTTGTGGTCCCTCATCTCTCTATTTGTGGTCCCTCCCACATTGGTGACCCCCGACTTAAGGACAAAAACGCAACCTACGATGACACTAACGAGACAAGGACGCCCGCAGCAGCAGCAAGCCAGACTAGATTGCGTCATCTTACGGTCCAAAATATAACTAATTTAAATACATCAATATATCAATATAATGTATATTGCTATTGCACAGCCACATATCGACGGTACTCTGACTCAACCTCGTATATAAACTTTGACGAAATTGGAATCGCGGAAATCTCGACCGCGAACCTAAGGTGGTTATTCCAATTTTGTCAAAGTTTATATACGAGGTTGAGTCAGAGTACCGTCGATATTCAAGACACTGGTGTTTGTATTTCTCAGAAGTTAAAGTCTTTATCCACACCCATATCAGAAGTCCTCTATAATGCGTTCAGAAACCGTGGAAAATGACCAGCATTTCAGCATGACGTCGACTGTTCGCCAACAGCAGTAACGAAAAGTCATTACGACATCGAATTCTACAAATTCGAGTTATCTTCAAAAACCAACATAATTTACAGTAAAAAAAGCATTCGATACGAAGTATGCTCGGTATGTTTGTCTTTAAGAAATAAAAAAACAGTCAAATTCGTGATAGTTATTAGTAGTTTATGCAACTGCTACATAATGAGGGTCCTTAAAACACGAGTGTGTTTTTATGAAACGAGGCGAAGCTGAGTTTCATAATAGGATCACACGAGTGTTTTAAGGCCTAATTATGTGGAGTTGCATACATTACTTTATCTACACACATATTATAAGAACTCTAAGATGGGTTCAGAAGCCGAAGGCATATATCATACCCATACCTGTCACGAATTTGACTGTTTTTTTTTTAATCATAGACAAACATACCGAGCTGACGTTTCGTACTGTTTTTTTTTTTATTGTAAAAAATATATATATATCACATTATTTATACACGTCGGACTGAACCCGACTTATGTACGTGAGTGATCCGTTTTATTTCACTATGATTGTAAATTACGTTGGTTTTCAAATTTGAAACATCGAATTCGATATCGAAAAGTCATTACGATATCGAATTCGATGTCGTAATGACTATTACTTTACTGCTGGTGGTGGTGGGTGGTGCTGGGGCTGGCGTTGTCGGCGAGAAGGCGACGGCGTACTGAAATGCTGGTCATTTCTACGGTTTCTGAACGCATTATAGAGGACTTATGATATGTGTGTAGATAAAGTAATGTATGCAACTCCACATCCACCATCACCATCCTTTTTTACGTCCCACTGCTGAGGACAGGCCTCCTCTCAGAATGGAACTCTACATAATTAGGCCTTAATGGCCTTATGTCTTATACAGGGATACAGGCTATCGAAATGCTGGTCATTTTCTACAGTTTCTGAACGCATTATAGAGGACTATTATATGTGTGTAGATAAAATACTATATTGAACTGACCACTAAGTATGGAACTGGGGAAAAAAAATATTTATACTTTGTCAAAAGGTTGCCAGAAACTAACATTTAGGTAGCTATGTGTTAATAATCAGTTGGCTATATTATGTTCATTTGGACATAGTTATATGTATTGTTTCAAATTATATTATTAAATCTAAACAGTTATTCTAGCATTTAAATCATAATTTAGTTTTTAGTATGCAGTGCTCGTTTTATCAAAAATATACATAAAGCACATGATAAATTAGGTTTATCACTTAATTAAATAGTAATATTGCATTGATCCATACCTATGTAAAAACAGTAGGTATCTTACATGGTTAATAAATAAACATGAAGACATAATGTATTATCAATCTCATTAGTATCTGGGTGTTGGATAAGAGTGTTTGGAATTGAATGTTTAACAATATCATAGAAACAGATGCACTTTGGTATAACAAAAGTATTATAAATATATAATCTAACTAAATCACTGTTCAAATGAAGCGTGCACATTGCCAGCGCTGGCATTTAAATGCAAATACCACTATTTGTGTATTGACTAGAAATTAATTATATATCATAACCACACCCCATTATCAGTGTTGCGAATTCATTGAAACTAAGTCATAGGGTTGTTACACAATATTTAGTTTGTTGTCAATGTGACATATTGATACATAAAACGTTTTTGTTACAAGAATATTTCTACAGGTAAAACAAGAGATTTGTATAATTTCATTAGTTTTATGAATAATTATTAAGAGTTTTCGACTTTTCCAATTTCGCCGTCAGCTCTGTTTCAAACTGGGAAAATTCAGCGAAATCATTCAGTAAACGAATTATAATGGTATACGACATTAATTATTATTGACAAATAAATGACACATCTCCTATGAACTAAAAAACAATTACTTTGCTCACCCGCGACCACTAATGACAAATAGTTATATCTGTGCGGCAAATGTATGTTTCCATGCAACACCTCCACCTCCACTGCTACACGAATCAACACATGCCACACAGACCCAACTATCACCACCACCACTATACTAAACGCTGACGCGTTTCGGCACTCTCCACGAGACCATTTACGAAGCACAACAACAACCGCTCAACATGCCACCACTTCCACTAGTAGTGGTAGTAGTGGTATAACTATTTGTCATTAGTGGTCGCGGGTGAGCAAAGTAATTGTTTTTTAGTTCATAAATATGGACCTCCGCAAAGTAACGCCTGATTCAATAAATTATTTGACACATCTCCTATTATGAAGTTCTAAAACAGAATAAATCCTCTTTATACCTAAATCCTCTGTATACTTAAAACATTTCAATAAAAAGTGAGTTGTAAAGTTCACATCAAATAGACCAGGTGATTTAAGGATTATAGGTTAGTTTCGTACTGTATGATTTTGTTCCTTTATTCGAAATAAACTGTTTAATTTTTTTTTTATCAAATTATAATAATATAGGTACATGTCAAGAAAATGTGCAGTGCCATCCCTAGCGATTTCAATGAATCTGCAACACTGACAATGGGGTATGATCATAATTTAAACTATTATTGACACATTATCTAGAAGTAAAATGACCTATCACTATCAGCCATCCACTGGTGGGCCCAGGTATACCATGGATACTTCAGTATTACCATAAACAGCAGACACAGTTGGATACAATTTTTTGTTAGGTAGACCTAAAAGAAAAAAAAAACATAATTAGGTTAAAATTTTAATAAAGTTAAGGCCAAAATTAGAAGATAATTTTCAATGTTTAAACCGTTACAAACATTCTTCTAAATTTGGCCTTGAGGACGTTTTTTTTGCTTTGCAATTAAATAAATCTAAATGTATTTTGACTATGTCAATTGGCTCTTTCATAAATATAACTTTTTTTTTTCATTTATGCCAAAAGCTTATGAATAAATAGTTTTAAAAGCTTATGGCTATGTTAGACCAAAAAAAATATTTTTAGATCAATAGGACAAAAAATTCAACTCTGTTTATTACCCAAAAATGACATGTTTTGTTTGATGTATCTTACCTTTAAATGCAACTCCTAAAAATTCATAATTCCTTTCAAATGATAGAGTATTATCTTCACAATCTAATATCACTCTTATGCGCTCACCTACCTAGAAAGAGATCATGGAGATAATAAGTTTTGGTACAAGAAGAAAAATAATAACAGGTTTTAAGCAGATGTACAGAATAATAGGTAGGAAATCAGTGCAATGTTTGAGAATCAGAAGTCCCAGGACTCACACAAACAATTGGGTATATACATCTTTGTGGTGTTGCAACCTCCATATTAGTAGGCTGATAAATATTATTTGTATGTGATAGTTCAGTTTAAGAAGATTTAGTAAATGAATTAAAAACAATGAAAATCAACAGTATATGGTAAAAACCCTAATGTTGGCACCCCCATCAACATCTTGACTCTTAATATCAAAGCAAATAAGGTGAAAATTCAACAAAATCTGGGTGCCGATGATCGAAATTTAAGTGCCAATAATAAGGTACCTACCTAGTTTACCCTAAATCCTAAATTCGCTTTTGTAATAGCAATGCAAGATAAGGGACGGTACTTACTTGGTATTTAGGACAGTTGTTAAGAAGTGGATAATGTCCTTGAGTATCTCCATTATGCAGTAAATGGTTGTCAACCAGATTCCAACCCCAGCTTTGACTATCAGCCCCCAACAAGCCAACATATCCTTGGCATTGTAGTGGTGCATCTTTCGTTGAAATACCCACAACAGCCACAGTGCCCAATGGTCCTTCCCATATCACTTCCCACGCGTGACGACCAAAATTGAAGCCCATTTTTCCACGGCATGCATCTGTACTTTGTGCTACTGGGTTCCTAAAAAAATCAAGATATACAAAATTTTACATAAAGTACACTCAGAAAATTACACACTTCCTTAGTTTCCTGGTTACCTGTGCAATGTGAATCCATTACCCTTAACATATACATTTCTTGAGCAATCATGCGGGTTCCATGCGTGGAATAAAGCCTTAAGTTTCGCCTTGTATGTTGATAATGTAGAAAGCAGATCCGACTTCATTACCTCCTCCGCCAATCTTTTAAGACAGTGTGTTCTCCAGACATCGTTGTTTTCATCACTAAGAATTCTGTACCAACTCTTACAGACTAAAGAACAATTTCGTAGATCTTTTAAGTTTAAATACGAAAATATATTTTCTAAAACGAGGTCTGGGACTAATTCTGCGATTGAGTAACCGTCACAAAGATGTAGATTGTTCAAATTATATGACACTTGTTCCATTTCTTTAGATGAATTACCAGCACTAGCACTGTGACTAGCACCAAACAAATTTGTTATCATCCTCCTTTAGGTTTACTGATTGATTATCAATACCTTTCAATATGTCACAACGCATGGACAACATATACGTGACACATGACATGGACATGAGTCTCTCTAATCTGTGGACATGAGATCTGTGCCATAGAGTAATATAATATACGGGGAATAGAGCGCCCTCTCAGCGAAAAATATTGTCACCCTCAACCAGCCATAAGAATAAATAATAACATTCTTATGAACCAGCCTCTACAGCAGCGCCATCTTTTATCTGTGATAGTTGACATAACAAATTTCGTAACACACACGCGCAAGCTTGGACACACGCACGCGTGCGCACACACACGAGTTCTGTGTACACACTTATTAGATTAGACATTATGAAAAATTCAGACTCGGAATTCAAAATTGTTTGTTTTGTAAAATATCAATAACAATAATCACAAAACAACAAATCACAAGCATCTGATATTGCGATGAATAACTAAAACAACACAGAAAGATTGTAACTGAAGCGTCCAAACTTTCGCCGCGTCGTACAATAACACGAACTGGCACTAATAAAACGGAGGGGCTGAAAATCGACTCTACGTATTAACTAGTGGACAATAAACGAAATAACAGTTAAACACTGCGCATTTTCTAAAAAACACAGAAAGCCGTTTTTTTGCACACTGATACAGTTTTGCAAATTTTTTAACAGATTTACGAGTAATCATTTTTGATTGAAAATTACGAGCTTCTGGTTTGATATTTTTTCATAAAATTTTGCAATATATGATGAAAAAAAAAACGGTGTTTTTTTAAACCGACAGCAATGATTTACGCACTACTAAAAAGTAACTTACACAGGTAAGAGATGGCGCAGCTACAAAACTTCAACTGTCAAATACAGGTAACTTTCCTCCCCCTGATCTATGCTTTGGATCTGTGGATCCGTCGATCCGTCCTTGGTCTGTCACACTACTATTTTTTTCATCCCATAAGGGATAGGCAAAGGAAACCATGCAGTCTTGGCTGCTGTTTGTTTGCTGCTTGTGTTTGCGACCGTCGTCACGATCGAGCAACAAACCATAGACCAAGCTCACGGTGGGGGAAGCTCTGTTGCCAACCATATAGCGCAACTTACAGACGGTGCTTGCGACCGAGCAACAAACCAGTGGGTGGTTTGTTCACGGTCACGGTGGTGGAAACTCTGTTGCCGACCGTGTAGCAGCCCAAAAACTGTCGGGAGTTTAATTTACAGACTAATCAAAGAACAACAGACGTGGCTGTATGGACTCACATTCCTTTGCCTATCCTTTGTTTACTAACTACATAAAAAATAAAGAAAGAGTTAAAAGCAAAATAGGTAAAGGAATTTGGCGGGAAACCGATGAGAGTGGATCGTGTCGTTAATTGAATTTTAGTTTCTGTGCTCAATGTTGTTTGGTGGATAATAAAGATAGTGTATTATACAACAAATTGACGTGAAAGTGCCCAGCAAATGAAGAATTCAAGTGAAAACGCGTATTCCCTCTGTTTGTGACCCCGAAATATCCGCCGGCTGCTGCTCGCCGTAGCTCGCCGTAAAGTACACTATCGCTTTACGGAATGCATGAGCAGTTGACAGGACGTGACTAGGACAGACTGACAACTCTGACGATGACAGGACTTTAATATACAGAAATTTACAAAACACATCAGACGTGGCTGTATGGACTCAGTTCCTTTGCCTATCCCTTATGGGATGAATTAAAAAAAAAAAAAAAAAAGCAAAATAGGTAATTTAGTAATTTACATTTACTCGTAGACTCGTACGTATGTAAAAGTAAATAAAAGCACGCCGTAGCATAGCACCTTTTGGTGTAATTATATTACTGTATGCAGTAGCAGTACCATGACCATGACTGTGCCTCCTGTGACTTGTGAAGTGAATAGTTGAATAGTAATTAATTCGCAACTGTTGGAGCTTTGACGCCACGTAACTCTAACGCTAAGAGCTTGATTTTAGTTGAGAAAATCTTCATCTCATTATTTATGCAAAAAAGCAACAGTGGAATCATGCCAGGACTTGAAGCAACTCTGAGTGATGAAGACTATATTATCACAAAAGCTAAAGAAGCTCAGAAGTACAATATACATTCTGCTAAAGCATGGATGCTTACCGCAAAAACATTATTTCCGACAAATTTTAAAATACAATTTGAAGCTTATTTAATGGAGAAACAATCCGGTAACGTACAAGAAGCTGCTGAATGTTTCACTTCATTGATGTTGTCGAGACAAAATCTTTCAGAACTTCTGCCTGAGATATCTGCAATCGCAAATGCTCTCAAATCGTCAGATTCAAGCTTTTTGAGCCAAATGTTTGATAGAATATGCCCTGACATACAACTAACAATACTCAAGACCAGCTTGGAAAACAGTGACGACACCATGGAGCATTGCCGGTTGTTAGTATTATTGCTAAAGAAATTCCCCCAACTTGGTGTGGACAGTCTTGTTAAAACATTAATTAATGCAGATAAATTCTTCAGTGATAATCGTTATGCTAGATTGTTGGTTGTAGAAACTTTACCTCTTCTCAGCTCCTTGGAGTCTCCAAGACTTCTACAGCGCTTACTAGTCAAAGCCATTGATTTCTACAATTCTTATGTTTATGAACAAACAGAACATGATATATCAGATCCATGGCAGAGACTTTATGGGGTGTTAGATTTACTTGGAAGGCAGCTTGGATGGGATTCTTATCTTATAAACTATAACAACAGCTTAAATAAAGAGTCCTATTTTCAAAAGCTTATGACATTAAGGAATTGTGAAGACTGTCGCCAACTGTTATATTGTGGCATAACTTTTTTTTTGAGATCCCTGTATGAACAGAAATCTCAAAAAGGTAATCATATTTTGATTGAAGCCCTCTCGGATGCAGACATGGTGCCAGTGAAGAGAAGGAAAGTTGATATTGAGGTCACTGGAGTCTCATCACATCAGTTTCAAGCAGCTGCCAACTGTTGGGAACTTCTACACAGTAATGAGGTTATATCTCGGGAATTCATGAAGTTAGCCAACCAGTTACAAGTTAAACCATGGGCAGAAAGCTTTTCTGATGAGCTAGCACTGTATCAAGGAAGATATGAAGAGACTAAGGCTGGTAATCTTGCTGCTAACATAATGAATGTCTCTGTTAACTTCTTTCTGAAGAAATATGCATCATGTGTCAGGAGTATATTGACAGCTTTGACACAGCTGCCCGCAGCAGAGGGAATGCTGGAGACGGAGCTGATTGTTGGGGGCACCCACAGACACCTTCATTTTCTGCCCCTAACTAAAGTTGCTATCATGCATTATTTCTGTACATTACTTATAAGGATTTTACTTAGCACAGGAAGTAGTTCAGATTTAGTCTATGGTCACATATTAGTATTAATGCAGTTTGGATGGCCCCAAGAGGAAGCTGTTTTTATTAATATAATGAACATTATAAAGCAAAAGGGTGTCTTCCACTATCATTTGTTCACAGCATATATTATTCACATAGACATATTAGAAGAGCTCAGTTTCATGTGGAATGATCAAGCCAACAATGTTGCTTTGGATATTTTACCAAATTCACAACATCTGGGCCAAAGGAGGATTGGAACACGAGGTGCTGACAAGGGTGTGAAAGAAGATTTCAAACAGGCTATGAAAGCCCAAGTTGCAAGAAGTAATGAATCTATATTAAATCTTATGATTCAGTTTATAAACTCAGAGCAGTCATTCCTCATTCAAGGATCATAATTTCTCTTATGGGATAAGAAAATAATATGGTTTCATAATAAGATATTTTTATTGTAAAAGAATGATTAAAAGTATGCTAAATACCTATGTTAATTTTATTACATACTTCCTTCATAAGTGCCAACAGCAAGCAAAAGATTGCGCCTTGTGAAATGTAAACTTGTGATAGGAGAATTTTTTGTAGCAAATGACCGCAATAAAACCTTGTCTTCCTTTTGTACAATGTTATTAGCCGCATCATCTACCGACACTTCATCAGTAATTGTTGCAAAATCCCAGAGTTTGATGGTGCAGTCCAATGAACCTGTGAACAATAGTATACTTTATCTACACACATCATAATTTATCTATTATGCGTTCAGAAACCGTAAGTAATGACCATCATTATGACAATCAATTTTCGTCTTCAAAAACCAATACAATTTAAAAAAAGGTCTTGATGAAAAAAAATAGTCTATATGAAACGTCAGCTCAATATTTTTGTCTATGATTAAAAAAAACCAGCCTAATTCGTGACACGTTTATTATGTCTTCGGCTTCTGAACCCATCTTATAGTACTTATAATATGTGTGTAGGTCATGTGTAGGTAGATAAAGTAATGTATGCAACTCTACATAATTAGATCTTAAAACACTCGTGTCATCCTTGTGTTTTAAGGACCCTCATTATGTAACAGTTGCATAAAATATATTAAGCAACTGTTACATCCATGTTTGGTTGCTGTGATGCCACAGACAGTCGCACATGTCAAACTTATAACACCCCTCTTTTTGGGTCAGGGGCTAAAAAAGTATCTAAAATGGCATCAACAAAGGTTGACAAGCTTCTTGACAGCAAAATGTATATAATCAAAGGTTTTAACATAGTTACATTTTGGGTATTTTTAACCCAAAAAAGGAGTGTTATGAGTGACATGTGTATCTGTCTGTGGCATCATCACCTTAGGGGATGAAAAACGTGGTTGGTTCTCTTTGGGAAACTTTTTATTCCTTTTGTAAACGTATGTGAAAAAACTCGTTACTGCTTTTTTTTTGACGAATGCTACGGTTGTTCACTATTTCTTCTATGGCCTCATTATTAAAGATGGGCGTAAACACAAAATTAAAATTCAAAAACTTGCCTGAAGCCAGGATAGTGCCGTCGCGGCTGAAGGCGAGCGAGTGCAGCGGCGCCAGGTGCGCGGGCGGCAGCGCTGGCGCGGAGGCTCCTGTCGACAAATCCCATACCATCAGCTCGCCGCCTGCGCCGCCACCGCCGCCCGACGCCAGCCATCGGCCACAAATCGAGAATGCCAGCGTGAATATTGCAGACTGTAATCATAATAAATGAAGTAGATTAAGTGGGAACAAAGGTCTTACAAAGGTACGTCACGCGACAACCACTTTAGAGGCTTCCCTGAGAGGGTGACCTTGAACGTTTCGCGCCTTCGTCACCCCATCTCACTTCTACCGTCGTTTTAGTGGCGACATCTATTAAATATCGGTCTAACTTCATGTTACGTAGTGTTATCACAAATAACGCGTTTGATATCAAAATAAAATTCGTTCGGTATTCGCACCGAATACGCAAATTACTTAGGTATTTAAACATTTTAAAATATAAATAAAGGCCTGTGCCCAGCAGTGGAACGTAAATAGGCCGAAGATGGTGATGATGATTACAAAAAGGTATGATAATAATTTTAAATGTGGAACTTCTAGCCTATTAAATTCTCTATGTATACATTGGTGTATGTCACAAGTCAAAGTAAAATATGCATATGATGTATAGTGACTAGTGACAGATTATTAATTGCGACTTGAATACTTGTGATGCGATATCATATAATAAGTATTAAATACGAAAAAAATATGATACGTGGATAATGAATGTATTTTTTTTTATATCGTTTACTTAAGTAAATAATGTAGTGTGGCTCTAAAAAGTTGAAAAATGCAACCAATTTATCTGGCTCAGGGGAGCCCATTAATTAACCGCGTGCGCGCCGGTACGCACGCACCGAAACGCTCGCACAACAAAACATACATTTAATGAAAAACTGGCTAACTTTTAAAAGGGATCAAGTGTATGTGGGTCCGTCTGTTTGGAAGGTACTACAATGCCACTGACAAAGACATACAGATACACGCTAAAGTTATAACAACCCACAGTTTTGCATCGGAGGTTAAAACGTCGATAACTGCTAAACAATAAATTACTATGAGAGGTATTATGACTCACATAATATTTCTTTTCCGGATCGATTATTTAGAGGTAGGACGGAACAAAACTATCGTATTGAGTAATATGTTGACAAAAATAAGAAAAAAGTATTATCGTTACAAACATATCGCCCTTGAACGCGGGTTGTGCCGTATTTTATGTAATCAATGGAACCATTCTGTTTTTTTACAGACCTTGTGTCCAGTCATAATCCGCACTTGGTTTCCTGTAAGGCAATCCCATACACGCACCGTCCTGTCGCTCGAGCCTGTAGCTATGTAGTTCGAGTTCGGGTGAAATTGCACACACTGAAAGTAAAATAAATATACCACTGTATAAAAGTTATCAGATCTCAAGTAGAACCAAGCTTCTAACTCGACACGCCCTAACTTTATTAGGTCTAACTTCACAAACTCTACACCTTTGTCAAAATATGTGTCTTGGGTCTTGGCCGTTTCGTGACTACAAGAACTAAGTAGGTATTGTACTTAATAAGAGAATAGTAATGAACAGTGAATACATTTTTCATCTTACTACCAGGATGTGACGGTATTTTCTATTGTCAATAAAATCTTAAGTTTAAGAACTATGCAATTGAAACTTTATATGTATAATAAGTCCACTATTGACATCATATCCCGAGAATTTTGTTGATCTGGTATAATCCAAATTCAAGTTATGAGGGTTCAAAAAACATCGAAGCGATTCGAGAAAAGATAGGTATAGTAGTGCTCGTCTCTATTTACTCCTTACGTCAACGTCAGCGAGATGACCAGAGAATATTCTCAGAGGCTGATGATGATCGGTGGCCCAGAGGCGAGCGGTACGGTCGTGGCCGGATGTCGCAAAGTAATGTCCATGGGGTGACCACCTCACGTCCCAAACGGGCCAGACGTGGCCCCTGTAGGCAACCAAACACGTCCAACATTGCAAGGACCATAACCTCACTGTAACATCAAATAATTAGGTCGCTATTGTGTTATATTCTTAACTTGGCGTGCAGCTGTTAAACACAGGGGTCACCAAATAGTTTCATTGGGAGTGCGTAAATGAAAATAATTAGACGGGCGCCTTTTCCCGTAGGTACTTTACTGTATTCTCAAGGTCCTCACAAAACACGTCGGCGGTCAGGCGGTCCAGACCGCGGGCCGTCATTTAGTGACCCCTGGTAAAACAGTTCTATGTAGGTAACTTCTAAGCTTGTCGTCAGTTTTGACAGCTTTTTCGTAACCACTGTAAAATTACCCATTCATAATCATAAGTATACTCGTAAGTATTAATATTTCAACTCCATTAAGAGCGTACGAACAAAAAGTTTGTTTTAGAAGATTTTAGACTTTTTCAAATTCTATGTTTGTAGCGAAATAAACGGATCACTCAAGTATGTCAGTCGAGTATAGCTCGACATGTTTCGGACTAATCCGTAGTCCTTCTTCTGGGAGCACACGCCACGCCGGTGGCGAGACGTAAACTGCGCGGCGCGGCGCGGCTATGTTTGTATTTAAATGCTCACATTTGTAAAGAAAAAACACTGTTTTAAACAGACAACCTCTTATTCTAGACCATAGCGTTGCTAAAATTTAATTATTACTAGAGGTTCTTTGAAACAATCTTCGTATAGTTTTCGAAAAATACGAGTCGGAGCTATCTTTCAGGTGAAATGCTTCCATCATCATCATTCCATTGTAATAGGGATGTACCGGAAAAATCTACCCCCTCTTTTCATATTTTATTTCGATAAAATAGGCCAAAATAAGGATACATGTTTTTCATTTTTTTATTTAAATGCGTATTTTTTTTTATATTAATCAAAAATGTTAACTACAGCAATGACAGATTTTTTCTCTTGAATGCACCCCAATGCACGTTTTTGCTATATCTGACTGGCAACACTTACACATAACATGTCACCACATGATATCGATATTTGTTGTTGATTTTAATGACCTAGCGACAAAATGGACAAATATACGTGTTTCGTGCCTGATTGCATCAACTTTCACAGAAATATACGTGCAGAAGATACAGGAATATTATAAAACTTAAACCAGAAGTATCCCCTTTGAAATTCTTGTCTATATAAATAACACGTTAAGCGAAAACGTTGGACCCCTTTTTACGAATACTGCACGCACGGAGGATCGCTCTAAGCTATCACTAGTGTAAGTATATTAATGTTCCTCATTTGTATCTGTTCCTATGTTTTTGTACAATAAAGCATTTAATTCATACATGGTGGGTTTGAAATTTCGATTCAGATATCGTAAACAATTAATCGTGTTTGAATAAAACGTCAAAGCGACATAAGAAAAGCTGTCAGATACAAAATCTAATGTTCCGAAACCGGAGCATGACATTCAATGTTGTGAATTTCATTGACCTTTTTAACTACATTTGTACATTGAAATAATTTGATTAATTTAATATTTAATATATTTAAATATCAAACCAGTTTTTGCTTCGTAAATGTTTATTTATTTTATTTTTATTTTGTAACAAAAGTATGACTCAGAGTTACGTTAAAATAAGAATATACACCACAGCTGTAATTAGGACTCCCAGCAGATCGACCACAGGGTAAGTAAAAAATATTACGAGCTCGTGTCTTCGATATGTCTTCGTCACAACGATTAAGGTCAAAATAAAGTTAAATGAAAAAATAGCAATAACTTAATAATAAAATAATTAGAATAAAATCTGATGATTGGAAATTGTTTAGAAAACCTATTCCTCGAAACGGTTTTTGAGTTGTCAAAAACTGGTACATCCCCATTGTTGCATTTTGCTATAGGGTATATAGTCTTTTAGTCCATAGCGATCGAACAATTACCGAAATATGTTTTTTTATCATCTAAAAATAATACCACAGAATGTGTAATTCGGTTAGTTAAAACATTTTTCACGTCATGTGTAATATCGATGTCGTAAAAAAAGCAAATAATAATTATAACAGTTTTGACCTGAGACACGTTTGTATATCGTATCTGAATAAAAGATACGCAGAGTGCTATAAAATATATACAGACGGTTCCAAGGATGTATGTGGATTGGGAGCTGCGTTTTTTGATCCACAATTGGTCATGGGTCACCGCTTCAAAATTGAGTCTGATGTATCTATCATGTCCCTTGAACTCCATGCCATTTCAGAAGCATTATCGTACATTAAAAACATCGGTCAAACGAATATTGTCATATTCACAACTCTAAAAGTGCTCTGCAACATATAGCTCGGTGTACCTCGACTTATCGAGGAACACCGATAGCTTATGGGATTCTTGATCTAATTTGGAAATTAAAATCCAAAAATATTAATATAATGCTTCAGTGGATTCCATCTCATATAGGCATTGAGGGCAATGAAGTGGTAGACCGCTTAGCCAGGGAAGCATGCTCAGAAGGAACACTCATACATATATTACCATACCATACAGAGGCATTCAGTAAAGTGAGGATTCACTGCTTACAGTTATGGAAAGAGTTTTTTGACCAGCGATCACAAGAAAAGGGCATTTGGTATAAGACAATTCAACCTGAGCCTTTACAGTCTCCATGGATAAGCAATTGCTCCCAATCGCGATTGATACTGGTGATGGCGATGAGATTCCGCTCCGGTCACATTCCAACTAATAAATTTAAATTTTTAATGGGGAAATCCGACACTCCCAACTGTATTGACTGTGGCGTAGTTGAAGACATTTACCATGTGTAAATGGAATGCGTGTGGACCGGGCCTCACCGCCGTACCTACGACGTAGGTTCTTGTAATACTACATTGGCTGATCCGACATCAGACGAAGCCAAACGTCTATATAAGATGTATAAACTCTGCACGTAACCTATAAAATTAGTAATTGTGTATCTCTTTGATAACGTATGGAGCGACATGATCGTCTGTCGACCAAGCTCCTTAAATTAAAGAATAAAAAAAAAATATCAAGTATCATTTTCGTAATCGGCACCCCTGAAAACATAGACAATGACACCCGTATAGATTTTGAACAAAAAATGTGTCCGCCATCTTGGATTTGAAAATGGATGTTATTTTCCTAATTAGCTAGAACCTCGAAAATTATACCCATAACATTTTATAAAAAAAACATGCCCGCCATCTTGAATTTGAAATCGCATGTGGTTTTTTGTCTGCACACAAAACAATTAGCGAAATTTCTGTCCAATATTTTTTGCGACGTTTCATTTTAATTCAATGTAATTGAAGCTTGTCACACGCGTGACCGTTAGCCCTGAAAGCCCAGACCTAAAGCACCTAACTAATCGGGCAGTGGCGGCGTATGCAAGGGGGGTCCACCCTGCCCGCCCCTCACCCCGCACCCCCCCGCACAATTGCCCTGTCTAGACGCCTTCGTCGGATGACTGTATTGACTGTGCTTGTACTCAATCAAACTCTTTTTGCTAAAAGTTACTAGTTATTAAGCGCGTATGTACGTAAGTTATAAATTATGTTTTATTGAGACATAATGAAAACGGGACATTGACCGCGATTACCTTATAGGTTTGATGAACTCCCGATATATGCCGCGCAAAAATGCGGGTAGACAGAAACCGGTCTGCGCAACATTAGTATCTACCCTCGTTTCGTCAGTTTGCCCGTGATCATGATGCATGTAACTGCGACGAAATATCGGGAGCTCATGAAACCTATAAGGCAATCGCGGCCAATATCCCGTTTTCATTATGTCTAATGCAACTAACCGCAAATCATTCAAAACCTACTTTTTATTTCACTAAGTTATTACTTATTACGAAATAAAAATAGTTAAAGCTCATGAGAATATTTTTTCCTAAGCTCAGTAAAAAGTATAACGATAACAATGATCAAGAAGCGTCGGTCCCGTCCGCAGCGCTCAGAGCGCACGCACACCCGTAAACGTGGTAGTGTGAGTTGTTAAACACGATAGCTCGCAGCGATCGCGGCATTGACGAGTTGTCACAAAATGTTTGTACGCTCTTAATGATAAAAAAGTTTAACGAATGCTAACTATTCTTACCAGTCGCGTCTTCAGAGCAAGACAACAGCATTGTCTTGAAAGGATCAAATGAGACTTTAAACACAGGCCCCGAATGCCCGAACAACGTTCGACAAGCATCTCTATCCCTTTCCTCCATCATTCTCACCAATACATCTCCTGCAATAAATATATATTGTATAAAACTTTCGCGATTTTCACACATTATTATGATACTCGGGACTTAATCGCGTAAAAAAAATATTTTAATTTAAATACCTCGACGTTTCGGACGCGACGTTGCGGCATGGTCTCGAAGGGGATACGTCGAGGTATTCATGCGATTAAGTCCCGAGTATCATGATAAAATATTTAATGTTGTAAAAAAGGCGGTTCCTACTCATACCTGCCTCCCTGTCAATGTCTTGTAATTTGTCAGCTGACTTCATGCCGCGTAGCCTTACTGGAGTGAGAGTCCATACCTGTGTAGGTAGATATCTTAAATTATGCCATTTGTCTTCAAATAATAATTGTGGGAACATGCTTTTGTAATGAAAGCTTACCTTTATTGTAGAATTATTAAACCCGACGGCCAGCAAAGTGGAGTCGTCACAGATGTCGGCGCAAGTGGCGGTGTGACCGCTGTTCAGTAGCGTGTAGAAGCAAATGGAAGGCAAACTTTCTGGTCCAAGTTGTACGCGCTTAGCGGCCTCTCTCAGGGCTTTGCCTTTTTCAATTTTGTCTGCTTCCTTTCTGAGAATTTAAATGTCATATACAAATTATATGTAAGTATTTAACTATGGGACCATTTTTTTCATGCCACTATACAGTCTGGCTCCCAAAGAATTTCAGTTTTTCTACTTACCAACTGGAAACCAAAGCTGTGAAAGCACTTTTACTCATATTTAATTGTAGATAGGTTTAATATTACTTACAGCTCAGGAAGCGGAAATCTATCGTTTGGAGGCGCATTAGGATCCGATTTGGGTTTTTTCATGAATATATTGTCTTTTTTGGCTTTTTTCTTCTTCGGTTTATCAGGAGTCTCCTCTGTATCCTCTTCGTCTTCAGTGGGAGCAGGGAGTACTTGTATGTCTGGTTCTTTTAGGAGCCCATAAAAGACTTTTGCTCTATTCTCTGTATTAAGTAACAAGAATAGTTTAGTCTGTGTTCAAACTTCTTAAAATACTACAAATACGTTTATAAAAAGGAGCCCATATAAAAAAACCGGAACAGTGCGAGTCGGACTCGCGCACCGATGGTTCCGTATAAAAAAAAATCCGCTTTTCCCCAGTGTCCAGTGTTAGCAGAGCCCTGCTCCTAAGCAAAATGTACGCAGTGTCCGGTCATCTTATACCTACTGGTGTGTGAAATCTACAGACGAACATAAAAATTTTAGATTTTGAGATTTTCCTGAGTGGATGTATCAAATTTCAAGTTTCTAGGACAACTGGAAGTACCCTTCGGGTTTTCAAAAAACGGCAATTTGTATGGAAACACCCTATTAAATGACTGTATCTTTTGATTGCGTTGATTTACAGTTTAATTTTTTCATAGCTTCTAGGGACTGAATGCTTCAGAATGTTACCTTCACGTGTTCCAGAGAAAAAGGGTCGGAATGCGGAACCTTAAATAGAGGCAACAGTAGTAAAGACTTTTTCAGGCGTTACTTTGCGGAGGTCCATATTTATGAAATAAAAACAATTACTTTGCTCACCCGCGAACACAAGTGAAAGAAAAATAGTTATCTATGCAAACACGACAATTTCATTGAAGAATTGGTATTGGAAGGACTCGTAAGAGAAATACACGGAAATAGTACGGAAAGAACATGTGTACTGTCTTTAGCAACTTTTTGAGTTATCGCGATTTGAAAGTTTGGAACGATGTAATTATCCAAGTCACCCGGGGTAAAGGCGACTACGGGGCTATTGCGTTTATTTGAGTTATTTTTTAAACCACGTGAGTTACAACTGCTTCCGCCATCTTGTGATAGACACCTGAACTACTTGGAGGACAGCAAGTACCATAGAGGGCGTTTTAGCGAATCGTATTCAATATATCGGCCATGTTGAAATTTTTTATAACACCAGACCAACGCGATATGCGAGGGAAGTGAACAAAATCCATTTACATCCTCATTTTTCTTTCAGTTTTTGATATTAATTTTTGATATTAGTATTAGTTGGCTCATGCGCCCGAATTACATTTTTATTAAAAATGCTTTATTCTTAGAATTATGTGCATGTAAAATGTTACGAGTTAAGTTTTCGAATTGGGCTAAATGCGTCAGCAACTTTGAGGTAATTGCGGCTGTGCAACGCATTTGCCTCAATGTCAGTGGTCAACAACCTTTTCCTGGATTTTTAGTTTTAACAGTTTTAGTACAATGTAGGTTACTAAGTTTTTTTTATTTAAATATTAAAAATAACAGAATGTTAAATATATGACTGAATTCTAAAGTGCGTTAATTAATTCTTCAGCAACATTCATTGATGTACCAAAAATAGACGGACATGCCACCCCTTCACCGCGCGCGGACAAGCAATATAGGTGATTAGGTGATTCGACGACTTAGTCGCCAACGGCCGCCGCTCAGGTGACATCTCCTTGACTTGCCCAATTTCAATAGTTTTACACATTTTTGAACTGTACAAACAACACGAAAAAGAAAAACAAAGCACGAGGAATCACATTCAATACGTAAATAAATAATATACTCATTATTTGTAAAGAAAACCATGCATTTAAAAATATAATATTATAGCTAAATAATGCAGGGCCAACAATTTATTTCCCACCTGATAAATTCCTACCTCTAATATTATGGCCAAATAACATAGGGCCATTAATTTCCTGACTTGATAAATCCCGACCCGAGTAGAAATTCAGAAAGAAAAACTCCCGGTTAACTTTCATAGAATATTTGATTTTGAATTTTCGATCCTGGTAAATTGAATAAAACTATTACAGAAACTGACTATTCCATCTATTTCCACTGATTTTCCAGTTTTTAGATCTACCGATTTAGACTGTGCATTATCTGGCCAATGACGACACTGAAATATCTTTTTTGTATTTTTTCCGTTATTTTATATTTTTACCTTTGAAACAGTTACGAAACACTTGCCTTCCATTCCACTTGCCACTCTGTGAGCTTTCTCGTCTCTTATACGTAAAATATTATCAGTAGTGGCTCTGTGAGCTGTAGACCTCGTGAGCTAATTTTTTTTTCCAAAAAAACTATAATTATCGAGCCTGTTTACAACATTTTACACCGTAGAGGAGAACAGGGACAGACATACGAAAGAATTTTTGTCCAATTTGAAACATTGACGCTTCGCTCGCTCGGTCAATAAAGAACGACCTGTTATTTTATGTTCGTGAATTAGCAGGTCATTGTTATCTTGCGACTACTTGTTATTTTGTGGACATGAATTAGCAGGTCGGTAGTCGTACATTATCCAGATGGTATATTTGTCTGTGGTATATTCCCTTGAAGGTAGTTTGACATGTCAATGTAATGACAGCTAATGAGTGAAGGCCGCATTTTGTCAGCGCTAAAGAGGTGCGTGGCCAGTCTTACATGTTTTAAAGTCGATGGCAACATTTCAAATTTAGATATACTCAAAAGTACTTAATTATTTGATCTATGCTTTAGATATAACAAAACAAAAGGTAAGTATTTTACCCGTAGAGCGGGTCACTGATAGAGGGGAAAATATCGTAATTGGAATTAAAGAAAAATTCTAGCTCACTCTTTTCGATCGAATAAAAATGTTTGCAACATCTGGTATTTAGGTTTGGATAAATGCGTCTGCAAATTGAAGACGCATTTTCCCCAATTATACTATTTTGTGTCTCATTTCGTTTTTAGTATTTTTTTGTCTATTGTATTAACAATACCTTCTAGAATACTGTATTGTGAACACGTTCCATGATGTTTCAAAGGCCTAATCCCAATCGTTTAACAGTTAAAACAGTTTAAAAAAAGACGCATTTTCCCAAAATGGGGTAAAAGCGTCTAAAATTCCGTTTTTAAAAAAAAGGCCTATATATCTTTTAATTATAGCGCAGCGAAAAAGTTACTTCACGAATTGAATAGCTAAAGAGTTGTACAAAGCACAGAGCGAAAGAGTATTTCAATATACTTAATACATATTTCATAATATTGGATTTAAAAAATACCAAAAAAACGGTGACGCTTTTACCCCGGTTGACCTCATATAATTTTTGTATACACCTTTTTTTAAAGTGATAAAATGGCAAGTTACATAAATATTAGTGTCTGTCTGTAACATCTGAGGAAACCGATGATGATACGGGCTTTAGTCTCTTCGACTAAGAAGCTTCATAGTGAAGTTTACATTTTGAGATTAAAATCTTGTTTAAAAAAAGTGATTAGATATGTTCTTTCCATATTCCCTTCAAATGCTTTATCATAGTCAAATTGTAAATTGCTTATGTCTTATGTCTCAAAATATTTGTTTTCAAAACAAAAAAGTAATTACCATTTCTTGGGGCTTCTCCAAGAAGGCTGCCACAACTTGTTTTGACCTGGGCCAATGTCCGGCCCGGCCCGTCGTGAATGTCTATTTGGATATGGTTATTGATAATGTTTATAATTACTGTGGAACTCTTCTGCTCTTGCAAGTAACGTTTGAGCTGCGTTGAAGCATCTCTTGACATTTGCACTACAAACTTGTTGGAACTGTAAATAGACATGATAACTGATAGAAATATCGACACCAACAAAAATACTGTAACTACATTAGCTATCTGTATACAACAAAATGATAAACTAAGGGGGTAAAATAGGGGACGACAGACTGACAGTTTGTATGAAAATTCGTCAAGAGTTGAAAAGCTAGGATCTTCAAATTTTGTGTTTAGGCTGGTGATTGAAAAAATATTTATATCTGTGAGTAATATTTGTATCTGTGTTTGTGTGGGTGTGGAGTTGGCAGTGTTTTTGATAATTTCACCCCCGAAGAGGTGAAAAGGCGCATGAAGTTGTAGGTATATGGAGAATCCATAATTTTCACAGTAAAAGCCTTTGCCCTTTGAGGGACCTTGAGCCTTCTTATAAGGCTCACTGTAAGGGACCACATCTCAGTTTCATATGTTATCACCCTTTCAACCCTTAGGGAGCAGGGGTGTGAAAAACGGGTGAAACAAATACCAAAAATACAAAACAAATGACAAACAAAACACACTGATGTTAGTTAATTAAAGGTTTGAATATTCTAAAACAACATTTATTTGACTTCAGGCTATCTATTTCCTGCAACTCAATGACTAGTTTGCGCCTATTTTGCGTGAGATTGGGGATGTGTTTAAAACAGCTAATTCTAAGAACTTTGAGTTTCATCTATTGTATTAAATTCACACAAAGGAAACTTAAAACATAACATCATGCCTTGCTTAAGGTTTTTGGCATGCTGCAATTTGCGCTTGTTTAAAATTTACATTACAATATTACCTATAGATCTCTGCAATTTCATTTCCCTTAATTTGTTCTTTGCCCTTAATAAAGGACAATCTTTTCAAATCATCTTGGTAATAGTCTTCCTGTTCCGGACCAAACTTTTCTAAGAAATTGAAAGCATGTTCATTGTGGTCATACAGTATCAGGATCATGTACATGTGAGCGAACACAGGATACAGTAGTGTTGAAAGCTCGTGCTGGAAACAAAACAAGGATTTGTAGTGTAGTTGGTTTGTTTGTTACACTTTCACACCCAGAAGGCTGAATAAACCTTGATGAATTTTCATATAAGGATAAATATACTGTTTTATTATTTTTAACCCTTATAATCATGATTTTTATTCACTAAAACAAATGCATGTGATAACTAATGGCATGATAAATAAAAATATATTTTTTGTAAATAATAAGCATTTTTTGGTTATGTAGGCTGCATTCTACACAATGCATTTAAGGGTTGCTTTGTTACAAAAAATGATCAGCTAAAATACAATACAGAGTATACCTTGCTAATAGTGAGATATTCTTCAAATTCATTGATCAAATCATTTTTATGTGAACTGAGTCAAGCACTATTAAAATAAATGTGGTATAATTTTTTCTCAACATGACATTTCACAACAGTGAATTAATTGTTTGACTACATATAGATATAATTTACATTGTATGTTATTGTCATTTGACGATCAGATAGCCTAGGTGGTCAGAGCATCTGACTATGAAGCTTGACATCCCAGGTTCGATTCTTGGTTGTGGCAGTTATTTGTATGATAAATAACAATGTTTTTCATAGGTCTTGGATGTATTTATCTATTACATAAAAAAAAAATCTATTGTCTAATAACCATAATACAGGCTTTGTCTAGTTTGAGACTAGATCAATTGGTGTAATATTTCCCATGGTATTTATTTATTTTTATCACAACCTCAAAGCAACAGCAAGACACTATTACTTTACCTTGTAAACATCTAAAGAAGTTTCTATAAATTTCATTAAGCTGTCATAAGCAAACTCATAACTGTATGGGTCACTCTCAGTGTGATGCGCTGTGAGAATGCTGGCAAGTTCCACTTCGGGTAAATCCAATTTTTCTATTTCTGCATCGCCTAAACTTGCTTCTTTCCGAAGTATCTCTTCAGTACCCTGTAGTTCACACAATTTAAAATCTTACTTGCATACTAAACATCAAACAACATTAGCTGTAAAATGTTAAAACTTACCTTAAGATTATACTTTCTTAGCAGTTGCAGTACCGCTAGGAGCGGTGTAGATTTTTCTCCCATTGTCGTTTTCTCTTATACTTAATAGATGCTATGTATCGTTTTCTCTGTCGTAACTAAAGAATAGTTGTCGATTATTGTACTAAGGAAAGCATAATTTTCTACCAAACAAATCCCACAACCCACAAGCCCACAACAACCTGACAAGTCTGACTGACAGACAACTGACAACCGAAACCGAACCGAGAGTCCGAGACGCGAGACGAGTTAAAGCATTGAGATAGGAATTAGGTCTGTGATATATATATATATATTATTTAATTCATTCCATAAGGGATAGGCAAAGGAACTGAGTCCATACAGCCACGTCTGATGTGTTTTGTAAATTTCTGTATATTAAAGTCCTGTCATCGTCAGAGTTGTGTCAGTCTGTCCTAGTCACGTCCTGTCAACTGCTCATGCCTTCCGTAAAGCGATAGTTTACTTTACGGCGAGCTACGGCGAGCAGCAGCCGGCGGATATTTGGGGGTCACAAACAGAGGGAATACGCGTTTTCACTTAAATTCTTCATTTGCTGGGCACTTTCACGTCAATTTGTTGTATAATACACTATCTTTATTATCCACCAAACAACATTAAGCACAGAAACTAAAATTCAATTAACGAAACGATCCACTCTCATCGGTTTCCCGCCAAATTCTCCGCGAGACGAGAGCGAGACTGACATTGACAGACTGACAGTGTCATTTTTTTTAATTCACCCATAAGGGATAGGCAAAGGAACTGAGTCCATACAGCCACGTCTGATGTGTTCTGTAAATTTCTGTACATTAAAGTCCTGTCACCGTCAGAGTTGTCAGTCTGTCCTTGTCACGTTCTGTCAGCTGCTCATGCCTTCCGTAAAGCGATAGTAAACTTTATGGTGGGCCAAAAAGTTAGTTTATTTATGATCTTATAATTCAAAAGAACGTATTTGGCTAAAATTGCATCCTTATGTTTGTAAGTGGAAACAACCCAACAACTTAACAGTATCACAGTCAGAGTCATCACGTCAGTCTGTCTTAGTCACGTCCTGTCTGCTTAAATGCCTTCCGTAAAGCACGAGTCGATAGTGTACTTTACTTACAGCGAGCTACGGCTAAAACGCGGAATATGAAACTTGAAAACGAGGGTAGTTGTGTGCCGCTGTCAGCTGCGCTTAGTAGTCACGCGAGCAGACCCGCGGCGCGCAGTGTGCGTCTCACTGCCGCTGGGTCGTGCGCTCCCAGAGGAAGGATAAATAATTCCAAAACATCGATGGTGGAAGTTTCAATGGACGTAAGGGACAAAATGCTACTTTTCAGGAGAACAAAAATAGGTATTTGGTAATTTTGAAACCCTCACAGCATTGTTGATATTTATCTTAGCAGGACGTTATAATTACAGATAATCTTCAATTTACTTGCTTTTTAACGTGAAACTGTACTCATTTTCGTATTGGGCTTAATAAGAAAAATAGCTGTCCCTTACGCCCACGACATACGGGTGTCCTTGCCCCTTATACTCATATACCGTAAATAAATAAATAATGCAGAACCGATTTTTGGTCGTAAAGGACATAATTACATTTTATTTGTTAATTATTTGGACGTAAGTTCCCGTAGTAAAATTTATAAAATTCGTGAAATTACTCAAAGAACCGCTTTAATTCATTGAAATAACGCGTAAAAGCTAGTTTTTTTCATGACCCCTTAAAGGTATGTATTTTACTATCATAAAGCCTATTTTCGTCAATAAGTGTTAAATTAAAACAGAAATAAAACCCAAATAAATTTTACATTGATTTTTTTAATAAGAAAATAAATAAACAGCAAAAAACGCTTTAACGTTTAACGTTGCTAATAGAATACTTAAGCAAATGCACTTTACTATAAACTAAAATTTATTCGTTTTCATGTAGCTAAGCAGTTTGAGTCGTAAATGGGGTCTACTCATTTCAAAAACATTTGAACTTGCCTAAAATCTATATAAGTTCACTTAGGCCTTGTGCGGGACAGCGCAGTCCACAATTTAGTTCATAGTTATAGGTTAAGATCATATTAAAATAGACAGATAAATGATAAATAGTAAAATAGGCTTAAGCACAATTATAGGTAAATATTGTTGATTAATAGACCTAAGCATAACAATGTAAATAGATAGTAATAGATAGAGAAAACAATAAAATGGTATCGGATCCGGCCCCGGCCCCCGCGCTCGCCCGAGTGTGAGAGAGACAGACGAACCCGGCGCCCTGGGCCTCCGCGCTCGCCCGAGTAGTATAAATAGAGCCCGCGCGGCGCCGGGTAGTCAGTCAGTGGAAAGGGGATCATTTTTACCCCGAGGGGGGAGGACGAGTACCGCATGGTGCAGCGGTACCTGTCCGACCTCCAAGGGGTAAAATGGCATTGCTATGGCCTACCTGAGGAACGCGTCCTTAAGGTGGCCATACGCGGACTCCCGGGCAACACAGAACCCGAAGACATCACGGACGACCTGCGGGAGAGGGGCTTCCTCCCGACCTACGCGCGCCCCATCAAGGCGCGCTCTGGAAGATCCGGCTGCCTCTTCTTCGCACAGTTGGAGAGGACACCCGACACCATCCCGGCCATCTACAACGTCACGGACCTCCTTGGCATGCGCGGTGTCATAGTTGAGGCGTGGCGGGGTAGAAAGGGGCCCGCGCAGTGCCATCGGTGCCAGGCCTTCCGGCACTCGTCGGCAAACTGCCACCGCCCTCAAGCCTGCGTCCGCTGCGGCGACGAGCACGCCGCCAAGGACTGCCCGCGACCCCTCGAAGACCCACCGACGTGTGCCAACTGCCGTGGACCCCATCCGGCAAACAGCACCACGTGCCCGGTCTTCAAGCGGGAAGCCAGCAACAGAAAGGCAGGCGTCGCGCCGCGCACCCGCGCCGGCACCGCCCTGCCCGGCGCAACCTCCACGACGGTGGAACGGGGCCACGCGCCCAACTCCCTCATGGCGGCGGCCAACGACGGGAGGCGCCCGCCCACCAGAAGGCGAAAACGCGGCGGGAGGAAGAAGAAGGCCTCCGCCCCGGAGCCGCGAGAGCCCCGGCCGACAGCAACGGCCGAGCACACCGCCACGACACCGCCGGCAATCGGCCCGCGCGCCGCGGTCGCCGCCCCCGCGAGGGGGCCGGAGGCGAAGCCGCGCCCGGAAGCCGACGACGGCAGAGCGGAGATCGTCGAGGAGCTCATCCTGGTCCTGCAGGACCCTGTCCCGGTCATCCTCAAAAGACTAGCCAGTCTGTACTCGGAAAGGATAGTCTAATGAGGAAGACCGTTTTTGGAGCGCCGACGACCACCGCCATTACCCAGGACACCTACCACGGACAGACCATGCCTCACCGCGGGCTGACGATCGCCAGCCGGGCCTCGGCTCGGCGGGCTCGATCTCGCCTGCGGTCCGAGATGACCACCGGATTGACACCGGACCGACACCGCACCAGCGCGGCTACCCAGCCACGCTGCCACCATCGACCCGGCCATGTTAGTGGCCGGCGACTGACGCCGCTGCAGGGGGCCGAAGCCCCGATCAGCATCACCGCCCCCCCCTTCGGGAGGCGCGGCGATTCATCCAGTCACTAGTCACGGGTAGTCAGTCGTCTCGGAGTCTTCTCACAGTCGTCAGCCAGCCATCTCTCAGGAAACAACCTCTTCTACGGATCCGATCAGAAGCCAAAAGCATCGCGTTTTATTTGAACCCCAAAAAGTGCGGGTCCCTACAGTCCGGCTCGTACAGGCCTGTAAGATTGTAATGCTATTAAACCAATATGTATATACTCGTATTATGTAAGCCTCAGCAGGCTTATAAGATACTTATGCATGAGCGATACCTATTAGCCTAAAATCGCTTAAATTAGTTTTGGCATTCAAATTTGTCTAATACTAAATATTTACTCTTGGAAATGTTTCGCTCTTACATCACTCGTGATAAGAGCGAAACATAGCAGTTTAAAGACTATTGTTAGTCTACTTTTTGTTTGTTGGGGCATCCTGATGTACTTACAAAAACTTTGTACTGTTTTGGATGCTTTCTGCTGTATTCAATATAATAATATGTATGCATGTTATATCATTTCGTTTTGCTTTTGGTATAGTATAAAACAAATTTAATACACGCGTTGATAGGTACACATTTACACAACAAACGTAATTAAAGACGTCCTCCTTAATTTACGTGACTGACTCGACTGGCCGACCGTGCAATGCACGCAGCAGAAGGTCTATATAATCAACGGCCAAAGAATTGTGTAGATCGCGTTCGCGTTTACGTCAGAATGACAATTCACAAATTAGCACAACAACAAACAATTCTCATTACTATTTAATAATTATTTAACACTTTAACGTAAACGCGTTTGAGACGTATTTTTTGGCTGTAGATTACCCTAGAGTCTCAGCGCAGGCGGCTGCGAGATCAAATAAGTTGCGAACCAAGGGTGAAACGTACAAATATAAACATAAAACGTATATGAAACGTATACAAATTATGGCGTAACTCAACACCATTTAAGACTGATAATAAAGTTGCATGCAGTAAGGGTCAACATTTTGATGTAAGATACAAGAAATACTTACAATCAGTGCGGTTACGTCCAACAACTTTATGTTTTTTTATATTATTTGTTATAAAATATTGGGGTGTAAAGGGCAATGAAACAATAATTGACCCTTACGACCTTTTATTATATTTGTCGTGCGTTATTTTAACGATATGCTTCGAGTCGTAAATGACATCTAACACTGCCACGGCCCCTTACAACACAAATAATACAAAATATTTAATTTAATGTCCCTTAAGCGGTTTTATTTTTAAATTATAAACGTTAATAACAGCAAAAGTAATGCGGGCGTATCGTAACTTGAATACTACCAATCGACGGAGAAAAAAAACCCTATCGAAGTGCATTTATAAGTGATTTTTGGTATTTTGTCCCTTATGCCAATTGAAACTTCCACCATCGAATTATTAGGCTAAAATCGACTTATATACGTGAGTGATCCGTTTTATTTCACTATACCTAGTCCAAAATAGTGTTCACTGTTTATCTCAAGTCTTACTTATTCGCAGAGCGAAGAGACATTTATTCGTAGGTGGTTAAAATCACCTGATTTGTTACTTTACCGCGTTCTTGCGCGAGTTTCATGGAAATAAGATTAATGATTGCAATTCTATGGAAATCTGTCTGTCATAATGACATCATTTATCATTAACATACTTAGCTAAGCTTAGAGCTAATCCAGTGAGTCTATATGTGTGTGGTGTACCTACCTAATTAGAATCAATTAAGTAGTTAGATAATTGTAAAAAAGAAAGGGAAAGAATATATATTATAATTATACATGTCGGACTGAACTCGAGTTATTTATTTTATTTCACTATGATTGTAAATTACGTTGGTTTTCAAATTTGAAATATCGAATTCGATATCAAAAAGACTATTACTTTACTGCTGGTGGTGGTGGTGGTGCTGGGGGTGGCGCTGTCGGCGAGAAGGCATCGTCGTGCTGCAATGCTGGTCATTTTCTACGGTTTCTGAACACATTATAGAAGACTTATGATATGTGTGTACCTACTTCTTATTAGATGTCTAAGTACTTCCGCCGTCGTCGATAAACGAAGTCAGTAAATGCACAACCAATTCAAACTAAGGAATATTTCTAACGTACTCAAAGGAAGTAGGTATACCACGAGTTCCGAAAACATTTGTAATAGTTATCTCAGAAATAACGATAAAACCAGAGAAGCAATAAAGTAAATCGTCGTGCTTGAACATTAAGTACCTATATAATAAGCGATTTTCGGAGCTCCTTTGGTAGGTGAGGAGCTCCGAGTTACCTACGAAGTAATCTAATTTGCCGGGATGGTCGCCGGCGCGGAGCCGAGCTGTGCGACAAATTGAATTATTCGTCGATGATCAGCACGCTGACGGAATTTACCTATTACAGGTATTTACGATGCGTCTGGTCTGCTCTAGCGTAAAGACTTAATTGAACTAAGTAGGTACGCAATAAAAGTTAAGAAGCTTTTAATTTAGCAGCTTCGTGTTGTTTATTAATTCATCGTACTGATGAAGGGCTCCAGAGGGATTAAGTACGCCAAAACCGATTGATGCCGAGATAAGTGCTCATACACATCTAGGTACTACACAGTTATAGTTTTTTTCTGTCACCAGAAAACTTAAAGTACCTACAACTAACAACTAAGTACAACATTATTAATTTACAAATTTTCAAAAAGCTACCTTTCATCATTAGGTAAGTATACGCTTTGACGCGGTGCTGCGGTGCAACTTGCGTAATTTGGCAGATTGTTTTACGAGGTAAAAACTTTTTGATCAGTTAATTAGGAAGTCAAGTACTTAAGTATTATTTATTCCCTAGTTTCGAAACAAGATTACCTACTTATCGATTGTTCATTCAATGCGGTATTCATCGCAGCTCGCTCAGGTGTAAGCTATGGCTGTTTCCCGGACCACTTTGCCAGCGTTTTGGTATACCTATCGTTATCTCCATCGCGTGTTCCCGCGACGTGTATTATGATCGCTAGTTTGGAAAAACGCGATCATAACATGATCGGATAAGGATATTACTTAAGTATACACCGTGAACGACGATGTATTACAACAGGAAACGCTGTTCTGTACCCTGTACCGTAAGAACCTGAAGCCCGCTTTAGACATGTCTAAATTCGAACATGCTAACTGCCTTTATACTTAGTCTTTTATTTACTTAGGTAGGTATAACAGACTTCAAAAAAGGAGGAGGTTCTCAATTCATTGGAATATTTGTTTTTAGGGTTCCGCATCTCAAAAGGAAAAACGGAACCCTTATAGGATCACTTTGTTGTCCGTCTGTCCGTCTGTCTGTCAAAACCCGTTTTCTCTGGAATGCGTGGAGGTAGCAGGATGAAATTAATATCAAATACTCAAGCCTGCAGGCCCTTGAAGTTGTGAAAAATTCGAACTTCTAAGTCAACGCAATTAAATGATATATTTATTAAAAAGGTTGTTTCCATACAAATTGCCGTACTGTGAAAACCTAAAGGGCACTTCCAGTTGTCTTAGAAACTTGAAATTTGGTATGAAGGTAGCGCTTATAGCATAACCACTCAGAAAACTCACACATCTAAAATTTTTATGTCTGTCTGTATCTGTCACAGACCAATATAAAATTATCCCACACTGCGTACATTTTGCTTCGGAGCAGGGCTCTGCTAACACTGGACAACTTAAAACACTGGGGAAAAGCGGTAAAATCTTTGTACGGAACCCTCGGTGCGCGAGTCCAACACGCACTTGGCCGGTTTTTTATTATGTATGTTTTGGTCTATTTTGGTAATTTCTGCTCTTAAGGGGGTGAAAAGGGGGACGAAATTTAAAATTTACATAAAGTAATTTTTTAAGTTCTCTATTCTTGAAGTAAAATTATTATTTACCCATTACCCATAAACAAATAATTAATAAAAAATCACTGCATTAATAAAAATCTATCCGTTTGGGAGCTATGATGCCACAGGCAGTGCCCTAAGCACGACTTGTCGAATCCTGCGTCACGTAAACTCGAATAGTAAACTATAACGAGTTTGTATGACGTTTGGAACAGCGCCCGCCCGTGAGCGTATTTGGAACTAAAATTTTGTATGAGATTTCTCGATCTCGATACGATAACCGTAACGTAACGCAGGATTCGACAAGTCGTGCTTAGGGCACAGATACACATTTCAAACTTGTAACACCCCTCTATTTGGGTCGGGGGTTAAAACATCGAGCAAGAACTTGCGTAAATTCTTTTTACCGCTCGTGATCATTTATAATTATAGCGACACCCATTAAGTAAAGCACCCTTGAATAGTGTTTGATCCAAGGTGAGTGTCCCGGAGGGTCCAGCAGCGGGGAAACGCTTATCTCACACATGCCTTGTCATGTCACAAACGCCTGAAAAAGGTACGTACCTAATCCCTAAAAGTAAGGGCAGCAAGGCAAGCGTCACTCATCCTTATCTAACATTTTAGAACACGGTCATTGTCCGTCCTGACAGACTAAGCTTATTAAATAAAAAATAGCCTTTTACACAAGTCGCAGGTGCGAGGGTTTTTATTTTAATACTTTGGCAATAAGTTATAAATATCAAATTAAACTAGGACAAAACATTGTAAAATTTAAAATTATGCGTCTACACAAAACGTAGTCTACGTACCTACTTATATAAACAATGTAAAACCTGCGTCAAAAATGATAGTTGCCATCTTAAAATACACCTTCTACCTAAGAACTTGTACTAAAATAAATATTATTATTGCAATTATCTCATAGTAGGTAGGTAATTATAAAATTGCTTTAAGTGACATAAATATTTAATAATATCTACAGACAACGAACGCGTTGCAACCTAAATACATGTCTGATATATCAGACTTGTAAGTATATTTCAACAAATGTTAGATATCTAGATCTAGATTTATACATTAAAAGCGACTTAGGTAAATAAGTATTCACCTGCATTTCAAATCAAATCAAATTAAATTACCAGAGGTTCTTATATTCTTGTCGCTTCATACATAACTTCATATATCGACTTTATTCCAGAGTAAGGAAAAATTATTGAAGTGCCAACAGTCTCATCAAACAACAGAAGGCAAAATGGTTTAAATGATTTTACAATGCAAATGTAGAGGAAAGCAATAAGATTTAACCGACGTTGATCAAGGATAATAAGGACATTCTATTTTGTTTTAACTGCCATTTGGTTTAAATACGGACAGACAAGTTGACTGAAGTAACGATCAGCTTTCACTATTAGCTGTTTGATGTCCCATGCCTAAAGAATATTTTATAACAGTTGGTTGTTAATACAAAAAAAGACAGACATTTTGCAAGTTGAAAAGTAATAGAAACGCTATCCTTATTATTTGAAGCAATTAAAGAACCAAATAGGTAAGTTTAATTAATCTTTTATTTAGGTTACTACAGCGTTAATGATTATTACCTACCTATAACTACCTTAGGTAAAAGAAGTAGTATTGTTCTTGAATGAATGAATGAATTTATTTAAAATAGCAAAGAGTGCCTTTCCTCGAAATACTAGAAATCCTGGGAGGTTGGTTCATGGACGCGCTCCAAGGACATCCTTCGAGAAATTTGTAAGAAAAGGTAGTCTAAGCTCCATGTAAAGTGCTAACAGTTGCAGCGTAGAGAATTCAATCGACCTGCTTTGAGGAATTTTGTACAGGACAAATTGTTTGAAGCGACATTATGATGTATTATTCACTAATAGTATATCATAATGTCGCTTCAAACAATTTGCTGCTTAATACATTAATTTCGCCTTCCACTGAAGGCGAAATTAATGTATTAAGCGGCTTTGCAACATAAAATAGCAGTGGGCAAAAGTGCTTGAATCGCCTTACAATCGAAATTTTGTACAAGGAAAAATAGCTTAAGCTCTGATTCTCAATACTTGTGTAAGTTTTAAGTAAAGCACTATAAAAAAAACAGTTTTCATGTCGGATAATACATCATGTGTCAGAAATATACCCTAAAATTATATTGTTTCAAACGCCACAAAAGAGCTCAGATTTGCATGAAACCTAGCTCATCCGACGCAGAAAAAAAATCTGATTCCGAATATACAGGGTGTTTGGTATAACGATGTAGGAACTTAAGGAGGTGATACAGGGGACTATTAGGAATAGTTTGAAGCCTATATGCCTTAGTCCAATATGTGACAGTTTTTTTTAAATCGAGTTTTTCTGATTTTTTACTTGGTACGAAAAGTTGACATAAAAAAATAAATTTTATACAAACTGTGCAAACAATCAAATTTATTTTTTACAACTAACACCGCAATCGATTGATTAAGTAACTAAACACAAAAAAATCAGCCCCCCACTTGTTACACATTTTTTTTTATTGACGATTTTGTAGGTCACCATGAGTGGTTTCCGCCAAAAAAACAAATTTTATCGGGCTGTGAAAAAAATACTCCCCAAGATATAAATCTTCCAATTACTTTAAAAACATGCTTGAGATGTTTACTGTAATTGAAAATAAAAATTACAACATAATTGCAACAAACAAAAAAAATATCACTGGTCTACATGTTGAACGCCGGGATCGAACAAAAAAGCTCCCCGTACGAAGTAGACAATTATGCAAGTTTATTCTTAGATTAAATAATTTATTTTTTACAATTCATGATCTCCAATTAAAAAAGCAAATAAAGACACTATTGCACGCACTTTATTTTAAATTAACTTTGCAAATTTGCAATTAAATGATTAATCGATTAATAAATACCATTTTCCCACTTATGCCACTAAACACAATTTTAAAATCACATTTTGTTAGACACAATGAGTGTTTTCTGTCAAAAATTAACCTTTTTACAGCTAATTAAATGTAATAGCTGATTTTTTTGTGATTGGTTACTTAATCAATCGATTTCGGTGTTAGCTGTAAAAAACAAATTTGATTGTTTGCACAGTTTGTATAAAATTATTTTTTTTATGTCAACTTTTGGTGCCAAATAAAAAAATCAGAAAAACTCGATTTAAAAAAACCCATCACATATTGGACTAAGGCATATAGGCTTCAAACTATTCCTAATAGTCCCCTGTATCACCTCCTAAAGTTCCTACATCGTTATACCAAACACCCTGTATATAACTCAATATCGCCAAAAGTGTCGCTTAAAACAAATAGCCTTTCACCCTTCGATAATACATGTATTTTAAATCTTCAATTCTACGGCTATTGAAATTCAGGTATAGGTATCCGGTTAAGTAGATTACGATCTTTAAAATTTTAATTATATTTCAAAAGTTTTAAGCATTTTTTTTCCAACAAGTGAACCTGCAACCTATTTATGAAGTTTTCGAAACAGTTTTAAAAATAAGAGGGAGGTAGGTTAACCTACAGGTACGATTCAATGCTCAGATCTACAAAAAGTTAAAAGTCATTTAAGTAGCATGAAAAAGGGTTTTTGTTTTTACCATATGATGGATGCTTGGGATCTCTTATAGGACTTTACAAATCATAGCATTCGTTTTCGTTTTAATGACTATTAAAATTAGAATGACTGAAAGAGATATTTTTTAAGAGGAATCAGTACTCAAACGAATGTCATAAGTTTGCTTAACTGCTGGGACATAGTCATTTATTATTTAGGAAGGCGTTCTAGAGGTAGGTCTAAAATAATAATTATTTTTCTAACGGAAAAAGTGTACTTACTTACCTAGGTAATACCTACTAACTATTCTATAAAAAAACTTAAATTGCAGAAAAACGTTTGTAGTAAATAGTTAATTTAATTTGACTAAGTAAGTATATTTAAATAACCGATATGTTTTGCGGGTTTTCCAGCTCAATGAGCAATAAAATAATTTATATCAGATGCTCGTATTACTACCTACAGTTAAAACAATGTAAAATCTATTTGAAGGAATAATAAACACATCTTAAGAGCTTCAGCACTAATTAAAAAACCTTGAAAAACAAAATATGAATTCTGCGCCATATCTTTAATGTAGTTTGCGGCGTAGGCGCCAGTCTCAAGATCCGTCTATTATTACAAAAACACCACGAAAACGATGGATCAACAATTGTCATCACCGGGATTCTATAATAAGTAATAAATATAAATTTTATGACACACATTACATAATACATAGGTATATAAAAGGTCAATTTACATATTTTTATTTTTACTACTTACTTAAATCTAAATTTGGTCTTTGTAAAGCTACACTTTAATCCAGGGATGATATTTCATATAAAAGCAGCTACCTTATATAACAATGTTCTGATCATATTAAGTACCTAATTACAATTATAAATCGATGTTATTGAACAGACCGCACACGACCTTTTGGGGTAGTTACAGAAACCGCATTTTTTACGTTTTAATAAATAATAATAAATATCACGGGACTTTTAATTTCAATCGCTATTTTTATTCAAAGCCATAATAGCTATAAACGACGTTCTGATGTTCATTTGAAGCAATTACCTATAAGCTAAAGGAAAAATATGGTATTTTATTTTCAAAGCAAAGGAAGAGTACGATTGAAATCTAAGACTGACTAAACGTTTTACTTAACTTAATTATTTAAATTTTTAATGACAAATTACCAGTCTAAGGGCCGATTTTACAATCCTCAGATAAGTTCTTATTCCATAGATACCCATACCTACACTATCTGTGGGATTAGAGCCTATCTGAGGATTGAAAAATCGGCACTAAGTATCTTAAATATTTAAATGGGTAATATAACCTGATGCAGATGGGATAAAATTACATGACGTATTAAATGCTTAGTCTAATAATGAACTGTAAACCTACCAACATATTAAAGCTTGGAATCCGGACCGCAGCCACTGTTATCAAAACCATTCGAGTACACATTGATACCGCTGCTGGTTCCGAGGCTGAACGAATTGGTAGTGACCGACTCCGGCGACCGACCGGCTCTCCACACTGGGGCAACCTCCGCAAACGCAACCGACACCATTGTATAATAGGGGGAAAACTAGTCTTCACATTGGCAGAAGCTGGTCCAATATTATTACATAGGCATGTCTCTATAAAGTCTTAAAAGTTCTGTAAAACTAGATCCAGTACTTGCTGTTACCTTGTCTATACACGCAGTGGTATAGAGGTGACGGAATCAGATGGAGCTAGCTTGTGGAGACTTGATAAAGAGTGGGGCACTACTAGTTAAAACTCTCATAGTGTAATCATGAGACGATTACAAGTCTTGGCTAGAACAGTTGTGCATGTCGAACGCTCTTGGTGGCACCTCTTCATAGGGTGTCACGTGCGCAGACGCCAGTTCTCGCGCCACCCGCTCTGCTGCGCCAAGCACGCGCAGAAGGTTCTGCCCCGCCAGCTTCTTCAGATCTTCTATGCTCCAGCCTGCCTCCATCAACTCGGCAAAGAGTAAAGGGTATGACGATACGTCCTCTAACCCTTGCGGTGTGCTGTGAGTGGAATTATTATTAGTTAATTCCACATTTTTTTATTTTAGTGAGGCTACTACTGTTTTTTTTTATCTTCAAGACATCTTTTAAATTGCTCCACAAGGGCCTACATTAAAAAGGAAGGCGACTGATGGGGTGATGGGTAGCAGTCATATTTGGTGGAACTTTTAGACTACTAGCTACAATTCATCAAACTTAAAATTGCTGCAGGTGGGCAAAATAAATGGAGGCTTATCATGTAATTGTTACTCGTAACATAATTGACATATACATAGTGATCAAGTGCTCTTACCAGACTACTACTACTACTAGAATGTACTTACTAGTTAATGCCGTCATAGCCTGCACCAAGCCCCACGCTTTCAACTCCAGCGATATCGCGAATGTGGTTAATATGCGCTGCAAAAATATGTAAATATGTACCATTTAAATGCACAAAACTATCAGTTAGTACCTAATACTTATAAGAGGTAACAAAACAAAAGCATAACAATAAATTCTTATGCTAAAAGCCTCATTCTCAATTTTGTCCACTTCAATTACAGCCACACCCGAATACGTAATATTAGGAAGTCAGTAAATTGATCCATCCGTTTAGGAGTTATTACGATTGCCACAGACTATACACACAGGACGCACAGATATACGTTAAACTTATAACACCTCTCTTTTTGTGTCGTGGGTTTAAAACTAAATTAAGTAGGTAGGTAGGTGTTAAGTTCATCACAAAAAAAAAATGTCTTTGAAATGCGTAAATATTTCGGAAGTGATTTGGGGTGAAAGGGGGACTTCAACACTGAAATTAAGTTAACATTTAAATTACCTATAGCGTCTTGAACAGTAGCAGTTTCCTTGCAGGTGAGAAAAGATGTGTAGAAGTTGACCATGATGAGGCCTTTGTTCGCTGCCAAGAGGCGCAACACCGTGTCGGGCACGTTGCGTGTAACGTTGCAGAGCGCGCGCGCAGACGAGTGTGAAAAGAGCACCGGCGCGCGCGACGCAGCCAGGGCGTCGCGCATCGTGCGCTCCGACACGTGGGAGAGGTCCACCAGCATTCCCAGCCGGTTCATCTCCTTCACCACCACCTGGCCAACAGTTGAGTGTAGACTATAATGAACGAAACCATGATATACAGGTGATCAATTCAAATGGGACCGTAGGGAGAAGTTACAAACTTTAAGAGATAGGGAAATCTGTTCTTAGGAACCAGGCGTCAATTTCAGATTTAATACAAATGACTTTTTTTTAACTCATCAACAATAACAACGAATTAACTTGCAAAATTCGTAACATTGCTTACAGAGATTTGGACCGGGTTCGATTCCCGGTTATGAATGAGTTAAAAAAAATTAAATGCCATTTTTAACATGAAACTGCCGTGAGACTCAAAACATAGTGAAATAAACGAATCACTCACGTATATAAGTTTAGCCCGACATATAGGTACGTAAGTGATCTGTTTATTTAACTATTATTTTAATGGCATTTTTATTTATTCTAAAATCGACCCCATGGTTTCTAAAAACAAATTTCCCTATCTCTTACAGGTTCTGACTTCTCCCTACTAACCCATTTGGATTGATCAGCAACCTGTATACTTAAATGAAATTAGGGAAGATAATAAAATAAGATTGATTACCAATTACGATCCGCTAGGATCGAGTGTCGAGTGAGATCTATATATCATTTTCCACCAGTAAGAGACTAGCTACTGGCCTATGATTAGGCGGAAATTGACAGATAGACCTCACTCGACACTAGCGGCCCTAAGCGCTAAGCGGATTCTTGACTGGCGAGGGCCCTCATTGACATGGCCATCCTAACTAATACGTCCCAAAGTTTACGCAGCTATACTCAAGAGCAATAATAACGGGTCACTTTGTATGAACAATTAAATACAAAGTGACCCGTTTTTTTTTGCTCTTGAGCGTACCTACGTCAAAACATCAAAACCTTTTAACACAATTTGACGACTTGATCTGGTATAATCCAAATCCAAGGCATGAAGGGTTAAAAAAAAAGCGCTTCGAGAAAAGGTAGGTAAGCTAGTACCCTTGCTCTTTGCTTGGCTCGTCTTGGCGGGGCTCTATATATTTTTTTAAATATCATGGGACATTTGACACCAATTAACCTAGTCCCAAACTAGGTAAAGCCTGTATCATTGGGTACTACACAACGAATAAACATACTTATAAAGATAAATACATACTTATATCTTTCTATACATAGGAACTAAACATCCAAGACCCGAGAACAAACATTCGTATTCATCATACAAACATCTGCCCCGACCGGTGATCGAACCCGGGACCTCAAGCTTCATAGTCAGGGTCTCTAACCACTAAGCTATCCGGTCGTCGATTATGATATGATGTAATTGCGGCCTATGTGTATTTAAATGGATAGCGAGCAGATTGCGACAGATTTCATCGGTTGATATTAATTTTACTTTTCCCCTTTTGATTTTTCTCATGAAATTGCTTCTGGATTGCTGAAGTGGATTGTGAATGTTTTAACGCTGACGATTTAAAAGAAGTACTTACTTACTTGGTTTCTATTCTGGCTGTATTCCTAGTGAGTAAAGCGGTATAACATAACTATTATTTTACCTAACACAACGAGACAACATAGAACTACCTACTTTATCGAAAGAGCCTTTCATTTATTTTGATTGTTTGTAGGTAAGTAAGTACCGAAATCTCAGTAGGTTTAAAATTATTTAGCTAAGGGAAATAAATTAGAATTGCATTTCATTCGTCTGCTTTATCTACCTGCTGCTTAATGTACTGCAAGGTAACCTAGCCATTGTTCTTTCCTGCCCCTTCAAAGCAAGTTTGCCTAGTTTAATTAATTGCTGGGCTGCGTTCGTCGAATACAATACATACAATGAGGGCTGAAATGGACGTGGAAAGCGAAGGAAGTATGAAACAGTCTGCGGCACATTCAGCCACCGCGTAGGTATTTTAAGAAGTGCCCTGCTTTTAGTGTAGATTTTACCATTACCATTAATAGTTATTATTATTAATCTACTAATTACATCCGATTCATTGTGTTTTAAAGCACTTTTTTTACATATGTTGTGCATTTCTTTGTACCTAGTAACGGTTACGAAACCCTACACTGAGCATGATCCGACTGTTAAATTGTGTATAAAAATAAAATTATACTAGGTAATTGTTTTAGAAAGCTAATGAATCAAAGAAGTTTTTTATAGCAATGCACAGTGCAAAAAAAAACTTCTTTGATTCATTACATTAGCTTCGTGTACCTACTTACTTAATAGTTTTTTTATTATATTCAGGATTTGTGAACAAAATATTATATTTATTTCAAATTAGTTCAAAAAAATGTTTTTTTCGTATGTTTTAAATTTTGCAACTTTAATATGCGATATTTACGAAAAAGTCGTCCGTGTAAAAATACGGAAAATGTGCTCAGTTTATACTCGCCTTTTTATTGACAGTAATAGTTTTTTTAATCGGACAGAGTAGGTACCACATAGGGTTATGTTAGGATTTTTGACCCTTTGCCAGGATTGCGGCCGGACTTGGCATGTGTCAGGGTTTTTAGAAATTAGGTACCTCATTAAATAAAAAAACTAAAAAAATATATTTAGACCGGCGCATCCTTAAGCTACGCCAAATCTCTGTTACAAGAAATGTCAGGACTTTTAGAGTAATATCAGGATTTTTATCAGGACATTTTATTTTTCCATATGGCAACCCTAGCACCACAACCACATGACCTTTTTTTGCTGCAAATAAGTTATACCTACTACATCCTCTTATAAGGTACGTAAGTATTCAATAACGGATCACCATCACCTTTTACTTAATAAATAGGTTCAGTTAGGCTAAGTTTAGGTTATTTTTCTAAGTAAGTACCTAAGTAGGTATAGTCTTTAGTTAATTTTCTAAGTATGTTTTTATCACCCCAAATAGGTACTGAAACTCCTTATTTTTTTTTGAGAAATTTGGTATCATTAACTAGATAAACGAAACGCATGCGTAATTGCGTAGTAAGGTAAACGTCCCAATGATCGACACATTAGTTCCAATAATTGCCGACTATTAGAAATGCTGTATTGTAAATTTTGTCGTTTTTAGGGTTCCGTACCTCAAAAGGAAAATATGGAACACTTATAGGATCACATTATTGTCCGTCTGTGTCTATCTGTCTCTCAAGACCCTTTTTCTCTAGAACGCGTGGAGGTAGCAGGCTGAAATTAATATCAAATATTCAAGCCTGCAATCTCTTGAAGCCGTGAAAAAATCAAACTTCTAAGTCAACGCAATCAAAAGATACAGTCATTAAAAAGGTTGTTTCCATACAAATTGCCGTACCCTGAAAACCTAAAGGGTACTTGCAGTTGTCCTAGAAACTTGAAATTTGGTATGATAGTAGCTCTTATAGCACAACCACGCAGATTTTTTTTTAAATCTTAAATTTTTATGTCTGTCTGTAGATTTCATAGACCAACCAATATAAGATGACCCCACACTGCGTACATTTTGCTTAGGAGCAGGGTTCTGCTAACACTGTACACCTTAAAACACTGGGGAAAAGCGTTAAAATCTTTGTACGGAACCCTCGTGCGCAAGTCCGACTCGCACTTGTCCGGTTTTTATTTTCGTAAAAGGAAAGAAATACATTTTCATTATACTTATTAGGATTATTAGGCTTTGCCTAGTTTGGGACTAGGCCAATTGGTGTCAATTTGTCCCATGATATTTATTTATTTATTTTTATTTATTTATACTTACTAATGCGCCCGAATGTAGTTTAAATACCTAACTGCGCTATTACGCACCTGCACGGTCTTAAAAGCGCCGTCTGTTCTATTATTGGTACGTTACTTTAAGCGGCAGCGCGGCTTTTAGGGTTATCAGAGGGAAAATCGTGTAAGTGGATTTTTTTATTCCATCATGCCAGTAGCACAGTAAACTGGAAACAGTACGTAGGTCGATGCATGGCACGGGTCACTGTGAGTTTTAATAAAGTTTGACATAGTTCCTTGACGTGCTGATCCTTGATGTGTCAGCATCTTATACGACTTTTATTATGAAAAATCACTGTGTTAATTAGATACCAAGAAAAAACTACTTCGTACAGATATTTAAGTACGAGTATCCGCTTGTTCATATTTTATATGGTATTATGTGCCCATTTTTAACAGACATCAAAAAAGGAGGAGGTTCTACGTTCCACTGTATTTGTTTTTTTTTTATGTATGTACATCGATTACTCCGTCAATTGTAGACTGATTTTCAAAATTGTTTTCTTATTCGAAAGGGTATACTCCTGAGGTGGTCCCATTGTCACCAAGTCATGATCCGATGATGGAAGCCCAGGGAAACCCTCAAATTTTATAGGCACGTATTATATGTTTCATATATTTTCTAAGGCTATTCAAGTATTTGCGTTTGGAGGTCATCATCTCATGGTGAGCTGATGATGGAAGGTACAACTCCTTAATTCGAAATAAAAATCTTTTAACAAAATAGTAAAACCGCCTTCAAAAAACCATAAAATAATCCTCTAAAGCCATGACTTTTATGGCCTAGCACTAACAGAAATATGAAGTCGGTGCTTCATTCAAAGAATATTCCGCTCGCACGACTTCATATTTTTAGTATTTTTATTACGTATTATGTTTTTCTAAGGTTTTTTTGAAGGCGATTTTACTATTTTGTTAATATATGCAGATGACGTACATATAATCGTGCTTGTACCTAGTTCACCTAGTTACAAGAAAGAAGATTGCTCAATCGAGTATAATCGGGTTATACTACTTATCGGGTTATACTGGTTCGGACTAATCCATAGTCCTTCCTCTGGGAGCACACGCTTCGCCGGTAGCGACAGCGGAACTAAAACTGCTCGCCGCGGATCTATGGGTTAGTCCGAAACTGTCGGGCTATACTCGATTGATATATGTGAGTGATCCGTTTAAGTATTTCACTATCATGTTATAACTTTGCTCAGGTTTTAATTGCTATCCTAGTTACTTGTTTTTTTTTATACGACGAGGATGGCAAAAAAGCAAGTGGGTCACTTGATGGTAAGCGATCACCACTGCCCATAGACACCCGCAACCCTGGAGTGTTGCAGATGCGTTGCCAACCTAGAGAGCTAAGATGAAATGCCTCTTGTGCTCTTGTGTGTTATGTACTATAAAATTTAAAAATCTTTGTAAGTAGGTATAGGATGTCTCTGTTGTATTCATATAATGACCAAGCATGTGTATACATATCTATGTATAAAAATATCTATTAAATTTATTATATTTTCAATTTAGTAAAATTGTAAATATCTGTTTATGGCTGCTTGTTTGCCTACTTATACATGTACAGATATTATGACTCTAATATTGTTTACACAGATATAGATATGTATACCTACTTAGTTGAAGCTCTGGGAAAGTACAGATATGATCTGACTGTACATAAGTCTGATCGATGAACCTAACTAGGTCTACTTACGTCTTGGTCTGCAAAAAACTATAAGTGAAGTGAGGCAAGTTTCCAAGCATTTTTTTACGTTAACGTTCTGCATGAAATGAATCTCTCTCGCATGTTCTTTGTTGTAAATATAAATGATGTTCGTTATTTGTAAAATTCGTAAGTGATGCTCACGAGCGTCTACGTTACACGCAGTGAGTGGTTTCAACAAAAGAAAATATTTCGAAAAGTATCGTTGCAGGAAAACAAAGGGTCTGCTTCGCAAGCAGTCAGAGTTGATACAAAGCGAAATATTGCGGTGAGGCAGGATGTTTATGATTATGGCACACTCACTCTACTCGACGTCTCGATCTTTACGCTTTCTTTTTGAGTACCTGCTTCGATATTACTTCGAATATGGTCTATTTTACTGAACTGTACCTTCTTAGGTATATATTACGACTTGGAGGTATAAGAATAGATTTATCATTGGAACTAAGTGGGGAATAATCTTAACTTATTATTATAAGCATTCAATTGAGTTTACTTACCAACAAATAAGGGTAAGCTCTGATAGCAGGTACCTATACATTGGTAAGATATCCCCTTCTTGACCGGCTTGCTCCGAGAAGGGTGTAAACAAAATTGAACGTTTTATTTGGTGTGTTAAGAACTTTCCAATGACAGAAAAGTCTTTAATAAAAGGGATCGGACGATAAATCCACTCCTAACGAGCTTCCTTTAAGAATAAAGAGATTACAACTTCTTAAACAGAAATGAGGAGTAGATAAGTCGGAATTTTGGCGCGGTACAAAAGCAAGATATTAATGTAATAAAAATTACAAAACTCATTTCGTTTAGGTACGTTCCGTCGTTAAAATAGGAAATTGAATTACTTACTAATAAGTGAATTTTTTTTCTTGCTTCCAGGAATAAACATTAAGTTTAGTCTGGAATATAAACTATAAAATTACCCAATTTTATGGCGCAAGCGGTTATTCTGTAACTTAGCGTTTTATGCATCTAAATCTAACCAATAAGGAAGCGCAAATAGAATACTTGATCGCTTTACAAGTAAGTCCATTACATAATTCATTGAATCAGGCGTTATTTTGCGGCGTTCATACCTATTTATGAACTAAAAACAATTACTTTGCTCACCCGCGATCACAGGTAACAAAATAGTTATATCTGTGCGGCAAATGTATGATTTCATGCAACACCTCCGTCTCCACTGCTACACGAAATAAATGGTGGCTTAAATGTAAGTGGTGGTATGCTAGACGGTTGTTCTGGTGCTTTGATAAGAGTTTGATAAGAGTGCTGAAACGCGTTGGCGTTTAGTGTAGTGGTGGTAGTAATAGTTGGGTCTGCGTGGCATGTGTTCATTCGTGTAGAAGTGGAGGCGGAGGTGTCGCATGGGAACATACATTTGCCGCACAGATATAACTATTTTGTCACTATTGTGGTCGCGGTGAGCAAAGTAATTGTTTTTAGTTCATAGGTCAATTATTACATCAATTTTATTATAGTCACAACCAATACCTAAAATACAATTGTTACCTTTCCAAAAGGAGTGAGTCCACCGCGTGGTGATGGTTCGACACGGTCCGCAGAAGCGCACTCGGCCCACGGGGTGTCACAGGTGGAAGTCAGCGTGAGGTACCGCACCCCCACTTGGTACAGCGTCCGCAGCACCCCGAGCGAGCCACCGATGGCGTGCCCCCCCTCCACCCCCACCAGCGAACACATGCGGTGGTTCGCGTGCGCCGATACTATATCTGCGATCACACATGATTACACTCACCAAAATCTTATTGGATAAATAACGACACGTCGCGATAAAACTTCTTTAGGCTATTGTACGTCGTAACGCTTTCACATCTGTTTCGGATTGAAGTATTTTCGAGAGATACGAACTATCTACCCACTGCACCATAAAGAACTCGCATTGTTATTTAAATTAGGTAAAAATAATGTCTGAGCTTGATTTAAAATAAAATATATACACCGTCGCCGAATGTAAATTGCGCCCCAAGCTTGAATTTAAAAGCGAGACCCAGCGTGCAGAACATATTTTTTGTGGGAACACTGGGTGTAAAGTACCTTAAGCGTTAACTTTTTCAGAGTAGGTAGCTAATAATGTTCAGTCGTCAAACATTTATGTGAATTAGAATTTGCACGCAGTTAAAACAAAATTATTATATTTAGGCATGTTGATTTCGGACTTAACGAATTTAAAATCTTCCATGTGACTACCTAGTATATCAAGCATGCGAATATATTTTAATTGCACCCACTTTTTATTTTTAGCATTATCATTAATAAACATCCCTAAGGAAACGTTAATTTAAATTGAGCTTATTTAAATACCTAAACAATGAAACAAAAAGAAACTCGCCGATGGAAATTAATTAAAACCATTTAGGGGTTTTTTTCATGTCGCACAGTCAAGACAATGAGTTTCTCATGCAAATTCTCGAATGCAAAGAGTAGATTACAAAAAATACATCTGATTCTACAGCTGGACCATTATAATAATCCGTCTACTTTCACAAAATATGCAAATTTATAAAATCTGCACGTCGACATGACTTCTATAATCCTGGAGTTTTTTAGTATGAGAGTTTTAAATTAACTAAGTAAATAAGACTTCTCTAACCGTTTACCAACTTAAAAAAATGACACATCGTAGAGAATTCTGTTTTATCACTAAAAGCGAGCGGTGAGCAAGCCTTTTGTGGGGCACTTGCTAACGAGAGCGACAAATACAAATTGCCAGCGTCATTAACAATTTTAGTTGCCACCTAGCTTCGCACCTTTTTTAGCAATTCTATGTAGACAAGGCAACCAAGGACTCTTTTAGAATAAAATATAGAGTGTTTTTCTACTTCATTTTCAAAGTAACCTGTTGAAAGAAATAAGGTGGTTACTTTGACACGTCTTTTGGCAAACCACAAATAAACGCAAACTGTATATTTTTGATACATAAAACGCAACATGTTTTTTTATTTTTTTATTGAAAGAGGGAGGCAAACGATTGACTGACCGAACGAAACGCAACAGTGGTGCTGTTGCTTCACGACGAGCTGGCCCATTTCGTACGGTAGCAAACAGCTACAGTATGGCTCTCACGCTACAGAAAACTATGTGACACTATTTTTAGGGTTCCGCACCTCAAAAGGAAAAACGGAACCCTTATAGGATCACTTTGTTGTCCGTCTGTCTAACGTCTGTCAAGACAGATGGCCCATCATGATCCCATCTACATATAATAAGTAGAGATTGAATTTATGATAGAGATAGATTGAATGTTGGGAACGGCTGTAAGCAAAGACGTCGGTATTACCGTCGGCAGAAGTGCAGAGCGTGAGCTGCGGATGGTACTTGTCCGTGAGCCGTTGTATCAGGTCGATCTGCTCGAACGTCAGCTGCACCGCGTCGCGATGTTGCGCGTCGCACGGCACGTACGCGGCCCAGAACTGCGAGCCGACACAAAGTTGATTAAATATCACGCACGACGCCACATCGTTCTGAATAAGAATGCGACAAAATGGGAATTCTTTATTCTCCCTGAAAAATGCGGGAAAATTTAAAATTGCTTTCTTTGAGGCTGAAACGATAATGGTGTTCTAAAGCGATGCAAGTAAACGTTTAAAATTTGCTTGGCTAGGTTTTTGCCATCCACGTGTAACATTTATAGCCTAGGATAATGTAGTGTATTGTTAATATTCGTATATTGGGAACCACCCCTTTCTGATTAGGTACCTACGTTTCTGCAAGGGAAAAACGCAAGCACGTAGGTATTCGTCTGTCGCTTCGTGATAATGCCGAAGGAACCAAACAGGTGGAGTTACTGACGTGCAGAGAGAGACTTGACAAGAGTGTGGATTGGATCGAATTTATAAAATTGCGGATTTGGTGCTTTTAAGTGAAATAAATGTCATCATGTGACGTGAAACGCCACCAAAGTCCACAATAGCAACTCCCTGGTGTATACCTACCTGTGCCGCGGGACATTAATTACGGGCAAAATCGACATCAAATCCTTGCGTTTACGACGTTGTTGCGAGCTTTAATAAATGTGGCTGGGCGCCGAGGTAACCGTTAAATATTTTATCACTATAAAAATGTGAAAAAATATAAATTTCTTAAACCGTTGCACCTGCAGGCGGTGGGTTAATTTTCAGTTTTATATGATGGTGACTTGCCAATTGCATATTGGCGAGTACGTGCTTGTAAACATACACTCGTTGCTCCTCATCACTAAGTAGTTTTAACAAAAGCTTTAAAAAGGTGTCAACCGAAATTTCAGTATGCAGGAAGACTGCATAATTGTCTCTGATATTACTGATTGATTAAGTTTGCACATTATAGTCCGCTGCATAAAAATAGCTTCTCCGCGGTTGGAATCAGAACCGCATCTCTCACCTGGTTTGTGGTAAGTATTCGTTATCTAACGAAACTTTTCAAGTAAGTACTTACCTAATTAAAATTCAAAAATTACCCTTAGCGCCGGAAAGTTTGAAAATGCAAAAGGTAATAATAATACTGTTATTGATCATAGATATCACAAGAACTGATGAAGCAATTCATTTTAAAATTACTTAGGGAGGTACCTATAGGTATAGCGTGTAAATACTGAAAAAGTATGCACTTCGCGAGTGCCTACCGCGTCAGGTTTTTTTTTGTTCGGCGCGCTCTTTTCTTCTCGCTTCCATTGTTACATCACCAATAAAATAAATGACCATAAGGTTCACTTACCTGACCAGCCACTCTCCCCTGCTTTAGCCTCGGCAGGTCGGTGTGGCTCCAGGAACTCGTGGCCCACGGCGATATCGTCCGCAAATCTTCATCGAACCTGTAATAGATTTATCTAATAAATCAATAGTACCTATCTGTTAAAGACGTTTAGTTTTGTAAAAAAGTTATTTGAATTGTCATTAGTGAACAAAATGAAAGTTTCTTTACTTAGTTGACCAAAAAAATTATATACCATCCTAAGGTTGAATGATAAATATTTGCACTTAAAAGTTTTTTAAATTGTAAGTACCTATATAGACCTATAGGATTCGTTAAAATAATAATAATCATGGTTTGCCTATACCTACACATTAGCGTTACAGCTTTTTAATCGTCTTCAAAAAAAGAGGAGGTTCTGAATTCGTCGGAATATATATACGTATTTTTATATATGTTCCCCGATTACTGGAAGACGGCTGGACCGATTTCAAAATTCTTTTTTTTTTGAAAGGGTATACTTTCTAGTTGGTCCCATTGTCACCAAGTCAGAATCTGATGATGGGATCCCAGGGAAATCGAGGGCAACCCTCAAATTTTATAGGCACGTATCATGTGTTTCATATATTTTCGTAAGCTATTCAAGTACTAGCGTCTGGTAGTCATCAGCTCATGTTGATGAGGTTGAAGCGGACGAAAGTGTGGACTGTTTATTAAATGAATGTAAAATGATATCAAGTTAAAATGTGGTTTAATAGGGAAATATATGGACAAAAAGCAACAACCTAACCAATCACTTGAACTCCTCACAAGACAATGACAAAACATAAAAACAAAAGTACAGAAAAAGATAAAAAAACATTATATTATGAAAACTAGCAAGGAGTTTCCGACAGAGGTCATGATGGAAGGTTCAACTCCTTAACGGTTAGGAGTTGGAGGATAATATTTTTAACCGACTTCAAAAAAGGAGGAGGTTCTCAATTCGTCGGATTCTTTTTATGTAGGTATGTTCCCCGATTATAAATATTAACATAACTCAAAATTGTGAAATAAAAAATCTTTTAACAAAAAGTAAAACCGCCTTCAAAAAAAACGTCAGAAAAAAACATAAAATAATTCTCAAAGCCATGAGTTTTATGGCCTAGCAGAAATATGAAGTCGGTGCTTCATTCAAAGAATATTCCGCTCGCACCGCACCGACTTCATGTTTCTGCTAGGCCATAAAACTCATGGCTTTAGACGATTATTTTATGTTTTTTTGATACGTTTTTTTTGCAGGCGATTTTACTTTTTTATTTCTATAATTAGGTACCTAAGTAGTAGGTACCCATTGTAAATTGGGTGTTCGGATAAAAACAAATAAAGGAAATGGTGACTTGGTCGCTTCCTCTGTGCAATAAGTAGGTACGAAGTAAACAGAAGGAATTAGCAAAAAGAGAACGGGTAAGTAATTAGGGAAAGGAGTCGCAATACTTTCCGTTCGTAGGTAAGTAAATGCTTTTCTGTCTATTTCGTTGTTCGTAGGTATCTTTGAATGCTGCTTTTATAGTGTAATCGGTGACATGGTTTCTCAGAACAATTTTGTTTGACTTAGAGCGTGCTACAGAAACTTACGAACTGCCCAGAAGAAGTAGAGAATCGAGAAAATGAAATGAGAATTAGGTACTTAACACTTTTTTATTGCTACTTATAGAAAACTGCTAAGCTTTTTATAGGTAGGTTTTTATTTTTGGGGTTTTCTAATTTTTTTTGCCCATTGCTACCTTGCATTTTCTTTGTAGGTCATTTGTAGGTACCTACCTTTTTCTGTTTTGTTTATTATGTGGTGTTCAATAAAGAGTTCTTGTATTGTATTGTATTGAATACTTAATTAATTGATTCGGAACCATAAAAAGACACAATTTCAGTCTCTGCGGTTTACAAATAAGTCGCCTACTTTGGATCTGTTTCTGATTAACAATCTTAATTTTTTCTTATTTAGGGTATAGACTGCAAATACCACCACACCCTTCCTAGTCAACGAAGTATACATAGAAATAATTCACCTAAAATCCTTGATCCTGTTATGCAGGAACTTTCTTATGTTCCATGGTAGGTCGTTGTGTCCGTCTATGAGCGGGGTGTCATGAAGTAGTCTCTCAGCGAGGCGCAGGCGTTCGTGCAAGGGGGCGCCGGGGGGCGCACGGAGAGCTAGGGGGCCCGCCACGCACGCCGTGCCCGCCACCAGCACGAGGATCGCCACGCAGCACCAGCGGCGGTGCCACACTGAGAACCCTGTACAACCATAGCGTGGGCAAGTTATAGCGATAAGGTTCGTCAACAATTTTCACCAATTCACTGACTGACCACACTCACGGTGTATTCTCACATAGGATATCATCGCCCATGAAATCTTTTTTAAGCGGGCAAAGGAACCGACAACACCCGAGCTCGCGAACAAGAAGACAAGACACTTCCGATAGGTATCGGTATCACATTCTCGCTACTCGGGGGTTACAAACACAAACACTAAACATCGTGATTGCTGATTGCCCGGTTCTGGCCGACTTCAATTAAGCTTTTCGATAAAACTCAAGTAACAAACACGGGAGAAAAACTGGGCAAGAATATGTCGGCCTATGCCTAGTGTAGGGTTCCGTAACCGTTACTACAAAGAAATGCAGTACCGATGAAAAGAGCGATTTTCATGGCACTTACCTACCTACGTCCTTTTGTTGGGAAGCGCAGTTTTTTCGCAAATAACTCAAAATCGGTAAATGTGATTGTGTTGAAAACAATTTTCGTTGAAAATATTTACATACTTTTGTAATTTATTTCATATTTTTTGGACCTAGAAGGTTTAGAAGACAAGTGGGGGGGGGGGGGCACAATTTATGCAACTTTCGGAGCGATTATTACCGAAACCCCAGTGGTTTTAAAAGAGTTGTCGAAATATGTGCCACACGTCGATGTTTGCTGATTTTTTTTAGCTTTTATTAGGTAAATAATAATAAATAAATAAATATCATGGGACAAGTGACACCAATTGACCTAGTCCCAAATTAAGCAGAGCTTGTGTTATGGGTACTAGACAACGGATAAACATAGTTATATAGATAAATAAATACTTAAATACATATTAAACATCCAAGACCCAAGAACAAACATTCGTATTCATCATACAAACATCTGCCCCGACCGGGATTCGAACCCGGGACCTCAAGCTTCGTAGTCAGGGTCTCTAACCACTAGGCTATCCGGCCGTCTAGGTATATGCATGTATGGAGTGTCCCCCCTAGAAATATTTGTTTTTGTTATTTAACTATCAAACTAAGTAGCGTTTTTTACAAAATTGACATCTAATATATTCCAAATTCCATCAATGTTTTATAGTTTTCGAGTAAAGGCCTTTGACATACGGACAGACATGACGAAACTGTAAGGGTTCTTTTTTTGCCATTGGGCCACGGAACCCTAAAAATGGTTTATTATCGTGAATCACCTCACAGCCCGAATTAATGACAAATAAATTCGCTTTAGCGTTTAAGGGCTGTCTACTTTGACGTGTCTTCGACAGCCAAATCAACGAAGAAGGGACTTCTGCCGGCGCCAGCTAGCTTTGTGTTCCTTTCTTGGAACTCACCTAGAGTTACAAACGGTTATGAATTATTTTTATTAAAAATCGATTCATTATTACAGAAAAAGACAAGTGTGGATGTTTGTTAGTAAACCGGAAAGTAGAAGACATCTGGAAAAAGTTGGTAAAATGAACATACTTAAATAATGTAATAATATAACTAATTAATTAGAAATATTTGCATACAACATATAATGTTGGGTACCTGCCTGTAAAGATAGACTAAAGTCATTAAATAAATAAATAATTATATGCAGGTAAGTAGGTAGAGGTAGTTTGTTTAGGTAATACTTTGTTTTGGCGAGAGGTAAGTAAAAAAAAAGTACCATTAAGGCGGTGCATAAAATTTGGTAGTTTTACCTATAGGTATAAGAAAGTTTCCCGGGGTTTAAGTTAAGTACATTAAGTGAGTTAAGTCTTCCTGCCGTGTGATGCAAAATAGGAGCCGGCGGTGGTGCAGTGCGATCGTGCTTCGAGTAGCCGCCCGCTTAACCCAATTATTGACCAAAGACAAACGTAAACTTTGACGAAATCTGACGCTATTTGTAAGTTTAAGACGACTTTTGTTTTTATTAGAACTAAATGCCAGTTGTCATTCGATCTTTCAATAATTTAACGAACGGCAAAAGAGGGCGGATGAAATGCCCGAATGATCCCCGGGGTAATCCATTTAGATTGATCTTATCGTTATCTAAACAAGTCACTGTAGAAAATAGTAGGTACCTAAGTATGCTGCAAAATGAAACTCCATTCGGGTCATAGCAATCGGTCGTAGGGAATCCTCGATAATCTTGCTGTCAAGTACAAGCGTGCGAGCCCGGCACTGGATGTGATGCCTACGTGTGTGGAAATTGTACATCGTGAATTAGCGGTTTGATGTTATACTGTAATAACTGTTCGGCATGGTCCGGAGGTCGATTCGATATACATACCACTATACATACATACGAGTATTCTGTTGCTTTCGTTGTTAATGTTTCGATTTAGACCATTATAAGGCGGCAGAGACGGAACGATATTGCTTACATGGAATAAAAACACTATGTTCGAAAATATGTATACTCAAGAGCAATAAAAACGGGTCACTTTGTATGATCAATTCTATACAGAGTGACCCGTTTTTTTTGCTCTTGAGTGTAGAACAATAGATTACTTACCATCATATCATTCCATATCATGTTTATAACAAAAATGTGATAAGTAAGCCATGTTTCTAACATCGCAAAAAAATTTGCCTACATCTATTACCTAACATTGCAAATTTCTTATGAAAAATACTTCTTCCCGTTTCATATCTTATGTAGGATATAAGATATACGACAAAGGATGATGAATTTAATCTGATGTTTATTTTGTACGCACAATGAGTGCTACGGAAACAGAGTTTACTTATTTAGGTATCGTGCATATTAAGTAAGTTTCAGACAACAACCTACAGCTTATCAATGAAGCCAAAAAGCATCACAATATATAAATAAATAAAATAAATATCATGGGACAATTTGACACCAATTGACCTAGTCCCAAACTAGGCAAAGCCTGTACTATGGGTACTAGACAACGGATAAACATACTCATATAGATAAATACATACTTATATAATATTATCCAAGACCCGAGAACAAACATTAATATTCATCATACAAACATCTGCCCCGACCGGGATTTGAACCCGGGACCTCAAGCTTCATATTAGTCAGGGTTTCTAACCACTAGGCTATCCGGTCGTCGAATATACATACTTAATTCAGTTTTATCTGCTTTAAATATAAATGCTGAAGTTGTTTTGTGTTTTAATAAAAAACTTGTGAAATAATAACACTGTTAAAAAGCCCATTGATTTAATATCTGGACTGTACCAACAAAAACTGGGAGTTAACAGTTTTTTTTACATTCAGTTTCAGTGCTTTGGCAGCAAGTTAATGCAAATGTAGAAAAAGCAAACTAGGTACAAACACTTTATGCAAACTATTAATTTTGGCTTTATGTTTACTGTTTGCCTCTATTTAGTCGGCAATGTATACTGAGTTTTTAATTTACCATATATTCTTTGTACAGGCACAGAATACATAATGTACAGGCATTACGTCGCTGTTAGAACGTGAGGCATTGGATTCATTGATCAGTATTAGACAAGGAGTGTTTATAGCGGGAAGTCTGTTCATGTTAATTTCTCCTGCTTAAAGCCATTTAAAATCGTAATTTTAGCATAGCGATTCCTTATTTTATGCTAACCAGGTTGCCATATATCTTGGAATGTTATTTTGTGTAATTATTTGTCCCAAATTGCAACAAATTTATGTCGCTCAATTGTATACGGCACTGAATTGGCTGGGGAACGTACCGCGGAAAATAAACAGCATTTCATAACGCATGAATTCAGCTGAGCTTCGGTGATAAAGTGGTGTTTATGTGCGAGTTGACATTACGTGTAGGTACAGTAAAACCTTTTTATAGTAGGTATATCTGGTTGGAAAGTGCATTCGTAGTTACCTATAGCTCGAAATCTTGATCAAAATGATTTACACGTCAATATTGATTAGCATATTAATACCTACCTAGTCTTAAAATGTTCGCAGTGTTAGAACTAGATTATGTGGCTAATAATATGTGAGCCATGATAGAAATACTAAGGTGATACTTACCCAAAGGTAGGTAGATTAGTATTAAATCCCAAATAGTCACCATTTCGAAGAAATCATTGTAGAGGTACCTAGTAGATAGTCCTAAATTACACTTCCAAAGCCAATGTTAACTTAATCGAATCGATACAAAATGCGGTATTGCTACTGACAGATAGGGAAGTCGATTTCAGTAAAAAGTAACACAGATAAATGGACATTATACAATTAGGCAGACCCGCCCACTACAGCTGACCGTTACACGGCCGGCGGTTGTTGGCACGGCGGCGCGGCGGGGATACGGATGTGGGTTACACTCATATGCATGTTTGGATATTTATTTGGATAAAAGCAATTTACAATGACATTAAATCTAAGCTTAAACTAAATAAACTACAACTTAAAACTAAATTAAATCTAAATAAGGCCCCCGTGGCATAGTGCCCAAAAGGCTGGCAGCGTTGCCTCGCTGAATAGCGATGCTGATTCTTTGAGAGAGAAAACTGCCAGCCCTTTGGTCACAAGTTGCATCAACTAAGCGCTTTGGATTAGATATTATTTGAAAACAAGAAAGTTTTTTTGACGTGATGTTTGTTTTCTGTGTGAACTATGTCAAAAATTAAGTCACCTATATTCGAGAATGCAATACTTTTTTTAGTCATGTCATTAGTCGATATACCTATATGTCAATAGTCATTAATCGATGCTTGGGCAATTATTTTAAATGAGATCTTTTTACTTGGGTACGGCTCAAAAAATTGCCTGTTAATGTTATAGGTACTGACCTATTTTATATCAGCATTTTTTAAATTCGTAATCTTTTTGGCTGTCAGTGACTCATTGTGCACTGCACATGTTGTGCACTTGTCAGCGGGACACTTGAATGTCGGTTGTTTCTTTACGGTTCAAATAAACGAAATACTTATACTTCACTATAATTCATTAATTCCACGTGGATGCAGATGTGGAACCAGGTGCCAAAAAAATCAAAATGTCCGCTGCGTATGGAGACGTACACGTAGCGTCCCTCGCCCGGCCCGCCGCCGCCGCCCGTCCTCGCGATAGCAAACAGTCACGGTGAGCAATTTTCTAACGGGTCGCGTATGGCACTTCAGGCGCCGACCATGCGAATGTCTTTTAATCAATAGAATGTCTTGGTTGTTTCTGCCGTCCCATTGAGCTTGGGTAATTGACTTCCTTTTCCGAAATGTTCGTAAGTACTAAATATACCATTTGAGAGTGGATATACTTAATGAATCATTATTGTTGTTGTTCGTTTACCTTCCTCGTCGTATAAAAAAAGAAAAGTAGTAAGTAACTGATGCGTAAATTACGGCTTAAACGGAGCAAAATCTTTGCATCAACATATTACACATAAGTAAAACGAAAATGCGTAGCTATGTAGGTATACCTAAGTACATCGTATTCAGAGACATCAATAAAATTATAATTATAATTATTAAATACTATACCTACCTATTCGATATTGCGTTCATTCTGTTTCGTTCGTTTTGAAAATGTTGTAGGTACCTATTTGATTTAGTGTGTTAATAATACGGCTTGTTATTGCTTATGTCCATCGCAACAGACATAATAATCATTACTTACTATGTTCGACATGATTCAAGCACCGACGGCTTCGTTAAAACTTATCTCACACGGTTCAATGAGCTTGCTACAGAATACCCACAGATGGCACTCGCAACAATACCTCGTTAAAACTGGCGTAAAAGCCCGTAACGAAATCCAGAGCATGTATTCGAAAGCTGTGCCCCGAGCACAAATATTCGAATCCTACGTAACGTTAACGATTAGTAATGTTCATCGAGAAAATTTGTATGAAGTTTGGAACAGCGCCCTCGTGAACGTATTTGGTACTAATATTTAATATGAATTTTCTCGATGGCTATAACATAACATTAGTTACTACTTGATTGCGTTACTTAGAATTCGAATATTCGTGCTCGGGGTACCGAAAACTCATGCATGAGGTACTACAAATGAGTGTCAGTCAATCCACTGCGGCCTGACTGCGGCAGAGATTATCCTGACTGGGTGCAAAACTTTACTATTATTTTTTATGTAAGATCCGTTTAAAATAAGTATTTTAATGGTGTACCTACCTAAATGTTTAGTCAGGAATAAACGCATTCTCTCTTCGAAAGAACGGTACAGATTCTCAGAGTCCTTTGTACCTACCTATGGCATAATAAGTACAATTGTTTATTCTATCATGATTCTATCGTATCGTATTACAAAATAGATACCTTTCGTGGGATATTTATACCCATGTTGACTTATTCTCAACTCAAACAACAAAAGCTGCTGCTTGTACTACTAAACAACGGAAAAACTTACATAAATATGCAGATAGATCATGCCTACATCATGTTCGGTACTCATATTTAAACAATATAATATCAGAGTATTTTTTGTCATCCTGTATCCTAAGAAGTTGTAGTAGGTGTACGTCATACTCACGCGAAGAGTTGCCGGTGGTGGTGGAGCTGTGGCTAGTGGTGGAGGTGTTGCCGGTGGACACCCACTGCGGCGACTTGCACGCGCTGCACGCTGCGCGCGCGCCGCCGCGCTCCGTCACGTCCGGCGCGGGAGCCGCCCGCCTCTTACCCTATATCACAAACTCATGCATATGTGAGATGTTCCGCATATAATTCAATCGATTCCTACACAGCTTTCTTTCTGCTTTATTATTAATAGCCAGCCATATTTCCTAATGATAATCGTCGTGTTTCGGTTGTCATCGTACTTCTAGCCATAGAAGTTTTGATATTATAGATCAAAGTAACGTAACTTGCACACGTCATCAAAATAAATAGTCAAGTACCCATTACTTTTTACTAGGTGTAAAATGTAAAGGATTGTTGCCGGGAAATTTACGATGGCCTCGGCATCTGTTGGAAACAAGACGAGTATAACGAACCATTTGTTCAATTAAATTAAAAAATCTTTATTGCCAAACAACAGGATACAGTCATCAGCAGATACTTCTAAGCAACCGAAGCGGTCACAAAGATCTGTACAAGCTTAGATCATTGTGAACGCGGCGGTTGCTTAGTTACTTTTGCTGCTGACTGTACATATTAAGACAACAATTTCGACAACAAAGTTGATCTTGTTGCACATCGATCGTAAGCCCATAAATACTATTATATTAAGTAATACTTTAAATCTTACCTTGCCCGATAACCAAACTAGGTTTCTTCCTAATACAAAGACCCGAGACTATTTCAAAAAGGTAAAGTAGGTACCCCGATCGAGAATCGAATTCACCTCTCGCATAATAAGCAGGGCCGTCTACCACAGGGGCAATCGATCATCATCAAGCCATAGTCTATGTTTTATTTTCATCAATAAGTACTGCTTTGGTGTATAATATGCGCCCAAAATAAAAATAAAACAAAGTAAATCGAAACAAGTAGTTATTGTTTATTATTGGAACTAAAAACTAACATGTTGAAAACCCAACCGACCCAATATAATAAATATGTACCTAAAGTTCAGACTACTATGAATGAATGCAACTTTCTAACCTCTATCCAAGGAGTTACAAAGATCATAATAAAAATATGTAACCAATTTTATTTCTTTCAGAAGCTTCCTGAAGCCTTTGTCAGTCAGATGGACAGACAGACGGCGTTACAATGGTGCTCTATTTAAAGATTATGGGCGCAAAATATTTTTTAATGGTAAGTAGATTGAAAGGGTAACATAGGTAGGTACTTGGTTTAATACAGTTTAGTTTTGTAAATGTAAAGGTCAAAATAAGTGCTAATTTATAAAGGCCCCATTGAACAGTATTCATAGCGAGGATTAAAATTTTAATTAATAAAAAAAACTTAATTGTATGACGACTGTAAATACTAATTATAAGTACAACAACCTTAAAAACTTTGTACAGATAAAATCAGTGCCCTAAGCACGACTTGTCGAATCCTGCGTCACGTAAAATCGAATAGTAAACTATAACGAGTTTATATGACGTTTGGAACAGCGCCCGCCCGTGAGCGTAATAGGAACTAAAATTTAGTATGAGATTTCTCGATCTCGATACGATAACCGTAACGCAACGCAGGATTCGACAAGTCGTGCTTAGGGCACAGTATCAGTTATAGTTACCTAACTGAGACAAGAAACTTATTTTCAGTAAGTAAGCAAATAAGATAAAAGACGAGGTGTGCACCACCGAAAAAGTTAAGTCTATTTAATTATAATTTTAATTACTTACATGCGTATCGTAGAATATGGAAGGTATTCTGTTGGCGCGGGCGGGCTCGCACGTGCAGCGCGCGCCGCGCAGCCCGCCCATGCCCGACCTGTCCGCCTCCACGAAACTTTGTGCCTCGTCATCCACTAAATCGTTGTGAGCACTTTTTGACCCCTCCAGGCTCTCATCACGCGTCCACAGATCTGACCCTCTATCCCTGAACCGTTCACTCGGAAAATCGTTGTATGACATTTGCCTTCTTATACTCCGACATCGGCTGCGGTTATCTAGAGTGGAAAATTTCATCCTTTCTGGAGCAGGAGAGCATCTGGTTAGCATTTCGTCGTTGTTGTCGAAACTTCGCATTTTAACCATTTTATGAGTAGCCCGCCTATTTACATCCGCACTCATATTGCACTCTCTCAGTCTCTCAAAACATTGGTCGACGTTACCGGAAAAGTTAGCATAAGTCGAAGCGTTGTTTTTTAATTCGTCTTTCGATTGAAATTCCGATGAAGTGAAAATACAGCTTTGGCTGTTGACTCTCCTTTGTGACTTGTCTACTACGGACAACATTGATAGTTTCTTGAGAGAGCTCGTCGAGCCCGACGTTATCTCAGCCAGTTGAACCGAGTTGGGGTTTTTCTTTGACATCGCTTCGCCGCCAATCTTCTTTAAATTCGATAATTTTCTTTTTATTTTCTGAACGAGAGTATTGGTCGGGTCATACGAAATTAATTGCTTCGAAAAGTAATTTGAAACTCCGATGTTTTTGTTTTTTGTGTGTTTTCTGTCTAGACTGCGATGCGACCCTATATTGAGATGACTTCTGGCGGTGCCCCGTTTGATTCGTTCTAAGTCATAGATATTTAGGGTGTGACCGCGTTGGTCTACGACGTCGCGATGACAGTTTAGGTAATTGTTCTGTTGAATGCTACAATTACAGACTAAGTCAAAGTCGTGGTCTGATATGTGTTTGTTGAAGCATTGTCGCTGTGCGGCGAGAGCTAGGCAGGCCTCGCAATCGACGCCGAGGAGTAGCTCGAGACTCGTGTTTCTGATGAAGCCGTCGCTGAAGGTGCGCGAACGGAAGTTGGGCGGGTTCGGGTCGAGGTTCTCCCAGTCGGAGACCAGCGTGCCGCCGGCGGAGACGCAGGCGCCGCCCGCGCCGGCCTCGTCGTCGACCATGGTGGAGGCGTCGCGGTTGACGTGGATGACGCGCGGCTGCCGGAGCGCGCGGCTGTCGCTCCTCACGGAGCTCCGCGACGGCGACGGCGACGGACGCTTGAACCCGTCCACTTGGAGCATCTTTCAGTCTTCGGCTTTTATCCTTTGGCACCTAGACAAATAAAAATTCAATTATGCCTTGTGTTAATTTTACGCATTTGCTCAACTTCCGACCCGTAAAACTTTTACGTTAAAATCATGTTAGTTCTATTGTTTCTGATCCAGTTTAAGGCGTATTTCACTTGTTTGAAATTTTAACAGCTTTAGTAAAGTTGTCTGATCCTCTTTTATTAGGTAGGGGGTATCTAAGTATTTTCATGATAGAACTAATTTTTATTTAAATAAGCAGTATTTTGTTATAAATCCAATTCAAACAATTTTTTTATAGTATATATCTAACAAGGGTAGACAAATATTGACACAGGTATGATGTAAATCAATTAAGCCGGATATGTTGGTATTCCATAAACATCCGCTATACCTATAGTGCGGTTATTGGAGGCAAATAGGGAACAAGCAAAGTCAAATAATTCAGCTACTTTGTTTGTGTGTTTGGATATTATGATAATTTATAACACTCAACGGCCTCAACCAAACTACGAATATATTAGTGCGTTCAATTCACGACTTCGCGGCCCGCTTTTCTTCTTCGCTTACAGTGCAAAAGTGTGCACCACGCACTTTAAGGCCGACTTGCTCCGACCCGGGTCAGACACTGACTCGGGGTTGACTTGACGTATTGTATCGTCTGACGTTAAGTGCAACTCGCCCTTAGCGGCTGTTCAAGGTTTTAAACGTCGGACGTCAGTTTGAAGGCTGATATATTGTCATTGGCAAAATAACACGTTACCCGGAACGTTTTCTTATTTACGAGCATGAGACCACTCAACTATTTTCGCACGACTAGTGTTGGGTAGTGTTTTGGGCTTCAAAGACAGAATATTTATGTGGCGTATATAATGTAGGTGCTACGATGAAGTAACGGACATACCTACTGTCGTAGCTGTTTGATAGCGAAAACATAATATAAGAACGTGCAAACGTATCACTGATATTTCAGTAAGGAAGGCCAAATTATTTCTTGAAATTCTACACAAATCTTGCGGTACCTAAATATACCATTACCTAACTGTAGTTATAATGTGTATGACCGTACCATACGGTATCATCATTTCCTCTTGTATCTAATAAAACAAATATTTATTTTACACAAATATAATTTTGCGACTTGTATATAGCTTTGCAGCCACGTAGATGTATTTTAAATTAAAGGCATTAATATATTGTATTGCGATGAAGTACACGAGTGCACGTCTACGAGTAGGTACTTTAAGTATTACTTGAGCTATAGATATAATTATTTGCGGTATATTTTTATTTTATTTTTTTAATTTTCGTGTGTGTATTTCGGTGTATTTTTAGAATTCCGTGTTGTTTATTAAGATTTAAGATGTTACCCATAATTATACTTACAATACAAGAACTCTTTATTGAACACCACATAATAAACAAAACAGAAAATTGTAGAAAGAAAATGTAAGGTAGTACCTATTGGGTGGCTTTAGGCAACCAAGGTGCCATTTAGAATTTTTAGGTAATTTATTTATAGATAACCTTTCTTAAAAAAATAAATAGCAGGTAACCCCTTAAAATTTTGTCTGCTTTACGCAGTTGAGGTTCAGGTTTTTTTTTATACGATGAGGAAGGCAAACGAGCAAGTGGGTCACCTGATGGTAAGTGATCACCACTGCCCGTAGACACCCGCAACCCCGGAGGGTTCGCAGATGCTTTGTAAACCTAGTGAACTAAGATGAAACGCTTCTTGTGCCCGTAATTACACCGGCTGTCTTACTCTCCACACCGGAACACAACAGTGAAAGCACTGCTGCTTAGCGGCAGGATTAGCGAGTAAGGTTGTTATCACAATATTAATTGAATAACTGTAACATCAGGTTACAATTTGTTTTTATTATAAACAACTTCCCTTGCCAAATCACCTCTACGGGTAGATTTATTCCCGCCGACTTATCATCTTAATCAAACCTTTCCCTGAATACGTAGCTTGTATATATGTAGTTTTTGCTCTCCGAATCAGTTACATAAAAGTCTGTTCCGGCTGTCCGGATGTGTCGGCGGGCTGGCGAATCTGATATGTCTGAAGGCTTCACGAAAGCCGCTGAATAATTCAGCCTAAAACCTAACTAAGTGTATCAACCGTCAATCCGTCGACCGAGTTAGCTGAATTCAGATGTATCGAGTAGCTTATATTAACACTAAAATAGAGAATTTTAGATTACTAAGCTTTTGCCCGCGACTTCGTACGCGTATAAAAGTCCCGTCTATTCTCTGTCCCATGGGAATTTCAACAAATCCATCCTTTAGTGCTTGTCTGTACATCATAAAGACAACCTCTAGATGCAAAATTTCAGTCTTCTATACGTAGGGCCAAGGGTTTTGGTCAGTCACTCAGTCAGTCAGTAACGGAAGAGTTTTATACACATTTACTTAATGATTACGGCAAATCGGATTAGGAATCCATCAGATACAATGCATTATTACTGCTGGTAAATAAAGATCTCTCTCTCCTTATTGAGTTGATTAAAATCCAAAACCGGTCAAGCAAAAACTAATTGAATAGGTAAGAAACATTTTGGTAATGTTGCTTACCAGTTTAATTCCTCAGGCATTCAACCAATCCTAATTTTTGTTTGAATATTAAATATTGCATAACAGTGAATGTTTGAGGTAAGCATAATTTAAAAAAAAAATATCACCTATCATTGAGATGAATATCCACAATTATTTTTCCCTCACTACCTCGGAAAACCGTCTTTTATCCTTTAAAACAAGCGGGTAAAGTCGCATTTTATCTACTAGAGGGGAAAGTAATATGATCTAGCTTGGAGTGGAGCGTGTTTAAGTAGCTTTTAACAGATAACAAAACGTAAAACGCTCATAAATGGTTCGTTCGATATTAATTATCATTAAATAAATGATAAATGGTTAGAGAATTTAATAAAAAAATACCAAATTTAGCTTTATTTAATGATTTTAAATAATAAAACCTTAAAATTCTTCAAGAAACATTTGTTTTTTTTTTGTAACGATGTAGATATGCAATTTCAAAACGCATCGTCAGAAATGTCAACATTGTCACCAAAATTTTCCTCACCAACTCCAACTCACGTAAAAATACACAACTTCCAGAGTTTTCTGTTACAATATCTTAAAAAAAATTGTGATTCCAGTGGTGAAGTTATATTTTTTATGACCTGTTTTTTTGCATGTTGCGCTTTCCTCGCTGCAGTGAGGTGAATAGTTTTGTATTACACACGGGTGCAAATGTATTTTACTTCTCGTGTGCTGAAACACTCGTTACTCTCAGGATTCTATTTTAGAATCTATTTTTCAACTATAGAATCCTTTCGCTTGCTTGTGTTTAAATTCCACACTCGCGGGTAAAATACTACTTTGCACCCTTGTATAACAAGTATTATCTATCTTCTATACCTATAAAACAATACCGTGACTGACTGAATGACTGACTGACTGACTGACTGACTGACTGACAGACAACGCACAGCCTAAACTACTGGACCTAGAGACTTGAAATTTTGCAAACATATACCTTGAGTATCCTAGAGGTGCACTAAGAAAGGATATTTTGAATTTCCCACGGGATAGGGAACTAGCCCATTTTGAAATATTTCACGGGGCAAAGCCGCGGAGCATAAGCTAGTATAAATATACAACGTGCGGTGATACGTACATTTTGTAGGTACATGATTGCAAATAGTTGATGTACTTAACTTACCTATACAGATTACCTGTGTTGTTAAAGTTCGCTATGTTTATTTTACTTTCTAATAGTGCAATAAGTAGGTAACTATGAAGTTAAATAACCAAACTCAACTTTAGATTTGGTGCCATTAAATGTACCTAGCAAAACTAGATTTTTATTAATGAACGACCATAACTAACAGTAGTTTTTTCATTTGGGTTAAACTGATTGCCTAAAAACCAATTCGTTCGTTTGCCAAATCTCAAAATAAGCTGCGGGCATATTTTCTGCAAGACGGATTTATGAGTTTATCTGCATTTCACTCGGAGCAACTTTACAGCTTCAATTTTTTGCCTGATGTTTGTACCCTTATTTACATATTTCAATATATTTACTGAAATATGTTTGCTATGCTCGTTTACTTGAATCTATCTGTGAATCTTAATAAGGTTTACGGTGGTTTAGGTCCCTTTTCCATCTGTGTGACTACTCGTCTGCCACGAAAAAAGGTTATGTATATGACTTCAGCAAAATAGTACATTATGATACAAGTGTGCTAAATTGGTCATTACAGTCGAAGCGGGTTTGAAGCCTGAGCGAAGCGAAACTTTAATATAGCCGAGGAGTGTAATGACTAATGCTCACGCGTTTCATTCGACGTTTTTCAACACACTTGCGAGGAAAAAAATAGCAAAAATTAACTAAGTATTCAATTAACCTATGTTAGTAGATATTGGTTATTCGGAGCTTCCTTTGAGAACTTTCCAATGTCTGAATGTCTTTGGTGATGGCACCTTGCATTTGTTGCTGTGATAAACGTCCGAGTATTTCTTTAAGATCACAGTTAAACGTGAATACGTTTTGATGTCGGTGTCAATTTTAGTCCGTACAATGCTTTGCAAAATCGAGTATATCTAAATATTATTCACCACAACGAACTATACTTGTACGTGTTAGCCAGTTTAATTACCTAGTAGCCTTACTCAAAGTGTCCTCCGTCCTCCGTGGAGCCCTGGGACTCCGCAAAGAGTTTGTGGGGACTCCGCGGTGTTACTTGGCCACAATACATTCTTTAGGAGGACAAGTTCAGAAAATAAATACAATTAAGTAACTAGGTAATTATAATATTGCGTGATTACGATAGTTGTTCAATAAGCTGGCTATAAACACATTTTCAGAAAACGTTTAATACTTACTTGATTTGTTATTTTTACTGTTCTTCCATTATATAAAACTTTTAGTTTTAGTTTATCGGTTAACACGTATTTCTGTTTTGATTTAGATGGCACAATAATTCACTTTAAAACATCAATTGCATTTTGTCTTCACTTAGTAGGTAGGTATTTCTAGATTGTACATTCAGATCTTTATCAATAATTAAAACTACAGTTTTCAAAGTTATAAACATAATGCATCTCTCTACTAGGTACTACAAACAAATACAAGAAAGACGGCAGCACAGCAGTTTATTTTTTTTTTCCTCGCTTGTTCCGCGCAATATGTTTTGTAACGCGCGCGCGGGTTCAAATCAAGTCACTGACCAAACCACCATACAACCTAATATTAAAAACATGTATGGTAAACCACAAAATAAAGTTTTAAATATGCATATAAACGTTAATTCGTAGATAAAAATTGACTTAAATTAAACAATTTTGAGTCGTCTTAATCTAAAATATTTTATTTACGCGCAATAATTTGTTCATTACTTTTAGGCGGAAAAAGACTTTGCTGAGATAAAAAAAAATATGTAACGTAAAAAACACGAGTGTGGTAATTATAAAGTAAAAACACGCGTGTGTTATAAGTTGTATTATGAACTTTAATACTATGTAATAAGATCCAATTTACGAGCAAGTGTGTTGAAATAGTTATTTATAATACAAGTGCGGAAAGCAGGCAATTCCTAACGAGTGCCGGTGATATTAAACATGAGCGCAAGCGAGTGTTTTAAACCGACACGAGTTGGAAATTGCCTTCCGCACGTATGTCATACAACGTTTTACAATGCATTAAGCGAGGAAACACAAAATACCTTATACTAAGTCCCCAATAAAACTCAAAACAACTACCTACCATAAGACTTAAATTAAATGAGCAGTATGGCGAAATAATCTCAAACAAATTTTGTAGGCCTTAAATTATTTTCAAATTTTCGACATTATTTGCATTTTTAAATTTTAAATCTTCAATATTAAAAATGATTATGTTCCTGACTCCTAATTTTTATTCTATAGACCGCGGTCGACCGTTACCAATTGTTTGACAAAATTAAAAAGTTTAAAAAGTTTGGACCATTAATTGGCGGGAACTCTATGACTATGATGAGCGAAGAGTGGAGATCTATACTTATCTGTGGCGCGCGCATTGCGAGGTCCGAATTGGACTTGCTTCATTATGTTAAGCATGATTGTATTTTTATTCTAAGACCTTATAATAAAAAAAACTGTTTCATATGCTTCATATTAACTTAGTTTCGTCAAATGTTTTATCATTAGCGCAAAGCTGAATTATAAAGTCACACCTCTTTGGTATCATTCTGTTAACCAGTAGTTTGGACACAACTTTTTGACATTTAGCAAATTAAAAAGCTACTTTTCCACACGCGTGTGGAAAAAGATATTCATATGATTTTTCCGCACACTTGCGAATTCGTGCTAAAAACACTAACTTTCTGTGAACATGTTGACCCACATCATAGTGCGCTTTCCGAGCAAGTGCATTGTAAACGTTTTTTATTGTGCAAATATGTATATACTTAAACCCAGAATGGTTGGAATTAACTTTAATAAATTTAAAAATGTAATGGGTTCTGAGATATTACTTAAGAGACCAATTATTGGGCCGACCACCGATAGATACTTAGGTAGGTTGGACTTTTATTTAATCAAGTAATTTCGATTTGTGTTTTTCATTTGCATCGTTTAGAGAATACAAAAAAAAATAACATCACAGTATTAGCACATGATAATGTAGGGTACTAAACATGTCGAGTAAGACAGAAAAGTTAAATAAAGTAAAGTGAAAGATAAATCTACAAGTGGCAGATGAAAAGGCAGATAGGCGAGATGTGGGGACCTGGTTGCGGAGACATAAGACATAACGCCGCCTACTCACGACCTACGCAGTTGGTTAATGTAAGTAGATTGAAGTTCAGTGCTGTGATTTGTGGGGTTCGAGCGCTCGCAGTTTCCCACGATAAGAGTGACTGATCGGGATCGTATTTTGTTATTTACGAAAACAATGGAAATATTTATTTGGTGTCTTGCTAACAAATGACGTGACATTGCTGGTTTCATCAATCATCAATTTAATAAATTGGATCTTAAAATATACTGTTTTTTGGGTTCCAAAACAAAGTGGTATAAAGAAACCCTTATGGTAGAATTCGGTCTGCCTGTCTGTCGTCCGTCACAGTTGGAATCTCAAGGACTAGGTACTTGATGTTTTCAACGTGTTTGGAATACTTTTACATGATGCTTTATTTATTCTTAAGTAGGTAGCATATAATATTATTGATGGTGGCTCGGTCTTGACCGGTTTTTTTAAATAGGAAATCGTTGTTAGTATTAGTACCCTGTGCGATCAAATATAAAACGACTCTTGGTTGTGCGGTAATAGTAGTTTATGGAACTGCTACATAATGAGGATCCTTAAACCACGAGTGTAGTTCTATAAAACGAGTCTAAGCCGAGTTTTATAATAAGATCACACGAGTGATTTAAAGCTGCATTATGTAGAGTTGCGTACATTTCTTTTCAACACACTTGCTCGTAAATTGGATCTTATTACATAGTATTAAAGTTCATAATACAACTTATAACACACGCGTGTTTTTACTTTATAATTACCACACTCGTGTTTTTTACATTACATATTTTTTTAAATCTCAGCAAAGTCTTTTCCCGCCTAAAATATTTTAGATTAAGACGACTCAAAATTATTTAATTTAAGTCAATTTTTATCTACGAATTAACATTTATATGCATATTTAAAACTTTATTTTGTAGTTTACCATACATATTTTTAATATTAGGTTGTATGGTGGTTTGGTCTGTGACTTGATTTGAACCCGCGCGCGCATTACAAAACATATTGCGCGGAACAAGCGAGAAAAAAAAAAACTGCTGTGCTGCCGTCTTTCTTGTATTTGTTTGTAGTACCTAGTAGAGAGATGCATTATGTTTATAACTTTGAAAACTGTAGTTTTAATTATTGATAAAGATCTGAATGTAGAATCTAGAAATACCTACCTACTAAGTGAAGACAAAATGCAATTGATGTTTTAAAGTGAATTATTGTGCCATCTAAATCAAAACAGAAATACGTGTTAACCGATAAACTAAAACTAAAAGTTTTATATAATGGAAGAACAGTAAAAATAACAAATCAAGTAAGTATTAAACGTTTTCTGAAAATGTGTTTATAGCCAGCTTATTGAACAACTATCGTAATCACGCAATATTATAATTACCTAGTTACTTAATTGTATTTATTTTCTGAACTTGTCCTCCTAAAGAATGTATTGTGGCCAAGTAACACCGCGGAGTCCCCACAAACTCTTTGCGGAGTCCCAGGGCTCCACGGAGGACGGAGGACACTTTGAGTAAGGCTACTAGGTAATTAAACTGGCTAACACGTACATACTACATACAAGTAAAGTTCATTGTGGTGAATAGCACTTAGATATACTTGATTTTGCAAAGCACTGTACGGACTAAAACTGGCACCGACATCAAAACGTATTCAACGTTTAACTGTGATCTTAAAGAATTACTCGGACGTTTATCACAGCAACAAATCTAAGGTGCCATCACGAAAGACATTCAGACATTGGAAAGTTCTCAAAGGACGCTCCGAATAACCAGTATCAACTAACATAGGTTAGTTGAATACGAGGGCTGTTTGATAAGTACCCGTTTTCTAAATATATTAATATCACTGACCGCAAATAAGTATACCACCCTTTTAAGCCATTTTTCAGAGGCGGGAAAATTAAAAAAAATTGACAACGATTCAGTGAAGGCGTGAACTTAAAATTGTTAAAATGGAGAAAGAACAGTATCGGTCTGTAATTAGATTCTTATTTTTGGAAGGAAAAACATGTGATGCAATAAAAGTAAGAATGCAAGCGGTTTACCATGAATGTGCTCCTTCTATGACAACCGTCAGATATTGGTATAACGAGTTTAAGCGGGGGAGAACAACCGTATTTGATGAGGATCGCCCAGGCCGGCCAGTTGAGGTGACTACAGACGATATGGTTAAGAAAATTGAAAATATCGTTTTAGCCGACCGCCGAATTAAACTTCGAGAAATCGTTGATGCTGTAAACGTTTCAATCGAGAGGGTACAACACATATTATAAGAAAAATTGGGTATGAAGAAAGTATCGGCGAGGTGGGTGCCGCGTTTACTCACGGAGGAGCAAAAACGGAACCGACTGACTACTTCGGAGCAGTGTTTGGCCGTGTTCAAACGTAACCCGAAGGAGTTTCTGCGTCGTTTCGTGACCGTGGACGAAACGTGGGTCCACCACTACCCCCGGAAATGAAAGAGCAGTCGAAGCAGTGGATTTTACCGGGTGAACCTGCTCCAAAGAAAGCAAAAACCGTCCCATCGGCTGGAAAGGTCATGGCGACCGTTTTTTGGGATTCGCAGGGTATTATACATATTGACTATTTAGAAAAGGGAAAAACAATAACAGGGCAGTACTATGCCAATTTATTGGATGAATTTGACGCCGTGTTGAAGGACAAACGACCCCATTTAAAAAAGAAAAAAGTACTGTTTCATCACGACAACGCCCCGGCTCATTCGTCCAGAGTTGTGACGGCTAAATTAGCACAGTTACGCTACGAACTATTGTCTCACCCCCCGTATTCTCCAGATTTGGCCCCATGCGATTTCTTTTTGTTTCCCAACCTAAAAAAATGGCTCGGTGGCAAGCGATTTGGATCAAATGACGAAGTCATTGCCGCCACAGAGGCCTATTTTAATGACTTTCCAAAATCATACTTTTTGGATGGTTTATTGAAGCTTGAGTATAGGTGGAACAAATTTATAGAGTTAAAAGGTGACTACGTAGAAAAATAAATGCATATATACAAAAAAAAAAGGTTTTTTTTTTTCCATAAACGGGTACTTATCAAACAGCCCTCGTACATACTTAGTTAATTTTTGCTATTTTTTTCCTCGCAAGTGTGTTGAAAATGTCGTATGAAACGCGGCCCCAAACCCAAACCAAACCAAACCAAAAATTTTTTGAAATCGGTCCAGCCGTCTTCGAGTAATCGGGGAACATACATAAAAAAAAAAGAAAAAAAAGTATTCCGACGAATTGAGAACCTCCTCCTTTTTTTTACTCCGTTATGCCACTCTTTTATAAGGTTGCCTGCGGCAGGATTGACGTATGAATAATCATTGACATGTTTCCGCAGATCGCGGGGGGCGCGTCGGGCGGGCTGAAAAATCACGAGGAGACGACGGGCAGACGCTACAACGAGCGGAGACAGCGGCGCTTCTACGGAGAGTAAGCCATTTTTGCATTGCCTGTTTTACCGCTGGCTGACAATACAGCTTATTGTGTCGCAGCTCATCTTCAGTATTCATTATTTTCTCGGGCCAGAAGCTACTGTCTAAATGTTACACGATTTACGTTCCACTAACTTAGCGCCCAAAAATGTGGTGACATTGTTAACAAATCCAGATTTGATGCCCCTTAATAGGGCAATAGGAAAATTATAACCTCATAAAATGGGACCTCATTCACGTCCAAGAGGGTTGAAGGGCAATGAAAATGTTCTAGTTACTGCGATCTATTAAGGGTTGGTTAATCTACGGTTATCGCTATCCCGCGGGAACCATATAATTTTCCCGAATAAAAAGTAGCCTTTATTATTCCTCAAATTGGTGCGGCGGTTTTTCCGTGAAGAGGTAATGAACAGACAGACAGAGTTACTTTCGCATTTATAATATTAGTACAGAAAGTATGGAATAGAATAGTATAGCATTGATTTACTTACACACAGAATGTGAAGAACAATCTAAAAAATATTAATACATTTAAAAAAGATAGAGTCAAATTTAAGTGTACATAAAATGCATCACTTAGCAAGTGATACTCGTAGATTTTTAATGCGATTCTGAACATACCCATTTTAAACAAATGCAATGGCTTATGGGACGCGGCGCTAAGTTAATCGAAGAATAAAAAAGGTTTATCGAAGGTTAGAAATAAAGTTAAGAATTTGCGTGACAATATTTCAGAACACCCAAAATAGGTAGAAATTAAAAGCGCTAAATACTAGAAGGATAAAAGACGCAAAGGAAAATAACTAAGTACAATCATTTTTCACCGGTACTATAACCGTCCTTTTAGCACCGCTGTAGTCTGATAAGGAGAACGCATTTCTTCCTACAAGAAACCGCGTTAAAGAAAAACGTTCTATGATTAGTAGATACATAGTCCACTACAAATGTTACGAAATTCATCCTTTTTATGACGTGTAACATTGTTTGGGCATCTCCCAAAAACGTTCCATTAATAGAATAGGAAAGTATATACAGGAGAGAAAATAAAATGTGAGAAAGATTTCTTAGTAAGTAAGCGGTCATTTGTAAGCAGCAAAGAAAAATGCTCTTTCGTCCAGAAAAAATAATCGAGAACGGTTAGCGACGTACCTACTCCAGAGGCACGCATTCTTCACCCTTGTTTACGACGTTTCGCAAAAAACCATGTAAACATCCGTGTTTTCCGAACAATTGCACGTCGAACATCGAAACGTATTATGCAAATGGGGGCCTTATTTTTTCAGTGTTACAATCTCTGTAATTTTTGATAGATAAAATGAAACAATTCCCTGGTACCGATGCCGGATGTTTGATTAAAACCGGTTTAACCTATCGCTTTTCAAGATAACGGTCGCAAGCTTAAAGCCTGGTTGGCTAGGCACCTTTGCGTTGTTATACTTAATAGATAGTTCTACTCGTAATTACAAATTAGATACGAGCTACATATTAGGTAAAAAGAGATACTGACTTCAGTTGGAAATGGAAACCTACTCTGCTCTGCTCTAGGAAGTCCTCATTAAGCATCACACTGGTATTATATTGACACACCATGTAATAACAGAATCAATTTGGCCAAATTTACAAACACCCACCTGTGAAAATACCATTCAAAATTAGTGCATATATGTGTATTGTTACAAAATTACCTTGTATGTATTTTTTTTACAACTAACCTATATATAATATACATAAAATTATACGGGTATTTGAAATCGATCAAATTTTATACTTATGTATTTTCGAGTGGTATTATCTGTAAAACAGGCATAGTAATTTAGTTGTTATGAATTTTATCCGATATCAGATAACATTTCACAAAAATTGAAACGATAGAAATTGAAATTCAATTCTAACCAGCAAATCAGTGCATATGTATCTCTATTTGATGCTTTAATAAAGTATTTTTATAGCATTGAATCAAGAAAAACAAATTCAATAGGTACATATTGAGCCAAATAAGTGCATCGGCCGTTGTGGCAAAGACTCCCCCTTTTATGGGGCGAAATGGAAACGACGGTGTGAATTACTTTACAACACAGAATGATGTGACACGTTAAACTACTCGTCGTACAAACTTTTAGTAGCACGCACGCTCTCTCAAACTTTTTACCCAAATTGTCATAAGTCACAGAATAGCTATTTAAAGTTGTAATTTAACATGTCTTTTCTTATATTTTCAACACAAAGTATTTTATTCTACTCTAGTTTTCTCCATTTCTTATAGAAGTAAGTAAGTTCACAAAAGTTTAACAATAAGATCATTTGCAGGAAATTAGTTTTGTCGAGGTGGACAGGTTTCTTCAAAGAAATAAAGAGAGCGAAGACATTTTTGGAAATTGTGCGGCAGCACCTCGGGACTTTCGATTAACATTCGTAGCTTCTCGAACTATCCCGTTGGGAATTCAATCCGTGTGTTTTTGGGATCCCTTTTATCCACATTTTCTACAAAAGTAAAATCGTAGCCATTTTTATTTGATTTGTCATAAGTAATTTGATTTATTGAGAGCTACTTTGTGTCTGCCCTAGCTGAATACTTTTTATGAAGTCTTGATAATGTTAAGAGTACCTACGTACCTAACAAAGGTTTCTTATTAAAAGGTGAAATTCTCTTCAAAAGCTGTTTAGTTAACTAGCAGTTTTTCATTAGGTATCAATATTTAATGATCCGTTATACCTACCTACGTACAGTTTAAAAAAATCTAATAGAACAAAGGAAGTTATTATTTCAATCTTTGAATAAAAACAGACCCCTTTTTCAGTCAGCAGTCAGCCTAAAAAGAAGCTCCATTTTAAACTGCCAACGCCAGGTCTAAAAACAATTTCAGAACTACAAAACGGGATCATTTTTACAAAAATTGAAAGAAAAATAATAAATTAAATTGATATCTACAGTCCTGACTGTAGATACTGTGTGACTGTGTATTAAATACTAATTTAATGTATAAAATGTTCTATCTTTTACAAATCAATTGGACCATTACTACCATTAGGATTAATTAATAATTTAATCAATATATTTTTAACTATTACATTGTCAGTGTTGTTTTTTAACTATTTATTATCATCACAGTAGGTGACGCGCTTCCACAGAACATTCTCAAACAAGTTGAAGTGACAATCGAGGTATTTATGATTATGACCATAAGTGTACAAAAGCTAAAAAGATTTTCATAAACCGGATTAACATTCTTCGAATACTTTTCAATTCGAATAAAATTATTTTTCTTTGTATTTTTCCCCTATTTTTTCACAAAGTCGCTACATTTGTCGAAAGCTACCTTTGATTCCAAATATTGTACCATATTATACATCTATGGTATAAATTTATGTGTACTGTGTGTATTTGGGGAGATACGTGGTGGATACGCAGAGTAATCGATGTAGGGAAACTTCGTGTGCGGTCAGGCTCAGCCTCGCTCTCATCAAAATAATGGCATTTCGGAAATGCTTAACGACATCACGGTACTTTGTCCTCGTATCGTAATTATACCTGTGGTATAGCTAGCATGCACTTTTAACATGGAACTGCCGAGAGATTTAATCATAGCTATATACTACCTATATTAGGTTAGGTACGTAAAATTCGACGTATAACATTTTAGTGATTCGTTTATTTCATTAGGTATGTCAAGTGTCACGTTTTCATAACAAAATTAAAGACTGCAATTGGCAATGTACTTATTAACGACGTTAAACTTTTAAGGACTCATAATACATGAAGAGTACACGGAAAGAACATGTCTACTTAGTGACTTTTTTTCGAAATTTAAATCTCAAAATGTAGAGCACTCAATCTTCTTCTTCTATACCTGTAAAACAGTACCGTGACTGACTGACAGACAACGCACAGCCTAAGCCACTGGACCTATAGATACTTGAAATTGGCAAACATACGAGTATACCTTGAGTATCCTAGATGTGCACTAAGAAGGGATTTTTCGAAATTCCCACGGGATAGGGAACTAGCCCATTTTGAAATATTTCACATGGCAAAGCCGCGTGGCATAAATGTTTATAAAAAGATGATATACGAAAATTATAAAGATAGACTGGATAGGTAATTACATTGTTCCCAACTTTCAAATCGCGATAACTTATAAAGTTGCTAAGGTGACTAGACTAGATGTTTTTTCCGTGTACCCTTCACTTAGTTAAAATTGTTGTTCGTATCGTAAATAATTGTGATACATTAAAGTACGAATAATCGAATGTAAAAACGCTTAACTTTAAATGTTAAAATGATCGTCTATTTGTTGCAGATTGATTATGTCATTATATGCAGTGGATGTAATTTCCCGATTTAAATCTGAACATAAATAACAAAGTGTAATGCGTCCGCCAAAAATGTGTTATTTTTTACTTTCTTTTTTTCTAAATTCGACTGCACTTCTTCTGAAAAAAACTTGAACTATTTCGAATCTCACAGCCCTCCTTGTGCGCATTATTCTTAAAAAGGGATCCAAAATTGCTTATTAATAGGTAAATACTTCTTAAAAATTACTTAATACTCAGCTTAGAAACAAACCACCATATAATGGATTGTTGCTCACTAATAATACTAAGTCATGCCCTCAGAACTTGTTCCGCGTCCTTCTGGCGTAAGCAAATACAATTTGTTCGAAGAAACTCCGTCGTCAAAAGACAACTCGCCTCTTGGGAAAAACAACAGCCGTCGAGATTCAGAGAGGAGTAAATTTCCGATGAAAGTCGGTAGTAATGTTTGGCTTAAACGTACCTGAAGATCGGTTAAAAGTTAAATAAAATAAGTATTACAGTTGCAGATGACACTAAAGGGATTACGTTACTTTGAGAGGGGAATATACCTCGTTGAGTAAGTAGGAGACTGGATATATACTTAATGTAAAAGATTGTGAGACGGCTTCAAAATTGTTCGAATAGTCATTGCATGTGTTGCAGGTTTTCTAGCGTTTAGCGTTTTTTTAGCGTTGCTTGTGGTTACCGCCTGTTCTAGTGATAAAAACACGGACCACCCACATATAGAAGTCGAATTCGGGTCGCAATGTTTCGGACTAATTCGTAGTCCTTCCTCTGGCAGTGAGACATACATACATAACGCGCTAAGACTCTGCTCGCGCGACTCTACGCGCAGTTAACACCGGCGCACAACATAACCGTTTTGTCGCAGTCATTTTTATTATTGTCAAAATGTAGGTAGCACTACACTGATCACGTCACTATGTAAAGGTTTTCGTTCATACTATAAGCATTGACGCAGTATTAACTCAGTCTTCCAACTCGGGGGCACTGACCATCCACTACCTATCACGGCTCTATACTTATATAAACCGCATATTCTAGTTAATTTGCTTAAACCATGGGAAAAATAAAGTGACAAACTGGGTTCAGTAATTTACATAAAGCAACTGTTTAAAAACTAGTAAATTAATTGAAGGCATCCCTTCCCTTACAAAGGGCTTCGTTTAGGAAATTAGCATTACCATCCAGCGTAGCATGGCCATTCACAGGGCGTTTCAATTTCGACCGCTCCTCATTACGGTCCCTTGCTTGATATAACAGGAAGAGTAACAGCTAGTATAAAATAGACATACTCGTAGCACTTAGGAGCCGACGGTGACAACCGAGGGTTGATTTTTGAAATCACGTTTGTGAATAATAATGACTATCATACAAAGTATTTAGTAGAAATCTTTGTATAATCTGAAACTCGATAATTTATTGACCGTTTGAAAATTTTACCCGAGCGGTCGTTTTCACTATTTTGAATGGTATTTTTAAGATATTTATGTAAAAGATCGCCTTCCTGGTTGAACAAGTATTTATAACTCATGATTAATCCGATGCCTAAATGGTTGTGCTATAGATTTATTTAGATGGAGGTGATAACGCATTTGTAACCCATCTTCGCGTTAAGAGGTTACGGACAGGTTTTCAGTTGGTTTTTCCTTTAGGTGTAGTATTAATAAGGCGTAGGTATGCGTACATAAATACACTGACGATATTTTTGCTCGTCAGTATAGTTGAAAATGTCGTTTGTTACTTTTACAATAAGGGTTTTTCATGAAAGCTACTTTTTCCACTATCGTATTGCGGCAATCAAGAACAGAAGTAAATAAAAATAAAGCCCTCTCCCAACAACCGCTAAATCGTAACGTTGCTTTTTGAATTCAAGCCATAGGTATATCAATATTACGTAAGTATATTGAATGATGTAATATTTTTGAATTCGCAACCTTTTTGGCTGTTCGTGGCTGAATGACTACGCATCCTATTGCCCGCAACGCGGGTCAAAAAAGGCTCGGTCTTGGCACTCTTCGGCTTCCATTGGGTCGGACGGTCTATCTGCCTTTGTTATTAAAACATTTATGTAATCAATTTGTAAATGAATTTTGTATAAAAAGTGTGATATTTAATAAGTAGTGCTGGTTTTACGAACTATCATTCACGGGCGGTACGGTGTGACAGCATTTGCTAAGAAGAACATTATCACGGACTAAACGCGGAACCTGCGACCAGCTAATTCAAAAGCCGGTTCCTTTGAGGTTTGTGGTTCATGATTTTATATTACTCTCAATACTGCACAGGGGACAATTAAACCACGGCCTTGGAGAGCAGTTCGCTATCGAAGGATATAACTATTGATCGTACAAATATTTTTACCTGAAATATGAAAAGAACTGTGTTTTATTATTGTTATTAATCCCTTTGTTTTACAAAATATTTCCGAATTATGAAGGCTTGGTGGGCTGTTCTTTAAGAAATGCAAGGAGTCATTGATTGTGTTTATTATCATATCAGTGTTTAAAAGTGTTGCGTGTGAAGTGACTGAGCCGATTTTAATAAAATATGGCTAATAAGAACAATATGATAACATTATTTTGAATGAGTATTCAGAAATTACAGTAAATGGGGTTCATTTAAACCGGATATGGTTTCCGCATATTAAACCAGCTTTCAGATCTTGTGCAATATTTTAAATGCCTACAAAAGGTAATCCATGGTCAGATTTGTAGTAAAAGAAATAATACACAACATATAGATTTCAAATCAAGGTACATATTAGTAAAACAAGAAGTTGGTAGGTGCTTTGGTACTTTTACTTTATTGCTATGAAATAAAAATCTCATCATTAAGTACCTACAAAGTAAAATTGAGCCTTATTTTAGGACACAATAATAAAAAATCTAAATCCTACCAGTCTTTGTGCTCAAGTAGGAGTAAGAAATTTAATTTAAAGTTGGAGAAACATTGAGAATAAAAGCAACCACAGAAATATCTTCGAAGTATTTATACGGCTTAAATAGTCAGTGCCCCTTTCACAAAGTTTGGGCCTCCAATACAAAAGCGAGATTATTAAAAGCTCATCACCAGGTTAATATAAAACGGAATGAGTAATAATCATTGCCATTATTTTACCCTACTTAGTGGAGGTAAAGCGATTAGACAGCAAATTGCTTAATGGGTAGAACAAATTATGCACTTTAGCGAAGTTCTATTAATAAAACAAAAAATAACTTATCCATATAATTATTTAGCTTAGTTTATGGACATTGTGCGATATGAGGCTTCTTAACGGTCTGAGCTACGGGTTTGCTACGAGCGTGCTACGCTGCGCCTACGCCGAGGATGGCACAACACGTTTTTCAAAGCTTTTAACCAAATCAAAATAAATAACACAAAGTTAATCAGTTACGTTTGGTTCCCGCAACCACGAAGCTTGCATTATTATTCGCTATCGAAACTTAGTTTAAAACTTTGATTAACTATTTGAAACTAGAAAATAACGTACACAAATCATAAATACCTTTACTCTACGCAAAAGGAATGTTCAATAATCACTATAATTTCACACAAAAGTCGTATAAATTAATTGCTCCACGGATGCTTTTCATGATATAGTAATGTGACATTAGTCTCGACATTTAAACACAACGAGGTCCGTATCGTATTAATGACATGCCCTTAACGGCATGCGGAGAGTCGTCGCTCGGCGAGGCAGCGGCGTGCGGATCCGGCGCCGGGACAGGCCGGAGAGCGCGGGCGGGCGGCCGCCGGGAGCGCGTGGGTCGCACTGCCACTGCCTCCGCGAGCCGCGACGCGCGAATAATCCATACCAGAGCGGCGAGGAGGCTGTAGTTACCGGACCGGAGGGCGGTCGGGCGAGCCGGCTCCGACTGCTCTGAAACGAGCCCAGCGCCCTGCACCCGTCGCGCCTGCCGCCCGCCGCCTGCGCCCCACAATGTTGACACAATTTCAAATAATTTTAGAATCTGTGCAGCGATATGCGTTCCTTCACGCCATGCACCACTTGACTCCTCGATTATACCTACGTACATTGTCGCATATGTTTGAGATCGTGCTTAATGAAAGCAAAAACGCTCCTGTCGTCGTGTCGCATGAGGCACAAGCTTGATACCTTAAAATAACTTGCTAACTTAACCGAAACTAGGCAATGAGCAGGGATTCTGACAAACATCCACTAATATTGTTTACTTAAGTGTATAAAAAAGTTTTTGCAGAAATGAATTATTTGATTGCGTAACGGAACAGGAAAAAATATAGTAAAAGATAAATTTTGCTGATAAACATTGTGACTAGTCATTTCGACGAGACGATTTGCTATCTTTGATCTTCCTTCGCCCTTAATTCGTTTAGTAGGGACCTATAGAGCAATAAAGTTAAAAATTCAGAATATCTACCTATGTTTTACGCTTCATCCAATTGGAATTGAGCAATAAAATGAGACTGTGGGCCTGGATGTTTTGTTCTACTCTGTTGCGATAATAATAAATAACGTTGACGTGACCAGTTTATTAGTCGCGCGTTTAGGGAGGTGGTCGACGAAGGAAACAAGATTTCTGATTTCTGGCGCTCTCTTGCAGATAAAGGGTCTTAAATGAGATTCTTGGGAAATATATCGCACAAAGGTAGTCCGTAATGTAAAAGTTACATCCAGGGCTCGCCACCGGTACCTGTAGCGAGTCCCATTTGTTTATTAACCATATCCTTTGTGTTCAAATGGCTTTCCAGAATGATTTAATGCCCTTGTACTTCGTTCGTGGCTGATTTCAATAGATTTTTATTTATGAGGTAAATTAATGGATTTCCCTTTTGTTAAATACAGAGGACAGTAAAATCTGACTTGTGTGCACATTTTTTTGTCTCATCGATTAAAAACTTTGGAATGATAATCGTTCGTACCTTCAGTTACTTATGGAGCTTAAGTTTTATTGCGGGGGAAACTTTCTCAGGATATTATATAAATGTAACAGGATTTTACTCAGAGAAAGGGCGGAAAGGTAAGAAGAAAAGTGGATGAAGGGCTGCTTCACCTCTCGAGAGTAAAGTAAAAGATGTTTGGGTCGCGTCAACTGACATGTACATTTATGAAAGCTTCGCACCCTTCTCAATAACGGCGCAGATTTGCTCGCACTATGATTAGCGATATACATGTACTTACACTGAATAACCATAGTACTATGGGGAGTATTATGCCATTTGTTATGAGGTATGAGTACGGCTCTATGGCGTGGAACGCGTAGCTATAGTAGTAAGTAAGAATAGTTATTTATTATACAAGGGTGCAGAGTTGTAGTTTACCCGCGAGTGTGGAATTGGAACACGAGCAAGCGAAAGGATTCTTTAGTTGAAAATAGAATCCTAAGCTTAGCGAGTGTTTCAACACACGAGAAGTAAAATACATTTGCACCCGTGTGTAACACAAAACTTTTCATCTCACTGTAGCGAAGAAAGCGCAACATGCAATAAAACAGCTCATAAAAAGTAAATTTTCATCACTGGAATCTAATTTGTTTACGATATTATAACAAAAAACTCTGAAAGTCGTATATTTTTACGTGAGTCGGAGTCGGTGAGAAAATTTCTGTTGGCAATGTTGACATTTCTGACGATGCGTTTTGAGATTGCATCGACTCAACTTGTGCGTTCAGAATTATATTCAACATCATTATAAGAAAAATGTTTCTTGTAGAATTTTAAGGTTTATGACTTAAAATCATTAAATAAAGATAAATACGGTGTTTTTCATTAAATTCTCAAACCATTTATTATTTATTTAATGATAATTAATTTCGAACGAACTATTATTATGTGCGTTTTACGTTTTGTTATCTGTCAAAAGCTTCTTAAACACGCTCCACTCCAAGGTCAAATTACTTTCCCCACTAGGGGATAAAATGCGTTTTTACCCGCTTGTTTTAAAGGATAAAAGACGGCTTTCCGAGATAGTGAGGGGAAAAGGATTATACCGACTTATGAAGCCCCTTCGCATGAAAATACTAAAATGTTATTTTATTGATTAAGTAGATCTGATCTCTATAGCATATTGATTGCAAGGGTAGATTTAAGTCGAACATTATAATGGTTTCACTTTGTTTTGTTGAGAGCCAAATAAACATACTTATCCGCAAATAAAATAATCACTTAACAAACATACAGTCGAATAGTGATACTCCTCCGTTTTGAAGTCGCTTTAAAAACCAGATAGAGTGTGTGTAATGTAGGGGCAAGGGGTAAGGGAAAAAAAACCCCAGCTTCCGTATCTTCATAAAAAGAAAAATCCTGACTGACTGATCAACGCCCAGCCGAAACCCCTGGACCTAGAAAACTGAAATTTGGCATAGAGGTTCCTTTTATAATGTACACTAAGTCGTGTATGTCGTGATTTTTCAACATTCAAATCCTAAGGGGGTGAAAGGGGGGGGGGGTGAAAGTTTGTACGGTAAATTGTTATTTTTTTAAATTACAATTATGAAACTTGGTGAATACAATTTTCGAATAAATAAATGAACATGTATTTCACTGTTTTTTAAAATTTCAACCTTACGGGCGTGAAAAGGCGGGGAGGGGGGGGGGGGGGTGGAAGTTTGTGTGGTGAAATGATGTTACGATTAAGAAAGTTGGTGAACATGTTTTTCAAGAGAAACAAATGAACAAGTATGTCACAGTTTTTAAAAACTTCAATCCTAAAGGGGTGAAAACGGGTATGGACGAGAAAAACGTTATTTTAAAATTACGTTCATAAAACGTAGACATAGGATAGGGAGGTATTTTGCGAAATACCCACATGATCTGTCACGGGATCGAAGCCAAGGACGAAAGCTAGTGATATAATAATAGGAGCTGTTTTTATCATTAGCAGATATACTTTATACTTACTTAACGAAATCATTTATACAGGTAGCAAATACGGTATCGTTCACGCACCGTGCTGGCTACACACGAGGGAGGAAATGATGTCTTCCCTTATATTGATGACAAATGTCTACCAAGAAAATACGATGAAAAATATAATAAATCAGTTTCGAGATTCTTGACATAATCTTAATTGAACTGTATCAGTCATTAAATTATTACGAGTAAACTTTTAATTTATGACGTATTACACCTTTAAGAAAAAACATTGGAAAGACCAATAATGTGTATGCGGAGACCATTGCCTATCCGTCTCGTGATAGCAGGCATGTGCCCAGCTGTGGGTGTGGGACGTGTAGCTACATTACGTTTTACGATTGCCAAATTTTTAATATCGCGTAATGATATACATTACTGAAATATGTTTCAGCACCCCGAGGGATTTACTTGTGGAATTTTACGATGGAAAAAGCTGGGAAGCTTATTTGATGGATGCTTCGTTAACTTAATGAGTAATTCCTTGACATAACTGTGTAGGTACCTACTTTGATTTTAAAATAATGCACTTTCCAGCGGATTTAGTTTGGGTTTAACGGTGACGGAAAACATCACGTGAAAACTAGCATGCGTTGGCCTAACTGGTGTCATCTACACAACCCACATTGCGATTTAACGATGTGTATAAAGTTCCCGATCCGCAATGCCGTAGTTGTAGGCTAGTTAGGCCGAGTTTTTTTTTATCATGAAACCCAGAAGTTGTAAAATTTATGATATTGGAGAAAAGAGTGCTTTGGAGTTTTTGTAGTAGGTAGCTCCCTACATAATACGAATAACCGGGTCTGGTGAAGACTTCAGAAATTTAGGAGGATTCAAAGTACCTATTCAGCAGGTATTTAAATAAAAATTTTGTTAAGTACTGCAATATGTTTAGGTTACTTAACACATATGTTCGCTCGGTCAAGTAATACCTAAATTAAGTACCTATCTACTTGACCGAGCGAACATATGTGTTCAAAAATGCTTTCATATGTCCAACTGTTCTCTACAGGTCGCATTTCTCAACCGATTCTCTTAAAATTTTGGAAGTAGGTTAGATGATTATTGCGTTTTTTTGTCGATTCGGCATTTGCAAAATTAAAACAAAAAACAAAAATGTTCAAAAATGAAGTTGCGAAGTCTGTTGAGCCATTAGTATTATTTCAGATACCTTAACCTAATGGATATTATCCGGTTCTAGTTTCGTAATCTGATTTGCCTAAGTTTGTCTTCGACTTTTTTACCTATAAGTGTGGAGCTCCACACTTATAGGTAAAAAAGTCGAAGACAAAGTGTTTTTGTTGTAAACATATGTACAACTGGTTACAGTGATGAACAAGTTTGGCATGGAACATTATTGTTTTGCCGATAGGCTTACAATAATTAGTTTAAATAATACTTAATAATACTTACTTACTTGGTACCTACTTGAGTGAATCTGACTATGAATCAAGAGGTTACTAGTTTGAATTCCGCTGTAAAAATGTATTGTATGAAATTGCTATGAATATTGAATATACATATAGGTAAATATTTTCCCAGTAGGTAAATATGTGCCCAGCAGTGGGACGTAAAAAAGGCTGATTATGATGAAATATTTTCCCGAGATGTTAATTATTTGTTTCCTACGACTAGGTACGACGGAACGGAGAAGTTGTACGCGTTTAAGTTTATTTAGGGTGTTAAGTTAAATATTTGGTTATTTGTGCATAAAAATGTTTTCATTTAGGTACATCTATTAGTTTTGTAAAGTGCTTAACTTTTACTTTTTATGGTTACGTGAATCGAAAACTGTTCCGTTATAAAGAAATGTGTCGATGCAACCTTACAATACAATCGGAAACGAGAGACAACATTTTAATAATAGGCTTTGACTGGCTTTGTATATATAACTTCAGTGATACGTAAATCTCCAAAACGATGTTACATAACGCAAATACAACTCCTGGTGTAACAGCAGAATGTGAATAGGCAATTTATAAGACAAGTTACGTAGTAACGATGGATTTCTGCGAATTTTGAGGTATGGTTGTTGGTGAAATATACCATGTGTTAATAGAAACAAACTGAATATAGGTATAACGAAAAATATCTGCTCTATTTTTTATACGACCGTGCATGATAATTTTCAAGGTGATCCTTATTTTCTTTCAAATTTCTTTTCATTTTGATGTATTTATGGTTGTTTATGAACGGGTGAAAAACGTTTTTAAGTTTTATTAGAAACAAACAGAATATATAAAGCTAAAAACACGTGCTCTATTTTTTATGCAACAATGCACAATAATTTTAGAGGTGATATTTTTTTCTTTCAAATTGCTTTTCATCATCAAAATCTGGTTCGGTATCTACGAAAAAAAAAAAAAAAAAACTCCACTCGTCAGAGTCTAAGAGGGATTTTTAGGGATCTGTAGTCGATAAGGAGCCCTCATAGTTTAGCCATGTCCGTCCGTCTGTCCACATGCAGCTTAGCTCAGAGACTCTTTGCAACTAGAAAGCTTTAATTTATTATGGATATACGTATATTAATCACATCGACGAAGTGGTAGATTTTTTTTGTTTTTCCTCCCCTACACATAAAATGGTGCCGACTTTTTTTTCTCGTCTACTTCTTGGTGTGGGGTGTCGCTAGACAGGCATTCCAAAACTATTGGGGGTATGCGAAGACCATTTTTCGATTCAGGGATCCGTTTGCAAAATTTTAGCTTTAAAGTGCTCAATTATGTTAGAGTCAAGTATCCCCCCCCCTACCAGCGAAACCGTTGTAAGTATTTGAAAATGGTGAAAAATCATGGTGGTAGTGCATTATAATAAATATAAAATGAAAACAATCACAGCTTAGTAGGGTTTACATATTAACGAAGAAATATTTGACCATTTCACCAACTTATAAAAGTTACTTCTCGGTACCCAGAAGACTACGACGATTATGACTAAAAATAAAAGTAATATCATTAGACAAAATATAAATAAGGCTTAAACGTGAATGCTAGCTGGAACTGACTCATACAGAATAGTGCTAAGCGTTATTAAGACATGGCTCTCACCCGTGCTTCCGAGAACTCTATTAGGAACGAAAGCTTTGTCGGCTGTAGGTATAGGTTCTTTGTCTAATCCCCCGTAAGCCTAGCAGTAAATTTATCAAGAGAATATTGTATTCCACGTTCATCGCCTGTAGTTTGAAAGCTACGTTGCTAGCTCAATTACCTTAACTACATTATCTTTCGTAGGTTCACTCACTGACTAGCGTCGTGAAAGTTTTTGCTTTCCATTAGTAAATGAAACAAATTATTCCGAATTAAAATTGTCATTTTTTCCTATATACTTAAAAATTGCAGCTTAACGGCGTAACTACAATTTCAAACTGATTTTTGATAGTATTAGTAGGTAGGTACGTATTTTTATAAAAGGTGCTGTAGACGAACGGTTTGACCTATGGCCGTTCATGGGTCGCGGGTTGAAACCCCGGCTCGCACTTCTGAGTTATTTGGAATTTAAGTGCAAAATTCTGTTTCCATTTTTACCGGTTATGAAAAAAAAACTAAAAATGTTTAACACGAGTGTGCAGTAGGTACTATTTAATTTAGTGATAGTTCTTGACCCCACAATTCATTCTTTCTCTTTCGTTATAAAATAATTCCTCTGCCCACTTTTGTGACGTATACACGCAAGATTACTATTAAACAGCGTATTTGCATAATCTGGTTGCAGTGTGTTTTGGGCGTGTTTTGCTTTCTGGACCTTAACAATACCTAAATAAACATAAATTACAACTCCAATTACTGAGTAACGCTGACGCGCCGCTGGCCGCACATGGCGATATTCATATTTAGGGCCCCATTGAGCTTAAAATGCCGACTCTGGAAATCAAATGAAACGTTTGAAAAATTGAAACATCTGCTCCAAGTGCGATTTAAATCTTGTTACGTCATGCTTGTATCTTTACCGTTTTCAAATGGTATGGTTCTCAAGCTGAAAATCAAGTAGGTGGGTATGATTGCGCGTTGAAAATATTCAATTAAAATGGAAAACGTTATTTAAAGGTTTACTGACATAAATAAGAAACTGTAGTTTAGTAAACGTTTCTTCTGGTCGTCTTTTTGCTGGCTTAAACGCGTATTAAGTAAGTTAGCATTATCATTAAATATTTACTCACAAAAATACTTGTCCCGAACCATACCTACCTATATACTGGCTTAGTTGTATTATAGGTAACTATCGTCCTATACCTAGTCTAGTATACATTTGGTACCTATGCTAACGAAATCGCGGGCAGCCGCTTATAATCAATAAATGAGTTTAAAATCTGCGCGCAATTTTAGTTTTGGAACAAACTTCCTCCTTTCGTTCTATTCCCGCTTATATTTTCTAAAATTTACTAACTTAAAAGCACATTTTACCTGGAAAATGCAACTTTCTGATTGTCGTACCTACTTGTGTTTTAGTTCGTCTTTTCAAGTTTCTAATAGATGCAGGATTGCAGACTCCGCAATAATCTGTGCCACATAAGTTGGTCGCCTAGTTTCAAGCGGTGAGATATCTGATAGTCTGAGAACTCAAATCGATTAAAGTGAGATATCTCTCGATTCGCTTGCAAGGTATATGGAAAGTTTATTTTTGTTGCCTCCAGACATCTCGACGTGGTGGGATAACGGTCGTAAAGAGCACGACATGGCAGGGTCAGCACAACATACCTATATTTTTATGGGGTCTGTTACTTTTAAGAATGAGAAGTTAGCTTTAGAAACGCAAATCTCAAAAGCTAGTTTTACTATTTTTTATGAACCTACCACCAAGAGAAAAAGAGGATTATACCTAGTTACTTAACTTTAAAGAAAACTAGTGGATGGGTATTTATTCAACTTTATACCTTTTACTTAGTGTTTCGGTTCAAGGATTATATTTTATGTGCCTAATAAGTACCTATTATATCCAATATTTTACGAAAACAATTTATCTTAACTAGTTTCATAGCTCCACCTACATACGTATCGGCATCGATCAGTCATAACAATAAATGCTACGTTTGCTTTTATAGTCTTCTCAAGAGTTTTGTTTTGGACGACTGAGAAAACATTCATTTAACACAGAACTTTTTATGGTTTCGTCAGACAGAAAACAACCTTTACTAATAGAAATTCCTTCGTTACACTGCAAATGGAGGGACGTGCTGGGAGAGGGTGTTATCCGAATCATATTTTCGTTTCGGACTCAATGGATTTAGTCGGGAACCTGTCCTTTATCTATTTGAGAAAATGAGTCGGAAACAGTAAGCCTGTCTGCCTGTTAATGTGTCTTGTATGCCTTTTGCCTTGAAAATAAAGAATTCCATAATTTGATTTAGCTCTTTTTAGAAAAATAAGACAACTAGCATACCACAATGGTTGCCTTATAAGCGGCGCATCGCTTCGGTCGGGTTACCGTTTGAAAGTGTCCGATTCAAAAGAGCACTAATTCGCAAAAACGTGCACTAATCGTGCGTCAGTATTTTGGTCGACAGCACGACGTAACTTATTACGACACGACGACGTTACGACGTTATTGTAACTTGTGTTTTTGTTCTGTTTTTTGTACAATAAAGTGTTTACTTACTTACTTACGTATGGCTGTCAAAATGCAGTATTGTGTTATCCTAATCCTAACTTCGTAATCGTAACTAATATTATAAATGCGAAAGTAACTCTGTCTCTTTGTCTGTCTGTTTGTTACCTCTTCACGGGAAAACCGCTGCAACAATCTAGATGAAATTTGGTAAGAAGATAGTTTGAATATTGAGGAATAACATAGGCTACTATTTATCGTAACTAATATAATAAATGCGAAAGTAACACTGTCTCTCTGTCTTTCTGATGTCTCTCTGTCTCTCTGTCTGTCTGTTTGTTACCTCTTCACGGGAAAATCACTGCACCAATCTAGATGAAATTTGGTAAGAAGATAGTTTGAATATTGAGGAATTACATAGGCTACTTTTTATTCGGGAAAATTGTATAGTTCACGCGGGATAGCGATAACCGAAATCTACGCGGACGAAGTCGCGGGCAACAGCTAGTAGCTTATAAAAGTGTGTGTCAAAGTGAGAAAAAGGATGTTGTGTTTTATTTTCAGTAAACGAGCAATCAAAATCACTGTAAGGTGAATGTACGTTTCCACGAACGCTTAAGAGACCTGGGTGTACGTTTCTTTTTAGAGTTCCGTACCTCAAAAGGAAAAAAACGAAAGCCTTATAGGATCACTTTGTTGTCCGTTTGTCTGTCTGTGTTTGTCTGTCTGTCTTTCAAGACCCTTTTTCTCTGGAACGCGTGGAGGTGGCATGCTGAAATTAATATCAAATAGCTTGCGGTCCCTTGAAGCTGTGAAAAAATCAACCTTCCAAGTCAACTCAATCAAAAGATACAGTCATTAACAAGGTCGTTTCCGTACAAATTGCCGTACTTTGAAAACCTAAAGGGTACTTCCAGTTGTCCTAGAAACTTGAAATTTGGTATGAAGGTAGCTCTTATAGCATAACCACTCTGAAAAGTCTTAAAATCTTAATTTTTTATGTCTGTCTGTACATTTCGCCGACCAATATAAGTTGACCCCACACTGCGTACATTTTGCTTAGGAGCAGGGCTCTGCTAACACTGGACTCTTTAAAACACCCGGCCCAAGACAACATGGCAGCATTCGGTTGAAAAGGAAATCCAATCACTGGGCATGAACTGGCAAGATCGTAGCGCAGGATCGTTCCAAATGGAGTAAAATGCTGAGAGCCCTACGTCCCTGATTAGGGATAACAGGACGTGATGATGGTGATGATACTATTCTCTGAAAGCCTATCATTTTAAGTGAACTGATTTCTATTAGCTGTGATTTTTGCTTTTACTGGAAATGGCTTGAAAAGTTTAAAATGCCTTAATACCCCGTAATAATAGTAAGTTAATAATTGAGACCATTCTAATGAGCCCAAACATGCTATATCTGCTGTAAGCTGCTGAGTAGTTGGGTATCCATCACGTAGACTACTTGATGGTGTGGCATCAGATTATAGTTACCATACCATATCATGGAAATACCACCGAACCAAATTTCAAATCAATCGGACCACTGTAGAAGTTAATGAGATCCCGTAGTCAACTGGGAAATGACCTACTTAGTGATCTTAAAACACCTGAACTGAACAGATCTTCACGAATTATTGTAGCTAGGCCAATCTTGATCACGTCAGCTTTAAAAAAAACCGGCCAAGTGCGAGTCGGACTCGCGCACCGAGGGTTACGTACAAAGATTTTTCCCGCTTTTCCCCAGTATTTAAGTTGTCCAGTGTTAGCAGAGCCCTGCTCCTAAGCAAAATATGCGCAGTTTTATATTTTAATGTGACATACTCAGACAGGCATCAAAATTGAAGATTTTCAGATTTTTTTGAGCGATTTTGCTATAAGAGCTACCTTCATACCAAATTTCCCCTTCCAAATGTACCCTTTAGGTTTTCACAAACGGCAATTTGTGTAGAAACAACCTTTTTAATGACTGTATCTTTTGATTGCGTTGACTTAGAGATTAGATTTTTTCACAGCTTCAAGGGACTTGAATTTATTAGGCTTGTATTAATTTGATATTAATTTTAGCATGCTACCTTCACGCGTTCCAAAGAAGAAGGGTCTTGACAGACAAACAGACAGACGGACAACAAAGTGATCCTATAACGGTTCCGTTTTTCCTTTTGATGTTTGGAACCCTAAAAACATCAAAATCTATCCATCCATTTGGGAGCTCTGATGCCACAGACAGATACACTCGTACATATAGACACACTCATACACACAATATGATACACAGGTCAAACTTATAACACCCCTCTTTTTGCGTCGGGGTTTAAAAATTAACTTGCTGTGTTGATATAGGTATAATATGTATGTTTGTTTACTCCTGTTCATCTTCAATATGCAATACATAAATAATGCATAAATTCAGTTGAAAATATTTACAAGTTCATGACGTTTTTCACGATATGAAATCTCTAGTATGTAGAGCCAAGCCCCAGCTGACTGACTCTACATACTCCACATCTTGCTCAAAAACTATGGCTTGACCGTTTCGTAATTATTGCAAAAACGAATTATTTATGGACTTGAATGAGATGTGTATGTATAGTGGGTACAAGGTAGTAGCATAAGAACAAATATTTTTTTATCCTTATGGTAGTAGATTAGACACTCAGGACACTTATTTCGTGAATTTTGTATTAGATCCGAGATCCACGTGTTTTATTACGTCGATCATCTAGATGGCCACATACGCCCCGTCGTATATTGTATTACAAGCATGAAATATACCTAGTTCGATTCTTATGATTATTTAATAACAAGTTTTTAAGTTTTCATTTCAATTTACCTATTAGGTTTTGTATACAGCATAAAACAAAGCTGGCGCTATAAAATAAATCTCCAGTAATACTCCGCATTCCACTCCCGGGGGAAAACAAACCTACAAAATAACTACATAATCGAAATCTACGGGCCATCGATCAAAATAAAGAACTAAAAGGGCTCCTCTAAATCTCAACCTTCAGAGAACATGTAAAGAATGAATAAAACCTCTTTATTGAATAAAAATACTTATTTGTTGACGTCTAGTATGCTTCTGAGGAAAATAAATTTGTTCTGCTGGATAGGTATGGGTTAGACTACGAGCACTCGCCAACAATATCTTATAATAATATACTTACCTATGTAGTTATTACAAAAGCTATTGTTTGTTTTGACCGCCAACTCGTTGTCCTCATTACTTCATAGTTCACAATAATACAACTAAGTATCCGAAAATGCTTTCTGAAAATGGGATTCGCAAGAGGGAAATCAATTCGGATTGCAAATTAGGCAGGGGTTATTGATTGTAGAATTGAAAGAGGGTCCAATTTTATTAGACAACTTCCCTTCTTACCTGCTTTGAAAGGGGTATTTAAGAATCCCTTGTTATAAAAGTATTTGCTCTAATTACTTTTAAATTATTTTGATACGTTTACAATTGTCTTTCTTTTTGTAGAACAGGTAGGTACCTAAAACAGCCAATATAAAAACCTCACTGCTGGGTTGTTAGTATTAATTGAGACAGATACCACGACCCTCTCTTACTACCTACTCGTAGTGGAGGCTGTGGGTGGGTACACAGGAATACAAAATTCTTATTCCTTAGAAACTGAAAATAAAAAAAAATACTTCAAAACTTCGCTTCGACGATGAAGAGAATTTTAAAACCTATGTTAAGTAAAATATCGATAATTTACTTAAATAAAAAAATAACGGGCCAGGTGCGAGTTAGACTCGCGCACCGAGGGCTCCGCACAAATTTTTACTTATAATTTAACTGTTACATTTGTAATTTTTCCATGCGCAAAAATAATTTTGTTTTTTTAAGAAATGCCATATAATATCATTATCTCATTCATTACAAATGGAAATAAGTGATTTTCGGATTTTTCACTTTAGGTAGGTACCTCTACCTACTTGTGTTGTGTTGTGCTTGTGAGACCTTACTTCGTGCCGATTAGCGATGGGCGAGTCGAGTTGTCTTTCTCGACTTGCCGGTTCCACTCGGCGGTTCTAATAGCGCAACCGCAACGTGCACCCAACTCGATTGATTCGGCTTGCTACGAATGCGAATGCGAGTTATGCGAGTCGCCAACTCGGCGACTCGTATACGCCAACTCGAATACGCCGAACTCGACTCGACTTGCCGACTCGCGGACTGAGCGATCGCCATCCGGTTGATCCGAGTCGAGTCAACTCGTATTCTGATTCGGAACGTTGATCCGAGTTATTCGAGTTGAAAAAGGGTCGACTCGTAACATCGCTATGCCGAATTTCATAATTCTGTCAACGGGCACTATGTACCCTATAGGTTTTAATACCCACGGTTTTTATTAACCGACTTCAAAAAGGAGAGTTTCTCAGTTCGTCGGAATAATATTTTTTTACTTTTTACTTACCTATATATCCTTTAATCGCGTAGACTTAAATACTTCATTTTTTTGCAGCTTATAGATCTTAACATTTGACATAAACTTTGCACCGTTGACCTCCTGTTTTAGACTTGGTAGGTACCTACCCGTCGTCAACCACAGTAATTCCATTCATTACTATGCACCAAAATAGTTTCGAGAAATTACGGCTTGTCCCAGCTGCTTTTATATTATTACGCAGTGGTTAAGTACCTGGTAGCATACCGAAGTACTTAGTTAGGCACAGGCATATGATTCATTTTAATTACTTACATTACTATCAGCTAATATGCTTTACTAGAGATATGTTATGCTTTCCCATGATTTATGATGTTGTAAGTAATATATGTATTATAAGCTTTGTTGAATTGATTTACTTGTACTTATTTAGTTACCTACCCAAGGAAAGTTTTATTTCAACGCGAATATACAATAAATAATAACACCCTAGGTATTATTATTAAGAATCTTTTCTCAGGCTATAAAAATAGTTTTTCCCCTCACTACCTCGGAAAGCCTCTCGCTACGCTCAGGATTCTATTTCAGAACCACTCGCTTCGCTCGTGGTTCAACTATACTCGTAGAGTCCTTTCGCTTGCTCGTGTTTCAATTTTACACTCGCGGGTAAAATACAACTTTGCACCCTTGTATAACAAATACCTACTAGCTATTGTAATGTGACATCGGTTCCGTACTTCGAAAGGTAAAACGGAACCCTTATAGGATCATTTTGTTATCCGTCTGTCTGTCAAGACCCTTTTTCTCCTTCGGTTTTGGTTGTGTTCAATCTACTTAAAGGAACAAAAGCTTTATTTACTAATAGCGCCAAAAACACTAAAATGACCATATTGTAAAAAGTCGTCAGAACCATCTAGAAAGTTCAATTGAATATCGACTCCCTAAGTAATAGGTTACGAGTGCACTAATACTTGCGCTAGTTAGTACTTGTCCCATTGTCCGGTGCTCAGGTAAACGCCAGGGATGTATTGAATTAAAACAAAATTAATCAGTGTAATAATTTTTTAAATTAAGACATTATCGCGAAACATTAAGCTTTGAAGTGCTTATTTTTGTTGGAGTCCAGTGTCACCCCCCCCCCCCCTCTACCAGAGAAACTGTTGTATTTGGAAATGTGAAAAAAATCAGAGCAGTAGTGCATATAGTGAATTTAAAAGGAAAACTATCAGAGACAAGCAGGCTTTACAGGCCGATATAAATTGACCCCACATGCCGTACAGTTTGCTTTGGAGTAGGGCTTTGCTAACACTGGTTTCGAATAGGTGTGGTGAAAATACCTTTAAATTAGGTATCTATGCCAGGGCTTTTTCGTAATGGCTTAGGAACCCTATCTTGGGCGTGTCCGACACGCTCTTCATCATCATCATCAGCCTATCTACGTCCCATTGCTGGGCACAGGCCTCCTCTCAGAATGAGAAGGCTTGGGCTATATAGTTCCCACGCGGGCCCAGTGCGGATTGGGAACTTCACACACACCATTGAATTGCTTCCCAGGTGTGTGCAGGTTTCCTCACGATGTTTTCCTTCACCGAAAAGCCCATGATAAATTACAAATGTAATTATCACATAAATTCTGAAAAACTCAGAGGTGCGAGCCGGGATTTGAACCCACGACACTCTGCTTGAGAGGCCATAGGTCAAACCACTAGGCTATCGCGGCTTTTATAACACGACACGCTCTTGCCCGGTTTTTATTTATTTTTATGGCGCGAGTCCGACTCGCACTTGACCAGTTTTATTTTTTTAATATAGGTAGGTGCTACATAAATGCAACATCCTCGATGCAGTTCAATTTATTTACTCAATGAACGTTAAGGTAGGTATAGGTATAAGTATACTTATACGTTAATTTTCAATAACACTGCGGTCTTTGACTGATCGTGTACTTACCTACCGTGCATTTGGTTCAACTGAGATTGATTAAATATTTTCAGGGACTGGCTTGTTCAAAGAGTCAAAGAGAAGGGACAGAAAAACGTTAAGTCCAGGATTAACTACTCCGCCGGGCAAAGCGTGCGCATGTTATTATGAATATTTAATACCGTTTTATGTTACTTAAAAAGTTGCTCAATTCCAAGCAACACTTCTACTCGTATTTCAAGTCTTTCATTTTGTCATTATTCGTAGCTTGTAGCTTATCTCTTCTTCTCAGTCGGTTGCTCTTGACAGAGCAGTCGTGGTCACGCGAGACGCTCGGTAGCGCTTTACCACCGTGCGCCACCTGTCCCTTGCTGAAGCCTGTCTTGCGCAGTCGTTGAGGGATTTGTCAGTCAACGACTTGATCTGGTCCGTCCACCGCAAAGGCGAACGTCCCCGTGATCTGTGCCCTAAGCACGACTTGTCGAATCCTGCGTCACGTAAAATCGAATAGTAAACTCTAACGAGTTTGTATGACGTTTGGAACAGCGCCCGCCCGTGAGCATATTTGGAACTAAAATTTAGTATGAGATTTCTCGATCTCGATACGATAACCGTAACGTAACGCAGGATTCGACAAGTCGTGCTTAGGGCACTGCTGCCATTTACCCGGCCCTGCACAACCAGTTGCTCCACAGAGTCGCCCCCGCGTAGCGTCACATGTCCAAAAAACTGGAGTATTCGGGACTGCACCGTCGTTAATAGCCTCACATCGATGTTATGTTCCTTCAAGATGGAGACGTTGGTGCGGTGTTGTGTCCAGGAGACGCGAAGCAGTCTTCTCCAACACCACATTTCCAAGGCGTCAATACGTTGCCGCTCCCTTTCTTTCACCGTCCATGTCTCAGCCCCATACAAGGAAATAGGGAACACTAGCGCGTAGCTTATAGCTGGAGGTAATAAAACAGCCAGGGCCCAATTTCACCATATTTACAATTTTCAGTTTTAAATGACAATTCGAATTACATTTCTTTGACAATATGAAGCGCGCTAAAACAAAAGCTCTTCAAGTCACCAATTGACACCGAATTGTCATAATAAACTGACATTTATAAAGTTGGTGAAATAGGGGGCAGGTAATGTATTTAGGAGGAAGGAGTATAAGTACTTACCTAATTTTGCCTATTTAATTTTCTGAGCGGAAACTATTTTGCGATTCACAGAGACATTATGGTTCGCGAGCACAATCATCTGTTAAAACATTAACGAGTAAGCTGTTTAAACATTAACCCTTTGCGTTCGAGGTAGAATATTGAAATCCTTACAAGGAATAGCATGCCTTGTTGATTATTGATTTATTGTTAGATCGGGGCACTGAGATATCCCGGCTCGCACATTATTCACTAAAAACATCACGCCACTATGGGGCCCGAGGAATCCCGGGAAGGAAATGGGAATATATGTATCACTGCACATTTTATGGAGCTCATAGAGTTATCAATTGCTTGGGTAAAGACGGGTTTATTTATTGCTTACTTAATCATAATCGCAGCCGAAGTTAATGTGTTAAGTGTTTTATGATAGGTATGTATGTTATAAATCTGTTCGCTGTAGACTCTTTACGTAAAGATACGACTTCCCGCCAAGTCCCTGGTAGCCCAGCAAGTTGGCCGCGGCCACGCAGTCGGCCTCCGTCACCGGCAGCTCGTTCAGCCGCGCCAGCGCATACGCCGTCAGCCGCTCGCACGACATCATCCCAACAATCCGCCCCACTTGCTTCATACGCACATCCGCAAAGGTTATCCGCGGCTTCGGATTTGGACGAGCTAAAACACAACCACACACAGTATTTATTACGAAGCCTTATCGCACCTACTCAGGAAGAAGCCCCTTCTAACATTAATTATTTTCCATGTCGCCGTCACACAGCTAATTCAGGTGAACTTATTATTTGACTAACGAGTAAACCTGTTACAGTCGTTAGCGAGACGTCGTAAAGGAAAAAGTGTACAAAAATGTGGTCTATTTATTATCATTATGTGCCAAGTCGGGCGGGGAGAGTTAAGAGCGGAAATGGCGCATGGGTGGGCAAGTTTTGTGGGTGGATGGTTTGTACCTTTGTGGCGCTGTTCTTTCATGATAAGGGCGCGGTAGGCGCCTGGTGTGTCCTGATGCAGCATCAAGATCTTCAGCCCTGCGCGTGGCTCCATCAGAAATGATGCTCGATGCCACTCCACCCCCAGGTATGGGTCAATAGCGTTTATTACTGCTCTCAGTTTCCTTAGCCGCTTAAATCAGATTTATGTTAGGTAGGATTATTATGCAATGGAATGCTGCAACGGAATCTATAGATTGAAGAAAAGAAAGGAACCTATCTATAGATTGAAGATTTAATAGGGGCTCCCCCCCCCCCCCCCTCCCCTCGAAATGGATATCTAAACGCCGCTGATTCTTAATAAGTGGTTGTAATAGTAGATAGTAATAAAATAAAAAATTGTAGGTATGAATATACGTGGGACGCTCTAAAACTTTCCGGAATGACTGTTGAAGAAAAATTTAACCGTCAAAACGATAAAATCAACGCCAAAAGCTCGAAGGATATCCCGGCTAATGTGCGTAATGTCACACGTGCTTGTTACCCCGCATGTGTCATGGTATGGTGGGGCGTTTCATATGAAGGTGTCACTCCTCTTCATTTCTGTCAACAAGGTGTCAAAGTGAAAGCACAAAATTATCAGAGTGACATTTTGGAGGCAGTCGTGAAACCTTTAACTACAACTCTCTTTGCCAACAAAGACTGGATTTTCCAGCAGGATTCTGCTCCGTCACATAAAGCCAAGTCTACACAGAAGTGGCTAAAGGACAACTTACCGAGCTCCATTAGCACCGAAGAATGGCCCTCATCGAGCCCTGACTTGAATCCTTTGGATTATTCTTTGTGGACAGAATTAGAGCTAAAAGCATGCCGAAAGTCTCATCCAAATCTCAATTCCCTCAAACGAACTTTGGTGAGAGAATCTAAGCGAATCCCTCTGGAGAAGGTCCGTGCCGCTATTGACGAGTGGTCGACACGCTAAAGGCCTGTATTAAAAACCGAGGCGGGCATTTTGAATAAAATTAGCTTTTATTTTATTCTCTATAATGTACTTTACTACTGTAAATAATTTTATTAAAATAAAATGTTTCTGCTTTATACAATTTCAATTTTGATTTCGTCTCAAAACTTATGAACACACGAGGTATTTACTAGCTTTTGCCCGCGACTTCGTACGCGTAGACAATAACGTAAGTACCTAATACAAATACTGGTTTTTAATGGAAGATGGTGATGTTGCTGTTTTTTTGTCTGTGAACCCAATGGAACTATCTATCTACTTAATTAAATGTTGAAAACTACTATACACCATTAACATTCTACATACAGTTCTTATCTGACATGACATGACTACCTACTTTTGCAAAAAATTCCGGGGAATGGAAATAAGTAAATTATACATGTAGACCCATTAAAAATCTTTCACTAATAGAAAGCTACATTGTTTCTGATTCACATTAGGCTACTTTATCCCGAAAAAGTGTACTTAATATACCTACATATGTATTTTACAAATTCTTAAATGTCAATCAGAGACTGTAGCTTCCTATTAGTGTTTTTTTTAAATCAGTCCCGAAATTGGATTCACTTATTTCTATCCCGCGGGAATTTTGCATTCTAACTCTTTAGATCGATTTAATAAAAAAATATTTCACTAATAGAAAGCTACCAGTTCTTGATTGATATTGGCTACCTATTTTTCCTCGGGAAAATACAAAACTCCCTGGGGATAAAAATAAGTGAATTTTTCGACCGATCAAAAAATATTTTCGCTAATTGAAAGCTACCTACACTGTTTCTGATTGACATAGGCTACTTCTATCCCGAGTTGAATTCACTTATTTCTATTCCGCGGGAATTTTGCATTTTCCCGGAGAAAAAGTAGCCTATGTCAATCAGGGATAGTGTAGTTTTCTATTGGTGAAAGTTTCAGACCCCTCTACAAAAAAAGAAAGAAACAAAGTTTAGGTAGGCATTTCCCTATCCCGTGGGAATTTCGAAAAATTCCGTCTTGGTACACCTCTAAGATCCTTAAGAAATATATCTGTAAACTTTCAAGTCTCTATATCCGCTAGTCAGTTATTATGAAAATAATACTAACATGTATGCCAAATTTCAAGTCTCTAGCACCAGTAGTAAATTTCATTTATTGTTAAGGGATCGTAATTCCTAGTCCTATATATTGTGTTTAATATTGTATTAAATGTACGTACCAGTTTTCTTTCTAGTGAGACTACAACCATCTTGCAAATCTGAAAGAATGAACTTTCTCGATATTTCATACTCTCTTGAAAAACTTGAAATACGATTTGCCTACCACAACTCTCAAACAGTCCGGTTCATTTTCTATACTCAAAAGCTACATTCGTAAAATCACAAGAAAAGAAATCTTCAATCAAAGTAACTAATCAAACAATCAAAGTACGAGTCCAGCAATTGCTATTCTAGCCGTGGCAGATATAGGTCTTTTCTCAAACATTAAGAGGAAATAAAGAATTTCTAATTATTATTTAACTTTTATAATACAGCGAGCCAAAACTGACATTGTTGTTACTATAATTGTGGCAATGTCTTAAATGTTATTTAGTATCTGAGTCATTGTTAATATATTTTACTTAATTAAATACTCAATAACTAACTAAATTTATTAATTTCCTTACGCCTATTGTTTTATAATAGTTTCACAACGACTAAAAATTTTCCATTGAAATTTATACTTAGTTTGCTTTAGTTAATAGTTAGTTCTCCTCTTATTTTCATCATGGTGGACTCCACAATACAACAAATGATCACGATTTTGTTACTACAAGCTATTATAGTAATATAATTTACATATAACTTTAAATAAATCGAAACTTAGTGCGTTATTGTTACTTACATATTGCCGCCGTTTTTTTTTTTTATTAAAAAAGCATATTTTTCTTTTTAATACTACCAAGCTATTTAAGACATTGATAAAAATGTTAAATTTCGAATAGAACGCCTGCATACAGCCACTGATTTGGCTGAATGAGACATGTTACTCAATGTGTCCATGGTCTAAAATGAAAAAAAAAACAATGGTGTGACAGCCATGACTGCTGAATCAGCTGTGATGTCTATGGTCAGTTTCAATTATGAAAAAATAAAATTTAAACAATAATTAAGGTAAAAAACATGAAATAAAACGGGATAAAAAGTTATATTATTCCAGGTTGTAAACTATTACCATGTCAAATTTCATTCCAATCTGTCCAGTGGTTTTTGCGTGATGCCTCCACAAACAAACAGACAAACAGATCTGTTTATCTGTTTATCTATCAGACAAACAGACAAAAAAATTAAAAAAATCAGTTTTGTAATCTATTAATTATTCTACGCGACTCAATTTTTTTTTTCAGATATTTTTAATGTACAGACGCGCCAGGTCTACGATTTTATTATATGTATATATAGATTTCACACATAAGCAACTATTATTACAGGTTATAACCTAATGCAATAGTGCCTGAATTATAATTTAACATTTATTTCAAAAAAATACTTATTCTTAAACATAACATAATACATGCATAGCTACATTTATTATTTCGGTCATGGTACCATACCATACATACCATTTTGCCAGCGTTTAGTAGGTTATGCCGTTGTACGGTAGAAAAAAATTGAATTCGAAATATGAGAGGTATTTTAATAGTGGATGAACGATGACCTGTTTAATTTAATCAAAAGTTCAAAACGTGTTGTTTGACTATAAATCAGTATTGCCATAAGCAAACTTTAGATTTCTACTGTTGTCAATTCATTGCAGAGTTATTGTGGGTTGACTTCTACCAGCTTAACATATATTGAAAAAACAATAACATTAATTGACCTTGATTGAAGTCAGACCCGTTATTGGTTTAAGTGAGTACACACCGTTTATCGATCGCTCAAGTATGCAAACGAACCACCAAGGGGGATGACACAGTTACTTCCCCTTGCAAGTCAAACGTTCAATGAAATTTCATTCAAGGCAAGCTTAAAGAACCAACCATTACCTCACCTTCGCCGATAATAAGGAGAACACGATTGGCGTCATTTCAGTGTTATCGGCCCAGAAATAAAATATTCCCCACATGGAATCAACGACTTCATGGGGGTGGAAATGAACGTCGCGTTCGAATTCCTCGCAAGAGGTTATGTTCTCGTAGCCTCCCGTGGGTTCCTCGGCCGGGAACTGCGCCACCACGCTCAACAAAACAATCTCAAATATCCAGATCCACGTAAACATTCTTGTGCCATTCGGCCGGCAATTTAACTGTCTTGTTTACCTACACGACTTTATATAGCCCGGTGCAACACACAGAGGCGATATGCGCGCAGATAATCCAAGGATTAACTTACTCGTGTGGGTGAGCCATGACTAATGGCTCGGTATTACATGCTATGGTATGGCAAATTGACACTTTAATGCCAGTATTCAGTAGTACCTGAATTAATTTATTGACATTACCATTAAACTACAAATTATTTAGGCGTTTTAAGTAAGTGCTCCTTAGGCAGAATTTTGATGTTAATATTGCCTTTTGCAGTTTTTGGGGTTCCGTACCATTAAAGGAAAAACCGGAACCCTTATAGGATCACTCTGTTGTCCGTCCCGCTGTCTGTCTGTCAAAACCGTTTTTCTCTGGAAGACGTGGAGGTATAACTGAAATTAATATGTTATACTCAAGCATGCAATCTCTTGGAGCTGTGCAAAAATCAGACTTCTAAGTTCACGCAATCAAAAGATACAGTCATTAAAAAGGATATTTCCCATGTGTTTCCATATAAATTGCCGTGGTATCAAAACAAAGGGTATACTTTCAGTTGTCCTAGAAACTTGAAATTTTGTATGAAGGTAGCTTTTATAGCACAATCACAATCAGAAAAATATTAAAATCTTAATTTTTAATGCGTGTCTGTATAATAAGCATAGTATGTCAGCAGGGTTCTATTAACACTGGACAACTTAAAATTCGAGGAAAGGTAGGAAAAATGTGATAGACGATCTATTTAAATACCTACAAAATTGCACGGAACCCTCGGTGAGCGAGTCCGAGATTTTTTTTAATGCACTCATCCAGTCCTCTCTTTTTTTTCATTCTTTGGTAGTTCTTTTTTGTTTTATATTATCTTACTTAGTTTACAAACACATTTTAGTGCCATTCCAAAACAAGCGACGTAGCCAACACGGTAAACATCCGAACATAAAGTAAAATTAGGTAAACAAAACGGGTAGGCCAGCATTTGAATGCAGCAAAAACCACTGCCGGCATAGTGATTGTTAAATCACTTTTTGGAATAGATAATAAACCACTGTTTATATAGCTATGCTATACAGTGTATATAAATACTGAGATTAAGTAAAAGGAAAGACATATTACACACTGTTATAATCATTTATTAATAAGTATGTAGTCCACGATACACAAGGGCACATATGTACATAACAAATTAAGGGTCCTATTATATAATTATAGCTAGGCATATTCACAATTATTTTTACCACAATGCTTAATTTTAATGCTGAGGGAGGACATTGTAGGAGACACAACAATAGTAGTTAGGCATTGAATTTACTACAGCAAATAAAGCAGGAATTATTAGTACAATCAATACTTTGAGAAACAATTAACGTAAAGGCACGATTTTAAACTGTTTAAACAATTATACCTTTTGGTAAAGACCAAGAATAGCTAACAAAGCTAGGACACAGTTAAGTACAGACAATTAAATAACTATACTACACTCGATAGGAGTGTTCTTACTCAACCTCTCCGGGCACTGGTCGATCGCAAAGTGCCCGCTGGACGGTCTCTCTCTTCCGTCACACCTCTGTTCGCCGTGTAGAGGGCGCTGCCGGACATTTCAGGTTAGGCAACCTAATGCAAGCTGCCCGGAAATACCAGAGCGACAACATAAGAAAGATTTACTTGATTAAGACTTTCTCAGAAGCCAGCCACTAGAGTTCATAATATTTTTGTTTAAAATTTTATTTAGGTAGGTATGCGCCGATGTTGTTATGTAGGTAAGCACACTTAGGCGTTCTGTCTGGGAGCCATTTTTGCAAGTTTTAATTCAATTTCGCTCAGTAAACAGGAGTTACGGTATCAATAAATTTTCATTAATATCGTGCACACGTTTCGTATCTTATTCCACCTGCTGGCGTGTAGATAGAGAGCTCCAAATAACAAAGGAAGATTTTGCCCCCTCCGACATAATATTTATCACCGGTGCGACTGAATCGGTATTGGTGCAATTCGCACTAGAGATTCCTTCTGCTGTGAGTCGTAAACCACGTCGCGTAGCTCCACCTAGACTCGAAATTCGAATCTCTTACTTTTTGTTTAAGAAAGTAATAAAGTGAAAAGCTACAGGATAGGTAGGATTGAATATCCAGCGCAGGGAAAACATAGACAAAACTGAGAATGCAAGCAGTCGAAATAAAACATCAAATCAAATAAACAACAAATTTACTTTGACTTTGATAACCACTGGTATTGATTGAACTTGGTGGAGTCATATCATGCAGGTAGGTACGTATATCTGTGTAGCAGCATACGGTGTCTGCAACATGCGCAGCGCCTTGGGATTACATAACCACCAGTCATCATCTTAAATAATGTATGTTTAAGCACAATTCGATATGTTTGCTATTGCGCTAGCCTCTTGCTCGGTTTTCACAATACGTAGTAGGTATTCCACATTTTCAGAATAGATTTTTGCAGCGCTTTCTCAATATTCAATTCCATTGTTTAAACAACGAAATTGGATTGGCGGAAGGAATGCTTATACTAATATAAAGTGAATCCAGCATTGCGGTAAAGCGTTTCAGGTCATCGCTCAAAAGTTGTTAAAGTAATATTGCCATCTAAGAAGTTTCATGCAGGTATTTACAAAATTTACAGGTGATAAGGTTTAAAAGAATAAAATATGACTTTAGGAACATCTTTTTGTCAATGGGAACTTGTACTTCACTTTTTACCAACGTCACGAGTATCTATATACTTAGGTAATAGGGTTCTAGATGTGTTTAGAAATGCTCTGTTACATGATATGACACGATAACAGACATAGTAACCAAACTGATATGAATACATTTAAGAATAGGTACCTTCCAATCTACAGCGTTATCACAGAACAATTTAGTTTGATCTGATATGAGCGTCTGGCGGTTTCATAATTGTCATGTCTTCCTTCATGGCTTCCTAGGTGTCTATCGAGAGTGTCTAGACTCAACTGAGCTATTGAGGTAACAACTTTATTTTAATTAAATTTCAGGCTATGAAATGAAGTAATCATGTTGAACAGCTTCGGTCAAACAGTCTCTCGCTCGAACTAAATCCATATTGTATCAGTGGCCTCAGATAACTAACCAGGCGGCGGATAGACGTAATTGACTTGCATGAGGCAGCTATTGTGATTTCACTTGTTTCTGGTCCCGCTTCTGCACCGTGTAGTATTTCGGTAATTTTGTACATTTACGTTATGAGTGTAAAAAAACATCAAATAAGACTAACGTACAAACCTTGAGGAGAAGAAACAGACCAATAGAGATAGATTTATTTTTACCTAGTAAGTACGAGTAAGCTGTAGATGTTGAAAGTTTTATTTAGTCGTAGGCATGCGTGTTGTTAATCAAGTAGGTATAATACCGTTTTAATGATAATAGACAAATAATGAATATTTTACAGGACGGTAAATTAAATAGGAGAATGAACTCTGGAGCACCTCTGGTGGTCTCGTTTCTATTTTCATTTAATTTTGCAATGTAAATTTGATAGTAGGTAGGTACTTACTTAATTGTAACAATAAAGTTGTTATTGACAGTAGTTTTGTTATTAACTTAGATAACCTTAATGGAAAATAAAACGCTTTTATACCTATTTGAAATAAAGTAAAATTAGGTCAAATTTCTTCTTCGATGGTTTGTACCTAAGTATACGTTTGCCTGAGAGCATTGAATACGTGCCAAGTATTATTATTACGACTTCAGTGCGCACATGATTTTTAAACGAGTCGCGTTTTACACCAATAAAGAAAAGGCAATGACCTCTTTACCGGCTGACAACGAATCGACACCGGTTAAAAGTATATTTAGTTGTCGTACGCGATTGGCCACTAGCAGTAGGTAGATAGATAGTTTTGCCCATGGATACAGCCTTCTAAAGAATGGAGACCATAAAATTGAAAGTCATAAGAGAATAATATTAGGTTACCTATTCTATATGACTTAGTTATTATACCTACTTGTCTAATGGGTCAGAAGCTAGGAAACAATCTCTTCCTGCTGCTAGAAAAAATGTTTCGGAGATTTTAGGGTTCCAAGTTCCGAGACAGTACAAAATTCTAAGCTAGAAGCAAAAAAGTTTCGTCTGTTTCAAACTAAGGAGTAAAAGATAGGTGTACATTGATCAAGAAACTAAGTAACAATGGTAAAATAGCTTTTCCTAAATTCTGAAATGACAAAACCAAGGTATTTAAAAAAAAACTAGTGGTAATAGTTATGCATACCCCATTAGAATTATCGTCTTTTATTCAGTAAGTAAGTAGGTACAAGATGAATGTAAGGCTCTGTGAGCTGTAGACCCCGCGACCTCATTTCTGAACATTTTACTTTTTATTAAAAAAAAAACGAATGGACAGAAAATCCTATTAAGTAATAATCGAATCTGATCACAAAATTTTACGATCGGGTAAGTATTTTTTGAACGTTATTGTTTTTTTTTCTTTACGAAAATCCGAAAACCGTGTCGACAAAATTTTAAATAATAGGTATACCTACATAAATAGCGAACCTGCTCACATTCAATTTCTAGAAAATCGGGTGAGAAATGCGACCTGTAGAAGAGAACAGCCGCAAAGACGTATGAGAAAAAAATATCCAAGTTGAAACTGAGACGCTTCGCACACTTCATTCGCTCGGTCAATTACAGTGCCCTTAGTGTAATCAAAAAGCACAAAATACGTCTCGATCGCGTTTGCGTTAAAGTGTCAAATAGTATGAGAATTGTTAAACGCGAACGCGATCGAGACGTATTTCTTGGCGTAGTCGGCGATTACACTAGGCGCTCAGCTTGGCTGCGAATGAGTATATTATTACGGTTTGTGTAAACAAACAAAATATTACAATCTGATTAGATAGGTCTGGGCTACTTGATAAGATATAAGATAGTATGTGTTTAAATATCGACAGGCTAAATAGCGTTCAGTCAGACTGGTTTTTTATATGTGCGTAAACGATAAGTAGGTGTAATAATAATTCTGGCATTACTTTAAGGTGGATAATATAAATCAATTGAGATATACATGTCCACACGAAAACTGAGACAATTTCGTAAGAGTATAAGAACAAAATAGTAACACGACTGAATTAATTATTTTGCGAACAGTAAAAGAACAATAAAATTAAAAGCATTAAAAAAATAGGTATTTAGTTGAGCTTCAAGGGAATGTAGATGAATACTATAAATCAGGTTTGTTTTTGCATTTACTGTAAGACGCTCTTACAATGTTCAATAATGTATTTAGGAACCATACCTAATAAAACTGATTCAGACAGAAAAGACAAATTTATATTTAAGCTCGAAAACCTGTACTTATGTATGCGAAAGCGTACCTACCTAGTTATACGAGGGCTGTTTGATAAGTACCCGTTTATGGAAAAAAAACATTTTTTTTTGTATATATGCATTTATTTTTCTACGTAGTCACCTTTTAACTCTATACATTTGTTCCACCTATACTCAACCTTCAATAAACCATCCAAAAAGTATGATTTTGGAAAGTCATTGAAATAGGCCTCTGTGGCGGCAATGACTTCGTCATTTGATCCAAATCGCTTGCCACCGAGCCATTTTTTTAGGTTGGGAAACAAAAAGAAATCGCATGGGGCCAAATCTGGAGAATACGGGGGGTGAGACAATAGTTCGTAGCGTAACTGTGCTAATTTAGCCGTCACAACTCTGGACGAATGAGCCGGGGCGTTGTCGTGATGAAACAGTACTTTTTCTTTTTTAAATGGGGTCGTTTGTCCTTCAACACGGCGTCAAATTCATCCAATAAATTGGCATAGTACTGCCCTGTTATTGTTTTTCCCTTTTCTAAATAGTCAATATGTATAATACCCTGCGAATCCCAAAAAACGGTCGCCATGACCTTTCCAGCCGATGGGGCGGTTTTTGCTTTCTTTGGAGCAGGTTCACCCGGTAAAATCCACTGCTTCGACTGCTCTTTCATTTCCGGGGTGTAGTGGTAGACCCACGTTTCGTCCACGGTCACGAAACGACGCAGAAACTCCTTCGGGTTATGTTTGAACACGGCCAAACACTGCTCCGAAGTAGTCAGTCGGTTCCGTTTTTGCTCCTCCGTGAGTAAACGCGGCACCCACCTCGCCGATACTTTCTTCATACCCAATTTTTCTTCTAATATGTGTTGTATCCTCTCGATTGAAACGTTTACAGCATCAACGATTTCTCGAAGTTTAACTTGGCGGTCGGCTACAACGATATTTTCAATTTTCTTAACCATATCGTCTGTAGTCACCTCAACTGGCCGGCCTGGGCGATCCTCATCAAAGACGATTGTTCTCCCCCGCTAAAACTCGTTATACCAATATCTGACGGTTGTCATAGAAGGAGCACATTCATGGTAAACCGCTTGCATTCTTACTTTTATTTCATCACATGTTTTTCCTTCCAAAAATAAGAATCTAATTACAGACCGATACTGTTCTTTCTCCATTTTAATAATTTTAAGTTCACGCCTTCACTGAATCGTTGTCAAATGAGAAAGAAAACAAAAGAATGCCATTTTTTTTTTAATTTTCCCGCCTCTGAAAAATGGCTTAAAAAGGTGGTATACTTATTTGCGGCCAGTGATATTAATATATTTAGAAAACTGGTACTTATCAAACAGCCCTCGTAAAATATTTTCTACTCGTAAGTAGACGTAGGTTTTGAATATGTTAATTTTTTCGGATAGTTAGCGACTCACTTTACTTTGTCGCTCAGTGTAGGTACCCTACCCTGTAGGATAGAGATGTACTCAGCGACAAGCGAGAAGTCGGCACGCGTGCGGCGTCCAGGAATATCATTCCAGGTCACTTAAAAGTAATAAGTATTATGTACATTTACCTAAATATACAAGCCCACGTATGTAATGTACCTACCCTTATCCACAGTTTTATAGCCGGAGAGTGACCTCTGCGATGCTTGCTACATCTCAATATCAGTCAGCCATTTTTTATATCTCGGTACTTGAACCTGAGGCTAACGAACCTTCTGGAAACATAGAAACATACTTTTTGTAATAAACAGAAAATCATTTTCACGAATCCAGAACTCAGTGCGTAGATATAATAACTTTGTCTAAGCGATTTAACGGTCTCGAGAGAATTGGTGGATACGTTGAATAATCTACCCTCAATGCTCGATAATTTCAGTCATAAATGAAAAAATCCCTAACTATAACATTAAATGTATTATATACCTACGGCATGCATTTACTCATAAGCGAGCAAGCAAATAATCGGGTAAGTGCAATTTATACTCAAATTATCATTCACGACTCAAGCGATGGAACTTAAAAAAGAACCCCACGTTTGACTACTTTTAAAAGATAAACGCCAATTTACATCCAAATTCGTCGTAAAGGGGGTAACCACATTGTCGTGTATTAGCCTGTAGCCGTCTCATCTCGGAAAACACATGTCCCGGGGGATACCTTGGTCTCATTATACGCAGACGACACCGCGGGCAAAAGATAGCTGCTTTTGCTTTAGTACGCAATTATGATAATGATTTATTTAATTGTATTTCGGAAAACCGCTATAATTTAATTTATTATCGCTTAAACTGTCAGTGGTATTTGGTGACCCGCCAGTGCGTTGCTCTGCGCTGATAACTCTATTAATAATACTATATATCTCGTCTCGAGCTGCGCACCGCGATCCATTGCCATACACGGCGCCCAGTGGTTAATCGAAGTGAAATTGAGGACAAAAGGTTTTTTACCATCCTAATTTCAACTCATTGCTGCCTGTTGCTTCTCTCCAAGGCTTATTTTTAGTAAGCGGCCCTAAACTATTTGAATCCACAAAATATTCTATACATAGATTAGATTTTTTTTTACTGGTTTTCTCTTAAAGTTTGTGCAAACTGACTTTATTTTTTTGCAATGTCTGTCCACGTATCCCTCAAATAAAAGCGAACTTTAAACAGTACAACTGCAATCCCTCCGGGTTGTGGGTGTCTATGAGCAGTGGTGAATCGTTGATTACTTACCATCAGGTGACCCGCTTGCTCGTTTACCTATCTTCCCTATCGTATAAAAATATGTATGAAGTCGAGTCAGAGGCCAGTTGATTTTGTTTTGCCTGTTTTATGTGATATGAATCTCTAAGTTTTTTTCCAAGATCGAACTTAAAGATGCGCTTAAACTGACTTCCTGTTCTTGTTTTTTATTTATTTATTCGTCGCTAATATTACTATTAATAAACTTATTGCTCCGGAAAATCGGTTTTTGTTGACAACACATTTACGTTGATCATTATTATTTTATTAATTACCTTATGTTAATATTAGTACTGCTTTGTATTAACGGAGCACGTTCATTTCATGTTCAATCCTCCGTTGATCTCGGAACTGTGTAGTTGAGTAGGTATAAGGTAGGTACAAGCTAAATAATGTTGAATTTTGCCCAGAAATATTCATAGATTAACCTTGTGCGTGATCCCACTGTGTACAATCGTGCGATACGCGTGTGTTCGCGATAGTATTTGTTTGTCCACCGCTATATCATGTTGTTTCTCTAGCAAACATTTATATTCGTATTTTAAAAATAGTTTCGTGGAGCTTAAAAAAAACCAACCTGTGTTTAAGTAAGTACCGCTAAATTTTTAGTTATTATTTCGTTTATATTGATTTTTCTTGGACTGAGTACATAAATTCACATCTCTGAATGTTCCTTTTTTACACGACTGCCCAAAGAAAAAGAGTGTATTGTTTTTAAAGAACTACTTAGTTTCCAAAAGCAAATCAAATCTTTTTTTAGGTAAGTATCTAGAATTAATACAGGTTGTTTCATTCCTCTCCACTGCTACTTAATTAGCAGCTATCCATTTTGATTTTACCGCATTAGCTTATTTAGTTGAATTGGTTAATTAACACCTGGTAGGTCTTACTTTCAAATTATTAAATTTAAATCATACTTTAATGACTCGTGTATTTGTAGGTAAGATTAAAACATCACATAAGAGTTTGTTAAGATGCTAAATATAAATGCGCGCAAAGATTTTATTGCGATTCAACTAGTTTAGACACGGAAAAATTCAAATAATTTTAACGTCTCTCGTTTTAGTTCGTTTTGAAAAGTTTTGTATAATATTAATAGGTACGTGAAGCTAAAACGTTGGATTCCTTTTTAAGAATAAAGTCATAAATTTGGCATACTTAGATAAAGTTTATATCTAATGGAGAAGAAATCAGAAAGAAAAAAATTGCATTTTTAATAAGAAAATAAATAATTAAACTATTAATTGTGGTCGAATTTGGAGCACTAGGCGATCACAAAATTTGCTTAGGTAATTATTATTATTATCATGCACGGGCTTTAAATAAAATAAATAAATATCATGGGACAAATTGACACCAATTGACCTAGTCCCAAACTAGGCAAAGCCTGTACTATGGGTACTAGACAACGGATAAACGTACTTATGTAGATAAATACATACTTATACACCGTGTTTTTTTTTATTTGCTTTAACTTCGACATAATATTTGGTACGTGAAAAGAAACTACCTGGTAATTGCTTTATGTCGAATTCGAAAAAAAATTTTTTTTTACTTTTTCATACATAATAATTAAATAACTAATTGACGATAATTGTAAAGGAATCTTTAGAGTTTAGGAAAAGTTAGTGTCAAGTATGACGGCACTATTGTCAGTGTTTGAACTTCGACAGCACAAATTGGCTTAGTGGTAAATAATTTGCTTATCGAGTATTATAAGGTCCTGGGTTCAAATCCCAATGCACTTCGTACAGTTCACTTTTCTTTTTTTTTTCTTTTGTCTTTATTACATGGATGAATGCGCTTCCTAGGATAACATCAAAAGTTTTTTTTTTCATTTATCTTTATCTAGGTACTTAATAATAAAAGCTTATTAAAAACCATAGGCGCAGTATCTTACAAACAAACTTAGGCAAATAAAATTATTAGCCAAAGCTGACCTAAAAATAACAAGAATAAAGCTAAAAATTACAATCTAAATTTGGGCAACCTTGGGTGCTCATCAGGCAGGCAGCATTCCCGCGCTGTATTGCTAAAGCAAGTCTTTGATCAAGTTGCAAGTTGCCTCCCTCAGGCGCTTTGCTTAGGGCTCCGTGGAGCCCACGCGCGCCTTTACCCCACGAACCCAGTATCTCGACACCGAATGTGACGAACTCATACCGGGCGCCGAAACACTCGTATTTATTGGCCTTGAGCCGTTCCTGAGCAACTGCCGCCGCGCCAGCACGTCTGCATGTCATAGAGAGATAGGACACAGGCAAGGAAGCCGCAGGGTCAGCCGCAGACGACGCTCAAACGCTCAAGTTAGCGAAATAGCTCCAAGAATTAGCAAGCTGAAGTGGCAGTGGGCCGGCCATACCATATCTCGCGAAGAATCGACAACCTTTGGAGTAAACTTATTCTTGAGTGGAGACCAGGACTCGGCAAACATAGTGTAGGACACCCGCCGACCGGGTGGGATGACGATCTGCGAAAGACTGCAGGCAGATGCTGCAAGCGGCAAGCTGAAGACAGGGAGCTATGGCGCTCGATGGGAGGCCTTGTGTCCAGCCAGCACAGTGAACTAAAATAGGCTGATGATGAAAAATGAAATGGTAAACATGAAGGCTACATAAGTACTTACCTATTCATTATTCTTAATCCATGTTAACCTAATTTTAACACAAGCCACAAAAATATCAAATAGGTAGGTACCTATTTGAATAGACTTTTTAAAGTCTAAATAAAACTAGTTTGTAATTAAAAATAAATTTTAATGTAACCGAAAAACCTTTACAAAAAGATAATTAATATTAAGCTATGTTCAACTAAATAGGCATTACAAATAATACCATATAACAATTCTTTCTTGAACAAGTTGAAAAAAATCACAAATAAAAAAGGTAGGGCAGAAAGTAGGTAGTCGTTTTAGTCAAGAAACTTTTCAGAGAGTAGGGGCATTTTATTTTATTTCTTAAGTCTATCGGGCTGACTCCAATATGTTCGCAATATTTTCAACGACAAACCTTCAAAATAATCCAATAAACGGAAGGACTGTTAAAGTTCATTAAGCATACTTGGAATTTCCACAAGGCCAATGAGCTGAATCAATGCCCACATGTTAACAGAGAACTCGTATTGAAATGAAGATTCCTTGGCCAGTCTAGTTTTGGGTTGTTTTCGGACCCATAACGAATGTTTTTTTTAACTTAAATTGGGCCTCGTCCATCCACAATATTTTCCCGATTAGCTGTGGATCTTGCGTTAAAACTTCGTTTGTTCGTTGGCAAAGTCCTTGTACTTTTCGATGACGTTATGGGTGCAGACCATACCGCTTCCATAAACTCGATAATCGTGTTCATAATGCCAATCTCATCATCCATGCTTAAATAGACATCACGTGACGGTCATAGACTCTATTCACGAAATCGCCTATGCAACTGTAACAATAATCACAATGAGCTATTTCAAAAGGAATAAGTAAGCAATAAGTTGCCAAAAACTAAATAAACAATACTTAACATTGATTTGTTATGGATTAGGATCCATATATCAATATTAGGATATTGACGAAGTCTAGTGGTGATCTTTAGTTTTTAAGTTTGTAATGAGTTTCCTACATTCTAAACCAAATAAATAAATTAATACAGGAACAATACTTACATTTTACTTTAATAAATGTACGAGGGTTAGGAGTTTGTCGGGCGGGGTGTCGGCACCTGCATTCGCGTGCCGCTTCAGCAGCGTTGCCGTTGCAGAAGCCGTAAACAAAATGAATATCCGCCTCCTCTTCAGGAGCATATTTAAGTAAATCTTGGCATATTTGTTTAAAACATACCTATCGATCTCAGTTTAACGTATCAGTGAATTTCACAAACTATTGTGATATTGACGTGACACATAAAAGCAAAACAAACCTAACATAAAATAAACTCACTTTTTTAACCTTCTTTTGCTACAAAGCCGTAAATAAAAAACACCGTACTTCAGAAATTTAAAAAGCTAGTATTACGTCACAAATTAAGAACCTTTTACATCGGTTTACCATGCATTAGGGATTAAATTTAATCTTTGATTATCTTTTAATCAGAACGAGTTAGGATACTACTGTCTTCGAGAAATTAACTTTATTTGACCTAGAGAATCTCCCCTTAAAATTAAAGCAAATCAAAAAAAACACGTTGTATACATATTAAACGTCCAAGACCCGAGAACAAATATTCGTATTCATCATACAAACATCTGCCCCGACCGGGATTCGAACCCGGGACCCCAAGCTTCATAGTCAGGGTCTCTAACCACTAGGCTATTCGGTCGTCGTCGTCTTTCGAATACAAGTCCTGCGTTCCTTATAAAAGTAGGTAAATCTAAATTATTTAGCCAGTCTATACTTATCACTCCTTAAGTTCCGCGTAGCCGCCAGCAAAACATCGTTTGGGACATTCCTCCACGATGTGATAAGCTGTCTTTGCTGTGGAGAGCCGCAGTCACACGCTGGCGAGTCCTTCTTTTAGGCCCCACTTGTGCAGGCAGTGGTTGCCGCGGACGACTCCCGTGCGGATGCGATTAGGTACACGTCTTCCAGTTTTTACGGCTGGCTTTGAAACCAGGCAACCGGGCAGACTGGTTTCCCACAAGGTCACCCGCCGAGCATTCCTGGGACTCCCAGTCAGCTGACCAGGCAGACTGAGTGTTAAAGGGTTGGCGGTTGGCGAAGCCTGACCAGAGAGGCCTACGCGAGGGGAGTCGCTGCGATATTTGCCCGTCCAGGGTTCTGAGCGCCTAGTGTAATCGCCGACCAAGCCAAGAAATACGTCTCGATCGCGTTCGCGTTAAGCAATTCTCATACTATTTGACACTTTAACGCTAACGCGATCGAGACGTATTTTGTGCTTTTTGATTACGCTAAGGGCACTGTGTGGGAGTTGGGTGCCGACCACTTTATCCCATTCTGCCGCCGCTGCCTGCGTGCGCCACAAGTGCGAGGGGCTATTGTTTCTCATAACGTAAATTTGACTGTTATGCTTATCGATTCAGTAAGAATATACAAGGGTAGGTTATGTCGTCGGTACCTTTTAACTAACACTATGTACCTAACCCACTAGCAAAGGCCCATTTCACGAAAATTTCAAAAAAAAATCAGAATCGGTAAAGCAAGTTATGAATCAATACCGATTATAAACTAAAATACGGCTTTGAATAAAATCACGTCGATTGAAACTACCCGATGCCATACGATAAGACAGAGACCGACATAAAAACAGACAGGCAGACAAAGGTTGCAAACTTACCACCCCTCTTTTTACGTAGGGGTCAAAATGATAAATGGAGCCACTTTACACTCGTAGAATTGTAACTTATAGCTTTGTAAATCGACCCTAGCTTTTTATGGTTGAACTACCTTCGAAGCTGCGAAAGTTAAATCAAAATGATTACTCCTTATGTTTTTTGGCAATTTAAAAACTAGCACATATCTCCAGCATATAAAAATATTTAATAAAATTAAATAAACAATAATACAATGTGCTGGTGATGATGATGAATTAAAGCTTACGATTACTGTTATTTTTGACTGATTGGTTTTCTGGCTGAATATCGCATATATATTTCATAAAATTATAATCCCAACGCGTTCAATCCCAAAGTGTGCGAATTGGCTTATGATACAAAAGATAGATTGCCGACATGATTGAAATGACAAAATTCATTGACTCAGAGTAGATTTCCGGCACCACTGTATATGACATATGAGACGATATATGGTATATGATTACGTGTAGGATAATCTGTTGTCCTAGTTGCGTAAAACAGCCATTGTGTTCGGGTTTCGACGTGAACGGTAACTCATTTTAACACCCTCGCGCCCAGGTGGGATGTCGAGACGCTTAAAATATCGTTATCAACGAAAACAATATTTCTTAAGCTGTAAAAACGTCTCGACGTCTTTTACAGCGAGTTCCCCAACTTTTTCGTGTTTTGATTTATGTTTAATTAGAGTGTCCTTCACATTTTTGTGTCGTTCGTTATTCCCCAGTTTAAGAAGTTCTCGCGGCGGCTGAGGAATAATCTGGCATTCGCGAACAATTACCGGCTAGGTATTCATGATATACCCGACATAAACGATTCGACGAAAAACCACGAAATAGTTTGGTAGGTATATACTATATAGCTACCTACCTTTTTCGAAACTATAGGGACCATTTTCCTGTCGTTAGTGAAATAAAATTAAAGAGAGAAAAGGCGTTTGAAATGCTGGTTTATCTTAGTAGTAGTAAATGAGAGAAACCAATGAGAGACGAGGCTACCTCGCCTATGATTGTAGGAAATTGACAGATAGACCTCACTCGACACTAGCGGTGCTAGCGGATTCTTGACTCGTGATAGCCCTCATTCTCATTAGTTACATTTTCCCAAAAAGCAGCATTACTTATTAGCGTAATTATGATCATTGGACCTTAGTCTTATAACTTTATGACAAAATGTAAAATATTGCCAATACAACACCGGTTTTTCGATAAGTTGTAAGTAACTTATTACTACCTACCTACTAATACCTACTTACTTTTTGACATTATCATTTCGGCTCTGTTACGATAGGTAGGTAAATTGTTACTACAGTACAGTGAAATAAACGGATCACTCATGTACTCTGAGTGTGGGTATCGCTGCCTCTGAGTCGTGCGCTCTCAGAGGAAGGACTACGAATTAGCCCGAAACGGTTAAATACGTGAATGATCCGTTTATTTCACTAAGTACGATTGAGTCGCATGGTAATTTCATGATATAAACTTATCGGTTAAATATCTATCAATGTTTTTTGCAACTCTATCAAGTTGCATGGAACTAATACCGGAACTAAGAAAAATACGAAACTCAGCAACCATCCTCAACTTTGTAAAACGATTTAAGTAGGTGCCTAATTACCTTTATTTGTTTCAAACCTGCGCAAAACAAGGGCGTCACCTAAAAAATTCACGAGAACTGTCCTTAAGTGAATGGACATTAAAAGAAAACGGAACCAATTTAAAATGGTGCTAAACACCGTCTTGCCCCGCGGCCCATTAACCGGCGACGCACTTCATCACTGGAGAGTGAAATTAATTAAGATCTACCACGACGCACATTATTAATATTGCAATACCTATAAATTGTTACGCTATAATAACATTGTATGTGCCAGATATATTATGAGTTAAATTGTGCCTGATAATGGAAAGGTGATAAGAATATTCTTGGATCATCATCCTGACCCCTCTCGTCGCCAGGTCACGGTTCTGATAGGTCAGAAAGATTGATCGTTGCTTACATGCTATAGGTAAGCCCCGTGTGTACGACTTCATCACCAGCCTTACGTCCCACGTGCTGAACACAGGCCTCCTCTCAGAATGCAAGCGCTTCGGCTATAATAGTTCCCACGCGGATCCTCGGATTGGGAACTTCACACATACCGTTGAATTGCTTCGCAGGAGTGTGCAGGTTTCCGCAAGATGTTTTCCTTCGCCCAAAAGCTCGTGATAAATTACAAACGTAATTTCGCGTATAAATTCCGAAAAACTCAGAGATGCGAGCTCAAGCCCCAGCTCACACCCACGACCCTCTGCTCAAGAGGCCATAGGTTAAACCACTGGCTATCTCGGCTTTTGTAAAACAAAGTTGATTAATAATTACTTAGGTAATGCTATTAAGAACACGTACAGTCGAGGAAATTATTTCCTGACCCACCGTGGAATCTTTTCTCAGTAAACGTCATAGTGACATCGCATTGCTTGACAAGGTAAATCGTTATGACATTTACTATGAAAATGTTCTATGGTGGGTCAGGAATTAATTTCCTTGACTGTACATCAACCAAGCTTGTTCAAACCCTTGCCACCCGCACCCGTACGTCTTAAAACATTTAATTATAATTTTCAGTTATAAGTCAAGTTGACAACCAGCCTTGTTGTTTTTTTTTTGAACTAGGAACCGTCACCAAAATTGGTAAACCAGTTCCTTGGTCGACTAACAACGAATTATAGGCATCATTAACTGACGCTTTTATCACGAAGAGCAATTCGGTGTAGGTATCTACATAAATATATCACAGGTTTATTTACCTCACAGATTTATCGTCAATACACAAACAATACATACGAAGTACTTCGATACTGACAATTGAAAATCTTTAACAGCATGCAGTTATGCAGTATTCTCTAGTTTAGTTTAGTAAAGATTCGCTAGAGTTGTTAAGTTAGAGTACAGAAAAATACAAAAGGAAATTCTCATATTTTCTCATATCATGAATTAAAAAATTAAACGTTTCAACAACCATTCTACGGCTTTTCAGATCTGAATATTGAAAGCATTGATAGAAGCTAGGTACTAGAAATTATCATGATGAAGTATTCATTGAACGGAAAGCTGATTGGAAAATAAATTTATGTGTAGGTTCACCACTAGTAGATTGAATGTAGGTATTAAAAAACCGGCCAAGTGAGAGTCGGACTCGCGCACCGAGTTTTTTGTACAAAATTTTTCCCGCTTTTCCCCAGTGTTTTAAGTTGTCTAGTGGCAGAGCCTTGCTCTTAAGTAAAATGTACGCAATGTGGGGTCATCTTATATTGGTCTGTCAAATCTACAGACAGACATGAAAATTTCAGATTTTGAGATTTTTCTGAGTGGTTGTGCTACAAGAGCTATCTTCATACGAAATTTAAAGTTTCTAGGACAACTGGAAGTACCCTTTAGGTTTTCTCGGTACGGCAATTTGTAATGGAAACAACTTTTTTAATGAGTGTATCTTTTGATGGCGTTGACTTAGAAGTTTGATTTTTTCACAGCTCCTAGCTCCAAGGGATTACAGATTCGTTCCAGAGAAATAGGGTCTTTAACAGACAGACAGACAGACGGACAACAGTGATCCTATAAGGGTTCCGTTTTTTCTTTTGAAGTGCGAAACCCTAAAAAACCGGCCAAGTGCGAGTCGGACTCGCGCACACAGGATTCCGTACAAAGATTTTCCCGCTTTTCCCCAGTGTTTTAAGTTGTCGTGTTAGAAGAGCCCTGCTTCTAAGTAAAATGTACGCAGTGTAGGGTCATTTTATATTGGTCTGTGACATATAAAATAAAAAAATTAAGATTTTGAGATTTTTCTGAGTGGTTGTGCTATAAGAGCTACCTTCATACCAAATCTCAAGTTTCTAGGACAACTGGAAACAACCTTTTTACTTGTTGGCAGTAATTTTTTTTAGTTCAGAATTAGAATACTTACCTAACATTAAATACTTTCTACTCGTAACTTAGACATTTGCAAGAAAAATTATGAAATGTAGAGCGACAGTTAAAAAGCCACTTCTATCATTTTATCTTCTAAAATTTTGTGGAACAGTGAATTCAACATGTTACTCCATTGTGAACCATGTAAACCTACTATCTCCTACAATCAATTTATAAGGTGAGCCATAACTACGTTAAATTAAATTATTCTCTATCGTTGTCAATAACGCCGGGCTTCCTTCCTTTATATTTCCGAACCCTAATGATATTGCGCGCATTATGCTTTGAGAGAAAAGGTGGGCACATTTATTTCATCAGGCTCCCTGTAACGACAAATCGACCAACACATATAAAGGACACACTGACCATTAGCGAAAGTAGGTACTGGTCGGCCTAGACAAATGATAACCAATCAATCCGGTGTTTGTGTACGTAAGGTTCAACGTAACATTTATATTGTTGTTTGTCGTGGGCAGATGAGCGGGTTTGTTCAATCTCCGAGACTACTTTTGTATACTTTTATCAAGTTCTTCAGCTTTATGTTACAGTGAAAATGCAACTGCTATAGCCATTTTTTTCAACGAAATAAAACCACTTTAACGCGTTTTATCGTATACTGGGAAGCTAAGTAAAATAGGCGAATATTCCTTGGGATACAAAATACAGTAGGTAATACACATAGTATTATATTATTTATATTGCAGTGTTTGAAACGTCAAGTCTTACCTTGCATATAAAATACCTTATAACTTATAATATAGTATACCTACTTCAAAACCCGTCACTTTATTTCAATGAGTAATAGTCGCAACTAACTTTTACAGTACAGTTTTTACAGTTATTTTATCACCGAACAATCTACGGTTCAAACTCTTACTCATGGGGGTCTGAAAAATCACTTCCCGCTTATCATTTTTCTAGGAATGTCCGTGAATTGCGGGAACTCGAATGTTGTTCCGCAGCTAGTCAGGATTATGAGCCCATTATTTGCTTTTGCCGACAGGAACAAACAAAGGCTTCAATTCTAAACTTCTAGGATTTACCTAGGTCATGACAGATGGAGAACAGATTGATCTATGGTCACTATACCCAATGGAGTTTTCGAAACTGATTAAAAATTTCTTACTAGGTACCTATTTTTTCCAGTATATCTTCTTGATCTTTGAGTCCGAGCCATGACACCAACGAACGGCGAGGCGGTGGAGCCTCCTCGTGTGGTGATCTTGGACGGCGGTTTCTCCTCCCAGCTGTCCTGCCACGTTGGCCACGTCATCGACGGCGACCCCCTGTGGAGCGCCCGCTTCCTTCACACAAACCCTGACGAGGTTGTCAACGCACATTTGGACTTTTTAAGAGGTACGTACTTATATTGTAAAGACGGACAAATATTCAGAAAGGTATGTGGGTATCGTAGGCCTTTCTGGACTTAACGGGACTTCATTAGGATCGTTGAACGCCTGTGGGTTCTGTGGGTTATTTAGAATTTTGGGAGACCGGAAACTTATACATATGTATAAAGCTGTAGAAGACGTACTAAGTACATAAAATATGATAATCTCTACCACATACTTGCACTACTATACTACATGTTTCAACCGCATTTCTACGGTCAGGTCATTATGTCACTTTATTTTCACACATTGAAGTAGGTAATTACCGAAATATTTTCTTTCCTCTCACTCTTTTCCTTCCTTTTTCTTCTAATTTCGTTTTAAGTCGTTAAATACTAGGAAGTGTTTCATTCCGGTGATATTTGCTATAAACCGGCCAAGTGCGAGTCGGACTCGCGCACGAGGGTTCCGTAGAAAGATTTTAACGCTTTTCCCCAGTGTTTTAAGAAGTCCAGTGTTAGCACTGTTCCTAAGCAAAATGTACGCAGTGTGGGGTCAACTTATATTGGTCTGCGAAATCTACAGACAGACATAAAAAATTAAGATTTTGAGATTTTTCTGATAAGAGCTACCTTCATACCAAATTTCAAGTTTCTAGGACAACTGGAAGTACCCTTTAATTTTTGGATTTCGGCAATTTGTATGGAAATGGCCTTTTTAATTACTGTATCTTTTGATTGCGTTGACTTAGAAGGTTGATTTTTTCACAGCTTCAAGGGACCGCAGGCTTGAGTATTTGATATTAATTTCAGCATGCTACCTCCACGCGTTCCAGAGAAAAAGGGTCTTGACAGACAGACAGACAGACAGACGGAGAACAAAGTGATCTTATAAGGGTTCCGTTTTTTGCTTTTGAGGTACGTAACCCTAAAAATTACAACATCTTCAGTTGGGTTTAGTTTTACTGATACAATCCAATGTAATACAATATTTGGTTGTCTTTATTTCTGTATTTTCTGTACAATAAAGCGTTTATAATTACTTACTTACTTACAATCATTTCTAATGTAACATATTATTAATAATTTGATTTTCAGCTCAATGAGCAATTATTTTCCGCAACTCGGGATTCAATGTTATGGTTGACGAACATACTCACGAATAAGAATATCACGAACATATTTACGGGGTCTTGTTTAAAAAAAAAACTGTTAAATAAGTTAATCGAATCTCTAAAGTGTCCCTTGTTATGGGAAGTTTCTTTTATTTTGAAAAAGATAGTCAATAATTGGGTGCGGATTAAGGGATTAAAAATCCTTTTCTTTTAAAAGCTTCCTGATTTACGTATTTTTTTCCTAGTTATGAGAAGATTAATTACTATTTTATACCAAGTGAAATTTACGTGTTATTCGACCAAATAGAAAAACAGTAGGCACCTTAGTTAGATAAAATAAGTTTTTAGTGTAAATGGCGTCGGTGGCAATCAGGCTAACGGCTCGCCTGTAAAATATTACCGCCACCTAGGAACGCTTGCAACATCAGAGGTATAATTGGCGCATTGCCGGCCCTGAAAAACTCTTTAATTTTTTGTTGCTCTATTTTTTACTCCACCTTTTGGATACTTCCAATATTTTCAGAATTACTATGGGTAGTATTACTAATTATATGCAAAAACAGTGCTAATATTACCGCAGTGATTATAAACTTACATTGCCAGGTTCATTGTGTTAGCATAGAAATACAAGCTCACAACAACAGCGCCCCGAGCAAGGGAAACATAATCTAAATAGAAAACTACTATTATTTTCTTGTGTGAGAATAAACCTGGCTTATCTCGGCTGAATTAGGAAGATACGAGTGCTCGTGCCATATGGGCGGTTCAATTGTTGAGACTAGTTTTTAGGGTTCCGCAGTCAATCTGTCCGCGGTTTAGTTCAGATACTACTCTTGGTACTAAAAACACGACAGCAAAGTGGTAGAATAAAATGTAGACAGACAAGCCATTATGACAGCTATTATGTTGCTAGTATACAAATTAAATAATTTTATTTTGTGCACAAATTGCTTGAATAACGACTGTGTAAACCGGTTATAGATATTTATTCAGTGAGATTGTCAGCTTGAAGTTTCCAGTAATGCATTTATACAAAGATTATACAGCCAATCTTTGTTGCTTGGGTAATACGAGGGCTGCCTTTTAAGTTCTGTCGTTTGCAAACTTCCCGTGATTATAAAAAAAAAAAACTAGTATCATCATAAAATATTTAAAATATATAGTAAGTAATAATATAAAAGAATGACTCGGATCGGCAGAACCGTTTCAGTACAGCGTCGGTTCAAAGTTGACAAGTCAGTTGTGAAAATAGAACGAAATTTTCGAACGAAAATTTACGTGCAGTAATTTTTTACAACTTCAAAAGGGGTTTAACGCGTCTTCTGTGCTTTGAAGAGCTGACTACGGTTTTTAATAATTAAGCACCATGCATCCGGACTGTGGAACGCTGGTATTTAGAATTTCTACGTGGTTGCTCTAGTATTAGTGATAGGCACCGTGAAGGCCGACCAAAAACAGCCGTGACCCAGGAGAACATTGATGCTGTACGGCAACTGATCGTCGAAGATCGCCATGCGACATACCGTGAGATAGAAGCTTCATTAAGCATTTCAGGGACCAGTGTTCAAAATATTTTGCATGATCACTTAGGCGTAAAAAAATTGATCTCGCGCTGGATACCACATTTACTTAGTGAAGACCAAAAAATGGCTCGCGTTAGATGGTGTCGCAAAACTCTGCGGCAATTCAACCGAGGAGACACTAAACACGTTTATGACATTATCAGTGGTGACGAATCTTGGATAAATGCCTACGATCCAGATTCTAAACAGCAGTCGACTGTTTGGGTGTTCCAAGATGAGCCAAAACCGACCAAAGTAATACACTCACGGAGCACTTCGAAAAAAATGGTCGCCACGTTTGTAGCGAAAAATGACCACGTTGCCACCATCGTGCTCGAAGACCGTAAAACAGTTAATGCAGACTGGTATACCACTGTTTGTTTACCTGCAGTTATCGGCGAGTTCCGAAAAAATAACCCAAGACGTCGTATAGTACTACACCACGATAATGCCAGCTCGCACACCGCCCGGCAAACAATTGCGTTTTTAAAAGAGCAAAACGTCGAAAATCTGGAACACCCGCCGTACAGCCCAAACATGAGACCTAATGGTTTCTTCACTTTTCCAAAAATCAAGCAAAGACTTCGTGGTAAACGGTACCGAACGCCTGAAGCGAAGCGGTTGAGGCATACAAAACGGCCATTTTGGAGGCCCCGACTTCGGACTGGAATAAATGTTTCGAAAACTGGTTCGATCGAATGAAAAAGTGTATTACATATCACGGTGATTACTTTGAAAAACAATAAATACCATTTAACTCTTAAATTGCCTTTAGTTTTTCCGATAGACACAACTTAAAAGGCAGCCCTCGTAGGCGGCCAAAAGACATTGTTCGGTAGCCGTTACAAAATAGTCCTCGCATATGCAATATACTGGGTAGAAAACTTTTATATTTTATGAATTGGCCAAACGATCAAATACCTATTACTCGTTAACCTGTAAAGCCTACTTAGCAGGGACAGTTTTTCTTTTAAATACATTTTGTCACATTACCAAATAAAATGGCAATGCTGGTAGAGGGCACACACATACACAAACACACCTTATTCTCGCAAAGATGATCTCTACCTAACTACGTAAATATTTCGCAAATATATCCTTAAATCGAAAAATGGTTCTGGGACGGACGGACACGACGAAATTATAAGGGTTCCTGTGGTGGACTACGGTACCCTAATTAAAAGTAGGTTGGTCTCGCCGATTTGTACACGTTTCCTCAAGACGTGTTATGCGTTAACCAAAAAAAAAACCGGCCAAGTGCGAGTCGGACTCGCGTACCGAGAACCCTCGGAACCCCGTGCAAAGTAGATCATGTAAATAGATCGTCTATATAGATCATGGAAATCGAGTCCCGACGATTTTTTTCCTTTAACATAAAACTACCGTGAGACTCAATCATAGTGAAATAAATGGATCACTCACGTATGTCAGTCGAGTATAGTTTGACATGTTTCGGACTAATCCGTAGTCTTTCCTCTTTTTAGGTTTTTTCTTCTTTTGCCCGACTTGCTCCTTAGCAAAATGTATGCAGTGTGCGGGGCTCACTTCATATTGGTGATTGACATAATATACATATATAAATACAAATAACTAAGATTTTCAGACTCATTTCAATGGTTGTGCTATAAGAGCTACCTTCGTACTAAATTTCAAGTTTCTAGGATAACTAGAAGTAAGTACCCAATAGGTTTTTATATTACAGCAATTTGTACGGAAACACCCTTTTAATGACTGTATCTTTTGGTTGTGTTAACTTAGAAGCTAGATATTGTCACAACTTTAAGGAACTGCGGGTTTGAGTAATTGATATTAATTTCAGCTTGCTAACTCCACGCGTTCCAGAGCAAAAAGGGCCTTGACAGACAGACCGACGGTCAACAAAGTCATCCTATAAGGGTTCCGTTCTTGCTTTTGAGGTACGGAAAACTAAAAACGTCAAAGTCAATGTGTTTAAATTTAAGAAAAAAACGCGCTACCCTCGACGCGTGTCCTTATTCGAATCACTCCCTTCTGCTTGGCTAGGCTCTTGACCAAAAATTTAAGCCAACATAGTTTTTTACAGTTTTCATACTAGAAAAATAATTTTAAATGAATGTAGAGTAAGCATCATAATTAACTCCGTATCGCGACGTAAAATCTGCGCATCATCTCCAAGCCTCAGAAGATTCACATTCAGAAGATTATTCCTGGTTAGATATTTAAACGAGTGGGTGCTACACGTGTAAAATAGAATATTATTTTGCACTATTTGTACAGCGAAAACATGCATTTGAATTAGGTAGTTACAGAAATGAAGCGCAAATGCATTTGAGAGGTTTGCTATTAATTTAAATATGGACAAAGCAGTTTCACAGTTTTTTTACCTAGGTTATGGCTAGAGTAATGCGTAGTAACTTACCTATTAAATTTTTGTATGAAAGCTTTTTCCTATTGCGGTCTGAATTGAAAATTGATGAAACTATTCCGACTGACAGTTTTGGTCAAATTGTAATTTTTCTGACTGAAAAGTTTTTCATTTCTTAAGGTATTAAGAATTAGTTTTCTCAGTCATTGCGAGACTAGATAGTTATCTTCTGATAAAATAGCATATTATGACAAATGCAAACTCAAACTTTCTGTTACGTTCCCTATCTGTTTTAATAAAACTCGTAAAGTTTATGTTACAAACTCAATCTAGACCGAAACACGTATCTGAACGTCGTCGAGAACAAAAGATTTCAAAGTACAAAGGCGTAAATTGCAGACGAACTACGTAGGCAGTATTCGCACCAATCTCGTCAAATCCGATCACATCACGTAACGATACCTGAACGTGAACGTGACACTGACACGCACAACTAACCCCTTTGAACTGGAAAGTAATTGCGTTGTTCTCCATTCCAAAGGCAAAGTTTGAATGAATTCGTACTCCGCACAGAGCCCGCAAACAACTAAGCTTTCACATACATAAGAACCTATGCGTGTTTTGACGAATTACTCGTTAGGTCGCTTTTAGCTTGTCATTCCTTGCAGCTAACAGCGAGAGTGCGACCTCGCGTCGTGTCATCGTCCTCTGAAAGCGCTTTTCTTCGCCACAAAACGGACCGTTTCTTTTCATAAGGAAAAGCTGAAAAGTGTCTCCATGCAAATAACTCCCCAGAGGGAGACAGCCTACTGCCTCGCTTTGCAGTCTTATAGTAGTAATCATTATGAAAAAGACACGAAATGGGCCCCTTATTCTGCGAAATTTTAAGATTTAACGTCAGAATTTTTATTTCTACATTTTATGGTGTTCTTTTTACGTTTCCCAACCACCCGGTACACTCGCAGTTATTTAATCCTTAATAACTTAATATTTGTCTAAGGGGTAGTTATAAATAAAGCAAGAGAAAAAGCGAGAAAAACATTATACGCTTGGGTTTTCTTAAGGCTCACTTTGTGTTGTAATACCCAGCTGTTTCCAAGTGATTATTATGATTGACGCTGCCTACAGTTGCCAAGACTTGCTGCTGTTTCTCCCACATTCGCTAACTGCCTCGCATTTGCATACTGTTAGAGTAGTGAGAGAAAAGCCAAGTGGTGAATCGTAGCTATAGGGTTAGCAGAGTAACGCCCGTGGCCGGAGCCTCGTGCTGGTGAGCCGGGCTACAAGCCGCCATTAATCACCTTGTCTGTCTAATACGTTTTCATTCGCAAGCCGTGCGCCGTCTTCTATTTACATAATTATTTTCTTGCCAGTATTGGCTCCTTTTGCCAACAGTTCATTATTGAAGTACTCGACCGTCCGCCATTGCTAAGTTTTAATAATATTAACTGTTTACGCCTTTTAGCCGCACCCTGTTCACAGTTAATACTAGCAGGTCGTAGAAGTTTAATATTTATCGAGTTAGTTTACTAATATAAACTTATACGGTATGATTATTTTGGACAAGAGGCAGAGTACACTGTACACTTATGAATGTGAACATTAATATTGGGTTTCCTTTGTGTTAATTAAGATGTGGTATTCAGGCAGGTTGCAGTCGTCGATGTGCCGGACAAGCAGGCATTAAGCTCTAATTCCCTACACCGCCTTTGACTAGTAATTGGGTACCTCACAAGGAAACCGGGGGCGGTAGCCCAACACGATCACGTTGTATTGTAGTTATTATTTTTCCTATTGTTGTGCGTGATACTGTGAATACTGTGATATGGCATCGAGAATGAACTTTTATTCCCTAACGGTAACATTTTAGGAACTCTACAAAATGTATAGGAGATAAACTTGAGACACTTACTGTACCTACCTGTAATTATACGTAAGTCCACAAAATTATTATGCTTGTAGCTTGGGACTGGGGCTTGTTTCATAACGACTTGTAATACAAGCGGAAGCCTCTTTTCAACTGCATGCATTAGAAAGAGACATCCGCTTGTATTACAAGTTACAAGTAGTTATGAAAAAAGCCTCTGCTAGATATAATATGAGACGGCGTTCACAAATTACCGCTACAGAAATGCATATTAACTAAGTAAACGGTTCTATCAAGCCTATTTATCACCAAGGATAATTAGGTACTCTATTGGTGCCTCGATTAGGTTTGATTTTTAAGTTTTCAGTACCTACACTTTATTTCACAGAAAAATATAAGTACAAGTGTAAGTGTAATTAACGTTAATTAAGTTTTTTTAATTCGAATATTGGTAATATTTATCTAAAATTGTCAACACAATTTTCTATTAAGGAAATGAAAGATTTTTTATTGTGTGTTAAATGTAACAAATGCCATGCTTATTTATGAATCAAAATTTTATTTGAATATTACTTATAATTGCAGCCGGAGCAGAACTGATCATTACGAACACCTACCAGGCTTCGGTGGGAGGGTTCGTGGAGCATTTAGGCGTTAGCGCGGAACAAGGGTACGCTCTGATCACTCGCGCCGTCGAGCTCGCCAAGCGCGCGCGCACTCTGTATCTAGAAGAGTTTCAACACTTCCTACAAAATGGTAAATAAGATACTTTTATATTTTTTCTAAAAGATAATAAAGTGAAAAGTAACAAATGGACCAGGCTCAAAAAAGCTCTACATTTGATCACAGCTGTGATCATAAGGCGCTCCTCGGTGCTTTTTCTTATGACGGCAGTTTTATTGCCATCGCCCAACTTCGACATGCAATCTTGACAGCTATGTGCCGATACAAGTAGAGCGATGTAGCGACAAATAACTAACAAAGCAAACATAGGTATAAACTCGAAAAACAGCTATCGAATTATTCGACCGATCGACCACGTGCGTGTGAGTCTATGATAGTCTTTTAAATCCAATTGACATGGTCGTGAAATAGAAATGTAAAAACCGGGCAAGAGCGTGTTGGACACGCCCAGGATAGGGTTCCTAAGCCATTACGAAAAAGCCCTGGCACAGATACCTAATTTAAAGGTATTTTCATCACACTTATTCGAAACCAGTGTTAGCAGAGCCCTACTCCTAACTAAGGGAATTACAGTTTCCTGCTTACAAGCAGTGTGGGGTCAATTTATATCGGTTACCGACACAGACATACAATAAGTTAATCAACTAATACTCCCAAACCAATAAAGCCTACTTTTATCTGATAGTTTTCCTTTTAAATTCACTGTATGTGCTACGGCTTTGATTTTTTTCACAATCTAAATACAAGTTTCTCTGGTAGAAGGGGGGGGGGGGACGACGACACTTGACTCCAACAAAAATTAGCACTTCTAACCTAAATATTTCGCACACGAATAACTCTATCGAAAAAATCACTTCGGGCAACCCCAATATTTTTAAAAGACCTATCCAACGATCTCCACACTATGGGGTGGGCGAGAAATAAAAAAATCATCCCCACTTTACATGTAGGGGAGGTACACCAAAAAAAATATTTTTTCAAGATTTTATCCCAGCACTTTTTCGGCCTAATTAATATGTATATCTATGCAAAATTACAGCTTTCTAGTACCAATACCTAGTCTCTGAGCTATGCCCCGGACAGACAGACAGACGAATATGACGAAACCATAAGGGTTCCTTTTTGCTATTTGGGCTTCGGAACCCTAAAAATGGGCCAAGGTACAGTCGAGATCAGAGATAATTATTTTCAGTCATTGTGTGAAATACACCTAAAATAAGTGGCATATAGTCCTGTCCGGTACTGGAACATGTTAATTAATTAGCCTGTAAACTCACAAAACTTACAAGTTGGCAATTTTTTGTAGGCCGTTACAAATTACTGAATACTGCTTGTAAAAAAAATATATAAGAGAATTTGACATTGCTTTTGGAATTATCTGGGTAATGGCTCGCGCGAGGTCGCGTGTATTTAAATTAGCGATATAACTGACAGGTTGATAAAATTTGAAGCTATTGATGAATTCGTTAGAATTTTCGTCTATAAATTACTATAATAAAACCGAATCTAATAAGCCGATTCGAGAATTATGAGATTTTTTTGTTGTGTAAAATAGAACGCTTTGAAAATTCCATTGCTTATAAAAAATTACACTATTGATAAATCTTTTATAAATTAAAACTGTGGTTACTTTTAACAGGTTTAAATACATTTCAGCAGCCATCATTGACTTGTAATTTTTTTAAAGAGATTTATATTTTTTTTACGTGATTTTAATAATGCCGGCGTAAGCTCTTGATGAAAGTGTTAGAAGATGTTAGGCGTTGTTCTAATAGTTAAATACAATAATGTAGTAGAGAAAATTTACACTTGCATATTTTTTCTTTGGATTTACAAGTGTTACTAACAAATACCTAGATAATGTCAAAAGCAATGTCAAATTCTGTTATACATTTTTTTACAAGTAGTACTCAGTAAATTCTAACTGCCTACAAAAAATTGCGCACTTATATGTTTTGTGAGTTGAATTCACTTCGGGTATCGGATTAATAAAGGAATGTAATTGATATTCGGAAACGTACGCACTTTGATTCCTATGGAACGTAACTATAACTACAATTAGTGCTGCGCCGTTAAAATATTTGCGTCTAATTTGGGACAAAAAATGTTTCTGTGCGACACGAAGAGGGAAGCTATTTATCACCCCGGCCTTTGTATTTATCATTTATCACAAAAACGTGACAATTAAATTACAAGAATTTAACTCTAAACAAAGAGGTTTTTGGGACAAAATCCCATAAGGGACGGGTGCAAGCATGCCTTAATTACGTTTTGTAAGGGTCACGGCATTTGGCAAGTTGCCTGTGAAACATAGTGTAGCCGTTGACATATATTGTGTTTGGTGAATGTTGGGTAATGACATAATAACTTGTTGATTTAGATCATGTTATGCCGCTGGTGGTGGGTTCCGTGGGGCCGTACGGAGCGCACCTGCACGACGGCTCGGAGTATGATGGTAGTTACGCCGATACAACATCAGTTGAGGTAGGACTTTCTTCCAGTCTACTATTTTAACATGGTTTAAGAACAGATCGAAATAATTTCAAATGATGATATTCATCAATCATCAGGAGTCTGTCTGTGATTCCTTGCCATGAAAAAACCAACCCGGCACTCGAGTTTCTAACATTAGCTTACCTACATCTTGCACGATTAAAAACTGCAAGCCCATAATAACCCTCCGTTTCTGTGAGGGCAGAACATACCAAGTTTTTAATATCGGTATACTAGCAGGTCAAGTATTAATAATAGATGAACTTCACCGCAACACCGTCTCATTAGTGCACACAGCCTATTTCAGCCCGTATACGTCACCACAGAACGCTTTTATTAGGACCGCGGCTCGCGATCGGGAAATAGCTTTTAAATAACCTAAATGTTATACTTAGGTGAGTTTCACCGACTAAAAGTTGTAAATTCTAAATGAGTATTTTTATTATAGTACTTAAGTTACGATGTAAGATTTTAGGATTCCATAGCAGTAATGCCATTAGCCATAGCATTTTTAACCGACTTAAAAAAAAGAGGAGGTTCTCAATTCGTCGGAAAAATTTTTTTAGCTGTAGAGATTGAGGTACTTCGAGAGATACAGGAATGTAAAACTAGACCCATATCTTGTCAAACTACTCACCTACATCATTATTTGCCGAAAAACTACTAAGTGCTTTCTTACTTTCACCCAAGAAAACGTTCTGCATAAACAGGGACACGATTAACTTTATTGTCAACGAGAGCGGAGATTCTTAAGATCGTTTCTACAGAACCCCCAGGGCCATGAATGCATAGCCTAATAAAGGTTGAAAGCGTCAGCTAAATCGTAAAGAGGGCCGTAAAGTTGCCGGCAAATTAAAATTTACATCGGCAATATGAAAAAGTCCCTCTCCGTTTCTCTCTTTTTTTGAACCGAACCGGCGTTTGACTGGAGCGGACAGTTAATTAACGATAGGTACCAAGATAGAACAAATGGACATCAGTAACAAACATGATGTAGCGAAAATGTTTACAACTTTAATTTATTTTTATGACCCATTAAAGTTTTGAACATGTCTCGTTTAAATGGACTTCCTGCCTTTGCATGAACAGTGCCACGTTGGAAAACGTAAGCGCCATAAAACTAATTTAAAACAACAATTTTAGCACGTACCTACTCGTATTTCATTTTCTTTATTAGTTGAAGTGGTTGAATATTTTTCGGTTAATCCATCTTATACTCGCCGTATACCTATTGTTCGCGAAATAATGCAAATGATTTTGCCTAAATTCGGTCTTTAAAATAACCAAGGCGAATATTTGAGGTATCCTAATTTAATTAAAGAGAAAACTCATCACACGGGCATGCATAAATTCGGCCAGCTTACGGAGACCGAACCCTTCACAGAGCGTATTTTTATGCGGTAGTTTTAAACAATAGCGACTATAAACCGCTTCTAATTGCTTATCAACTTCAACTAAAAAGAGAAGGATCTCAATTAAAATAACAATGTTAATTGCAGGCTATGAGGGAATGGCACAGGCCGCGTATCCAAGCGCTGGTTGATGCGGGTGTAGACTTGCTGGCTCTGGAGACAATCCCCTGTCAAGAAGAAGCCGAGATGCTGTGCGAGCTGCTTCGTGACTATCCCCACATGAAGGCGTGGCTTGTCTTCAGCTGCAAGGTTTCACGTTTATATATTACCTAAACGTCGCTAAAGAATTAAATTAAATAGGTAGGTACCTAAATTGTTTCTAAGCGAGTCTTCTATGATGACATAGAGACGGAGGGGGGGATATGTATAAGTATCGTATAAAAGGATCTTACACTTATATCTACGCCTAACACAACGACCTTACTTATATGTATTTATAACCTCCCCAATCTAAATAAATCATTGTAACTTACAGGACGACCAAAGCATAGCTCATGGCGAAAGTTTCCAAAAAGTGGCAAAGAAGTGTTGGGAAACCAACCCCGACCAGTTGGTAGCAGTGGGTGTCAACTGCTGCGCTCCTTCGTACGTCGCGAATCTCCTCAAAGGCTTCAACGACGACCGACCACACGACGACCCCATCCCACTTATCGTTTACCCCAATTCCGGGGAAAAGTACAACCCTGAAATCGGGTAAGATTTTGCAGTTTGATAATACTAATTCCCTGTCCAAAGCAGTGCGACTGTTAGGTGTGAATCAATGACTTAGCTTAGGGCTGAAATGATTCCGCTCCGGACGGTGCGATGATTATAGCAGCGTGAAGAAAAAAAAGTTTGCCGATAAAACAGATCGAATTTAGTCCCTGCACATGGCCGTACAAATATAGGCAATCTACCTATTTCGGTTTAGGTCGCAACCAATCTGCATAAACGTATTCGCGTATAATTTACTAAGCGAGGTGGTGCAGACGTATTGGCTCGGACAAGGTTTAACTATTATTCTCGGTCTCAGCCATGGCCCATTTGACCTTAAGCGGGCCATGTATGATAAGACCTATTATTGGAATTCCATCGGTCTCTATTTTCAATAACATTCGTTATCTAAACCGAAACATTTTTTAGAGATCCGTACATGAAAAAAAAAAAGATTCCTTATAGGATCACTTTTTAGTCTGTCCATCTGTCCAGAATAAGACCAGGGGGTTTTCCAGAAACATGTAAGTTCAGTACAGACATGAAATGAAATTGAAATTAATATGGTAGACCTTAAGGCGCACCTGAGCAGAAAAAAAAAACCAATCATCTAACGGTAAGAAGATTGAGGTGATTTTTTAATTTAGATTGATTTTTTAAGTGAGAATCTAAGTTTTTACCCCTAGCATGCTTAACGTTTATTGACGACGTAAAGCATTTGTCCCTCTCGCGCTTGCATATTTGTTAGAAAATGCCGAATGCTTTATGTGCTGGTATAATTTTTTACCTGGTGATACGGGTCGACACCCTCGGCGCGAGAGGTTCACTCTTACCTGGCCGGTTTTTTATACCTCATCATCATCATCATCATTATCATCAGCCTATTTACGTCCCACTGCTGGGCACAGGCCTCCTCTCAGAATGAGAGGGCTTGGGCTATAGTTCCCACGCGGGCCCAGTACGGGTTGGGAACTTCACACACACCATTGAATTGCTTCACAGGAGTGTGCAGGTTTCCTCACGATGTTTTCCTTCACCGAAATGCTCATGATAAATTACAAATGTAATTTCGCACATAAATTCCGAAAAACTCACGAGGTGCGAGCCGGGATTTGAACCCACGACACTCTGCTTGAGAGGCCGTAGGTCAAACCACTAGGCTATCACGGCTTTTATACCTAACCATTTTAAAATACAAATGGGTAAAGTACTGTATTACCTATACAAAATCTAGGGGACGGAATTACTTTATCAAGCGAACGGACGTCGTAATGGTGATAGATCACGTTTCAAGCTAACTGTACCTATTCCATTCAAGTCCTCAACTCAACACTTTGGTACTACCTACGTATTAAATAGGTGTCTACGTACAAAGCAAGGGTTCTCCAGGTTTATGACTGGACGCATATGGGCAGTTAAACTGTATTATTATGGGCTGTAGTTTCCTTCCATTCGGCCCGTTAAGATTATTCGTCACCCACCGGAGTACCTCCTTTTCCTTGGGCTGGCCTTAAGTGCCTTGGAATTTGTTTTTAAGTGCCTTTTATCCCATTTCTAAAAAGCTGCTAGTGTACCTAGTACCTATCCATACTACTTACTTATAAATGCTTTTGGTCTAGCCTACGTAACTGATATTGTTAAAAGGCATTGTTTGAAATAGATTACTAAGTAGATAGGTATTTTGAAAACAAAGAGAAGAGATTTATAAATTTATAGCCTTCGCCAATAGAAATCCTAACTAATATTATAAATGCGAAAGTAACTCTCTCTCTGTCTGTCTGTTTGTTACCTCTTCACGGGAAAACCGCTGCACCAATCTAGATGAAATTTGGTAAGAAGATAGTTTGAATATTGAGGAATAACATAGGCTACTTTTTTATTCGGGAAAGTTATATAGTTCCCGCGGGATAGCGATAACCGAAATCTACGCGGACGAAGTCGCGGGCAACCGCTAGTATCCTATATACCTAACCTACATCAGGGGAATCGATAACGTCAATTTCGGCCATCCACACAGTGAGAGAGAGAGAGAGAGAGAGAGAGAATAATAATAAAATCAGTTCAGTGATTTCAAGGTGTGATGAATAAAAAATAATAAACGATGCGATGTAGCTCTTCCGGGCCTATTAAACCGAGAGAAAAGATTTTAAACAAGTTTAATTAGGTACCGACTTACCTCGATATTTCAAAACCTACGGATTATAAGATGCAAAGTTCTTGTAAACGCTCTCACTGCACACTCTACCCTAGGTACCAAGTTACCAACATTGCGACAGGATTATTTACTATTGACCTACCTACCTATTTCTTTCACGTTAGCTTCTTAGGAAAAATAACTGTGCCAAGTTTCTTGCGGCGCATTTTTCTTTTCAATCGTGGTTGATCATGGTCTTTCCGAAAGCGGTAGTACCTAGACTAAAAAATCAGGCCAAGTGAGAGTCTAACTCGCGCACCGAGGGTTCCGTGCAATTTTTTTTTTCGCTTTTTACCAGTATTTTAAGTTGTCCAGTGTTAGCAGAGCCCTGCTCCTAAGCAAAATGTACGCAGTGTGGGCTCAGCTTATATTGGTCACTGTAATCTACAGACAGACATGAAAATTGTAAGATTTTGAGAACTTTCTGAGTGGTTGTGCTATAAGAGCTAGGGTACTTCATACCAAATTTCAAGTTTCTAGGACAACTGGAAGTAAGTACCCTTTAGGTTTTCAGGGTACGGCAATTTGTATGAAAACAACCTTTTTAATGAGTGTATCTTTTGATTGAGTTGACTTAGAAGTTTGATTTTTTCACAGCTTCGAGAGGCTGCAGGCTTGAGTAATCGATATTAATTTCGGCGTGCTACCTCCTCGCGTTCCAGAGAAAAAGGGTCATGACAGACAGACAGACGGATAACAAAGTGATCCAATAAGGGTTCCGTTTTTACTTTTGAGGTGCGGAACCCGTGCGGATGACGTGTAAAAGAGCATTTAACTGCCTATTTACTGACAAAAAAATTGATTTGATTTGGTAGTTTCTAACCTAACCTACACCTAACGAACTCTACTAGGAGATGACTTTCTCCATTTACTCAGAATTGTTTTTATTTTGCAGCTGGATAGACCGTGACAAGTGCGAAGCGGTAGAGGTGTTCATCCAGGAGTGGCTGGACCTGGGCGTTCGCTACGTTGGTGGTTGCTGTCGCACGTACGCCGCTGATGTCTCCCGCATTCGCAACCAGGTACCTACCTACGGTTTATGTGACTTGTTGTAGGTCAGTAGGCTGCCAAATTGCGAGTTGGGATCGGTGTCGGAAGTATGTACGGTTTGACGGGGTCATCGTAATTTATTATTAAATAAGAAGGCACCAAGTAGGTAAATCAGAAAACTACAGAAATAGAACTACTTAGGTACTAAAAAGCGTTACGAAAGCTAGGTTATAGATGTGCTTACTTCGAACTTACAATGTGCCTTTAAGATGCGGCCAAAGGCTCGTTTAACTTCAAACGAAAGTAAGTGCGCTGGTACTGGTAAAACTGGAGATCGAATTAAGTAAATAAAAGTGAAACGATCTGAAAGAGGAAGTGAATTTTGAATTCGAAATTTAGAAATAACAGGTAGGTACCTACAGGTTTGCAACGAGCTATGGCCGCCTCATTACGATACAAGGCTAGGTTTGTCCAAAGAGCAAAGGTACCAAACTATTGCCTCACATCACATTGCGCGCGTGATGGGTGTAAATTTTCTGGTGTAGATATATTTCTCATTTTCATACAATGACATTATATTGTGTCTAAGATATTCATGTTTTCTCTATCCAGGTGTTGTGCTGGCTCGACCGCTACCGCTTCCAAGCCACATTCCACGCGGACCCCGAGTGCGCAGAAACTAGGGAATCCAAAATCGTCCCGGCCTAAAATTGCTATTTTATGGATCTTTATGACCCAGTCGAACAAGACAAATGGCTGATTTTATTAATGTTTCGAGCCTCCTGGTTGCCTAATTAGCTATTCGGCCTAGTTAAACTGACATTATTTTTAAAAGACTGTAAATGTAAAGATGTTAAAATATTGTGTACTTACCTACAATTAAAATAGGGAATCATAAATTCTCGTGTTTTATTTCTTACTTATCGTAACTATAACCTGATCGATCATATTAGAAACCTATCAATTTAAATACCCTCTTACAACGTCAGAAGTATTTTTTGGGCTTACATCTCTTTTTGCGGTCAGTATATACCTATTACTCACTACGTGAAATTTTATTGATGATACAAGTAGATATATGTATCAACTACTGAATAGAAGACTACGTTTAACTATTTTTCATTTATATTTTTTTCTTGATTTTTGTGGTCATTTGGTCATTTATCAAGTCATTTCAAATTAAAAAAAAATTAAATACAGGTAAGCGTGGCCTATTGACGATAGGTACCGAATCACATAAAAATAATTCGTATCATGAATAAAATTTTACTAAGTATAGTCAGCAACAGTAGGTAAAGCCACTTAAACCTCAAAAGCGTATCGTAGAGCTGAAAAAGATCAACACTCTTCCAATTGTCAAGAGATGCCACTTACGTAGATATTTAATAAACAAAGTGAATTTGTTTTACTAGGTACCTACTGCTGCACTGCCCGGCTATTCTAAAACGCTATTACATTGTAGTCGCCTACCAATTTGTATTAACATTATTATCATGTCTCAACTTAATAAGAGCAAGTAAAACGCTTAATTAATTGCCATTATAAATCCTAATCGAACACCACGCGCTCGATTAATTTAAGAAAATGAAAGTCACCGATTAAAGGTATTAATTAGATACGAACCGTTGAACACGAGCTCATTGACGATCTTCCCGTGCTCCCCGGTTTTAATCAAAATTAAATTTGGACTTTTTAAAGCGGTAGGTACACGTTGGGCGTTTTTATTAAATTTATCTAATACCTTAATAAAAGCGAAATTTCCCAGCCAGTGCTTTACAAATGTGAAATTTACTGGGCACAGTAAATAAGGTTTGTACAGAATTAAAATGCGAGCGTTTCGAAGACAGCCGAGGTGTATTAAGTAGTCACTCATTCGAGTCTTTCGCTCTTAATTTTCCCGCGATTCCATATCAAATGTCTCTACCAGCTTAATTTGATGTTCTGCCTCGGTGGGTTCTTAATCTGATAACTGATAATACTCGTATACTATCGATTTATTAAAAGAACTTAACTATAGGGCTTCTACTTATCCCACAGAACAAACACAAAGCTTCCTTAGAAACGCCGGTATTTATGGAATACTAGCTGTTGCCCGCGACTTCGTCCGCGTAGATCTCGGTTATCACTATCCCGCGGGAACTATATAATTTTCCCGAAAAAAAATTAGCCTACGTTATTCCTCAATATTCAAATTATCTTCTTACCAAATTTAATCTAAGACTGGTTCAGCGGTTTTTCCGTGAAGAGGTAACAAACACAGACAGGGAGACAGAAAGACAGAGAGACAGAGTTACTTTCGCATTTATAATATTAGTTAGGATTAGGATGAAGGAATTTACATGGTGAATAACTTTTATCGAGATGATACGTAAATCAAAATTGTTTTCAACTTATACATTACTGATTTACTTATTAGAAATAAAGCAGTTAAATAAAATGTTCATATTTACTTAAGGCACTTCCCTGACCCAGACGCTGAAATGAGTGCTTTTTAGAGCCTTTCGTAAATTATTTAAACTATAAAAACAAAATATATAAATACATTAAGCATCTATAACACCTTAACTTGTTTTTCTGTTTCATTTTTTTTTCCTATTTAATACTTATGATATCTGCATCACGAGTAAGTCAAGTTGCAATTAATATTCTGTTACTACATCATAAGCATAATTTATTTTGACTTGTGACATACACCAATGTATAGAGAATTTAATAGGCTAGGATTTCTATGTTTAACATTATTAAAATACCTTTTTATAATCATCATCATCGTCACTATCATCATCATCGGCCTATTTACGTCCCACTGCTGGGCACCAGCCTTTATTTAGAATATTTTAATTTAAAAAAAAAATTACGTAATCGGTGCGAATTTTGAAAAAAAATTTTTTTTTTTCGAAAAGACGCGTTATTTGTGATAACACTGTGTAAAATGAAGTTAGACCGATATTTAATAGATGTCACTAAAACGAAGTTGTTTAGTAGAAGTGAGGTGGGGTGAGGAACGCGCGAAGCGTTCAAGGTCATCCTCTCAGGGAAGTGTCATAAACCTACGAGTGACTGCTTTTAATTAAGTGAAAAGAGATTATATCTTATAAGACTATTTCAGCGCATTTTAGTGATTTACTCACAAGAACAGAGTGCATTTCTTTACTGTCGTGTAGCAAAACGACATAAACTTCGCACATCCTATTCATCACATCAATGTGCAAGTAGGTACCTATTCGACAAGTAAGTACGGTATTTAATCCGTACTTCACCCCAGGCTGTAGATTACTTCTACTTTTACGCAGTGACCCATAGCAGATATTTAAGTAGGTAAGTATATAAAAGTCTACGTTTAGTTCACCAGTCGGCACCGTTGCTATGTTGCCCCTTGCTTACCACCCACGTAGCTGATTCAGTTCAGTAAGCAACCACTGAACCGAGCTACCCGTCACAACCCGCCATAACAGTTTAGAATAGTTTTAGTTATAATGTCGCAAGACCTCCGCTTTATGAATCTACATAAACAGTATTTAATTAAGTGCGAAGTTATTTATTGAGATGTTCATTTCACAGCTGGACGGTTACGGAAACTCGGGTGTCACTATAAAAGAATAAGTCGAAGAGTCTACTGCTGCCGGGGGTCGTAGACTATTAAAGAACCTTTAACACGATCGGAAACTGTCACATCAATTGCGCTTATTAAACAACTATCAACAAATAAACTATTGCCTCCCTTAGTATATAAACAAGTTTTAAAGTTATAATTAGAGCTGCCAGAACGAGTTGCCCTGGATTTGTCTAACTTTAGGAGGCGTCTGGGCAGAGTTTTTAATATCATCAAGGTCTCACACCTCGGAAATCGATTCTAATGTTTGGTCCGATTTCCTCGCTCGCCGAGTTGGTTCGATATCCTTTAATGGTTATGAGTTAAGTTATGATTATGATAATTGAGTACAATATGCAATTGCCGTGGTAATGTTATGGACAGGAACTTAACAAGAATACCAATGACTAAGTAGGTACAGGCAAAAAAAGGGGTCTAAAGCCAAGAAAGTTGGTGGACATATAGATAAAACAAGTACCTACTTTTTATCGGTTTAGCCACGCATAATTATTTTTCGTTACGAATTCGCCAAATAGAAAATGTTACTTGACTGTCACAAGAATTTGATGACAGGGATATTTTTTGCAACATACCTACTAGTATTTTCTAAAAAATTCAAAATTCAAAATTCAAAATTCAAAAATTCAAAATTTTATTCAGCAAATAGGCAGTTGAATGCTCTTTTACACGTCATTTTTTTTGAGTCTACCAGCGCTTTCGGAAAGGCCATGATTGCCAAGAAGAATGCGCCGCAAGAAACTTGGCACAAAGTCATTTTTTCTAAAAACAAGTTACATTAGCTCTTACAATACGCAACCACAGACAAACTACACAAAGAAACCTCACTCTGTCATTAAAAGATTAAGAGAGAAAAAAAAAATACCGCATTTTAGAAACAAGTGTAAAAAGTAATTATTAAAACAGCAAAACCAGAACACTTTACTTTACTGGCACGTTTTAATTGAGCAGGAGATGTATAGGGTCTCCAGGTCAAATATCTGTGAAAATTTAAATTACAAAGGGATGTATAGGGTCCCAGAATTAATACTATAATATAATACTTAATCTAAATGGCTTAGAGATGTATAGTCTCTAGGGTCAATTTAAACTAAATTTAAAATCAGCAGAGGTGTAAAACGCCTCCACGGTCAAATAATAAGTATAATAATACATATACATACACTGGAGATGTATATGGTCTCCAAATGTCAAATAACAAAAATTGATGAAATATACATTTCATGTCATCACGTCAAATAAATAAAACATTATTTATGTCAATTGTATTACAATTAGTACGCAGCGGACAACGGCAACAGAGCCGGACACCATACACGAATATCTTCGGGACGCAGCCAAGTCACATTGATGTCCTAATTATCTTCTGTTTTCAGCCTTGGCCAGGTGGTGCCATCACATAAGTATTCATCCACTTTGTAGTATGCTTTTTTCAAGAGAGCGGTCTTTATGTATCTTTTAAATGAATTGTGAGGCAATTCTCATGCCATCCCTAAATGGCAAATAATATGAATGAACGCTAACTTTTATACTTACTTAAGTAGAAGTTCTTAAGAACTCTCAGCTGTTACGAGCTGGCACGCATTGATTACCCAAACGAAAGTATCTATGTGGCGGCTATTTGAATACACACACACGTGCCATTTCCCTATAAGTCCTTATGTCACAATAAGTAATATTAGTTCAATCCGTTCGTGCCAACTATTAACTTTATCTGAACTTCCCAAGTTCTTAATGACTTCAACTACGCATAAAATAACTTTTTATTACTGCGGTTCCTTGCTTCCGTAATTTTCTGTATATCTACTTTGAAATTCGGATCCCTAAAAACTTGACGAAAGGCGCCCTAATTTAGTAAGCCCCCCCCCCCGATCAATGCCCGTCACGAAATGGGAAAGGGTCCAATTTGAGCACGTGCAAATGGCATTCAAACAAATGAATATTTTCATGCCCGATAACCACAATGCCAACGGCAAAGAAAATTAGATACTAGGTATGTTGATTGTTGCGTCACACGATAAGTTTCTTACTAAGAATTATGAAATATTTATCGGATACAATAGAAATAACCACGTGGACTTTACGAAGTAGGTAAGATTTTAGAATTCTTTTTAACAGACTTCAGAAAAGGAGGAGGTTCTCAATTCGTCAAAATCTTTTTTTAATTTTGGCAATTGCATAGTTCGCGCGCGAGTTCCGAGAAATGCAATGTACCTACTGAACTGAATTTCCTAGTCGGCATCGCCTACATGGTACATACAGCCAGTATAGTTGGTATACAACCTCCGATTTCCCGGAACTCGGGTAACTACCTAACAGTCGAAGAGTTTGAATCGCCTGCCATTGTGGAACTTTGTCACTATAAACTTCTTAATGATATTATAATATGTAGGTAGATGGGCGAGACGAGTAAAGGTTCTACAGTAGCAGGGACTATTCGTTTTTTTAGTGTTCCTGACTGGTTGACTATAGGGAAGTACTACGTTTATTATAAGATATGAAATTTAACGGTCAAATTCGCATGTTATAAGTAAAACGAAGACATGATTTAAAACTGTGTCAATTTCTCTGAGAAAAACATAATACATGTTTGTATTCTACTGTACATAAATAATACGATAAAAAGGTATACATATATATTAAATGAAGTTTTTTCCCAATTGTCTTCGAATTTCCGAAAACGTGTGTGATAGTTAGACCGTTAATATAAACGGAGTACCTGTAAGGAAAGAAAAAAAAAAACTAGAATAAGTAGATGAAAGTTTTTAATGGAAATATAATACTTTCAATAGGTATAAGTAGGAAGTCATTGATTATAATTATTAGGTAGGCACTTAGCATTTACTTTCTTTCACATCTTTTAAAATATTGTTAGTGTGCAAGGCAGTGATGGCAAGATTCCGTTCCTGTTTCTCTTCGTTCAACTGCAACTGCAAGCTCTTAACATCCAATTTCAGTGTTTTGATTTCGTTCTGTAATCGCATTACAATGGTCCACAAACTCGGCGACCCGTGGTTGGCGTTCGAGTGTATTGGCAAAGAGGGCGACCTCACTAGAGCTTCAATCGACAATGGAGCCTCGTCGTCGCATTCTGGAAACAAATTGAACCATGACAAAACTATAGCTTGTTTTCTTTTCGCCTAAGTCATTATTGGATACCCACCTTTACTGACGCGTGTAGTGTTGGTGGGAAGGGCAAAATTGAGGGTACAACACGCTTTGTAAAACTGTTTATTTATTTTAGAAGTAACCTTTTAGTATTTGTGTGAGTAATGAAACTGCGGCTTAACGTGCTTGAGTGTGTGTACCTAGTGAGGAGATATTTATGAAAATTACGCTAGCATTGTCTAACCCGTTGAATTTCAACTTTACTGCAATCGGTAAACGAACTGACAAATTATTGGATTTAATAAGGATTCTCCAACAAATATTACGGAAACAGTAAGCGCTTTTCGTTCGTCGCAACGCTCACATTTTGTCCATTGCTTACTCGACTATGCAAACTATTTCGCAGTAAAGTTACATTGGCATCTAATTTGGTTGAAAATTTGGAAACTTGATATCCATTCCCTGAAATTAACGCCACTAATATATGACAATGCTAACGTAATAAATAAATTAGTACCGTGTTGTTGGTACAGTGACTCGCTTGGTGTTAATATAGAAAAGTTATGCTTATATTCAAAACTTTATTTCATATAATTTGATCAAAAAATAAAATATAAGATCACTACTAAATAATTTCATATAAGGCATAATGTAGTAGTAAATAAAATATGCAATAGTATAATCTCAATATCTTTAGCAGAGTTAAAATCTAGATACTTTGGTTAGTTTACAAGAACTGACTGATGATGTTTATACATAAGTAGGTTGTTTAGTTACATTTCACAAAATTGATATACATAAATATTAGGCATTAAGCTGAATGATTTTTTACATACATCCAGAAATTAATATTATTAGCTAAGTTCGGTTTTAAATAAAGTGCCGTTAGTAAAAGAAAACAGAGTTGCACTTAGAATGCTTTCAGGCTTAATTTGTAAATTGTGGACTCGATACAATTAAATCTTAAAAAAATATTTTAATATTCGAGATGTCCTAATGATGATATTTAGATTATGAGTAGGCAATACTTCTTACATTTAGTTTTTCAGATCTTTATCATTCCATGTTTATGTGATTTATATGTAATATCTATAATCTGATGTAGTTCGGGCTACTTTTGTGATATACAGACCCCGTTATCAGCGGTGAAAATTTAATAAAAATGCTAGGGTTGGTACTGCACATTAGTATCTATTAGCCATATTTTTAAAAAAGGTATCATGTTTTTGTGAAACTCCATAATAATAACTTTCCATAACTTTGTTATATATTTGTCAAAATATGTTTGATGTCAAATAAATACTGAATTTCGTCAGTTAAAAATGGAGCTGATGGCGAAATTGGAAATAAACCGAATGCAACGCGGAAATGGTTCGTAAATTTTGTTTAACTGTGCAAAAGATGGCAAAAAATGTGTATATGAAGTTGAACACAGTTTGAATAAAAATCCCGACTACAGCACAGTGAAAGTAATTTTAAAATCAAACAATAATGGAGAAGCAAATGTTACAAAAGATATCAACAGAAACACCGTATAACACTATAAAAATCTGACCTATTCACTATTCACCAATTATGTTTGACGTAGTGACGGAGTGTCTTACGCGAGTTACGTAGTATTTACTAGATACATACATATACGTCTGTAGAAGTAGAGCGAACTTTTTCACGTCTAAAGTGGATCTACAGTAATAGACGGCAAAGTTTAACGCCAAATAATATAGAAAAACTATTGATTACATATTCAGAGTAGTAAATGAAAGTACATATACTGATCTCCTGTTTTATTATAAGGCGATATAAAAAATAGTTTTCTAACAAAAACTTTTTATACCAATATGTCACATGTAACATGAAATAAATGTTGTGTGATAACCCTATGATTCGATTTCATTCAATTTTATGATAACGGGGTCTGGTGATATATACATAGTATGCATTTTATTTCAAACATATACAGTCTATGAATCTATTTCGTAAGTATTGTAAATGGTATACTTAGTCAAAGAATACTATTAGTACTATATTATGTAAAAATCTGTCTTGGCTATTTGCGTAATATAATATTCGGCAAATGAAGAACATCAAATTTCATTAAAAGAACATGAATTGCGTTACTCAAGAGCATATAAAACAAAACATAGGATCGCGTTTTACATTACGAATACTGATAAAAGTGATAAACATATAGATCATCATATAATACATCAATCATATAATTATACATAGTTTTTTTTTTACATAAAATTATTTAAATGAGTCAGATATTATTTAAAGTAAATTCGAATCAAAATCATTCCGTTTCAGACAATAGTATTAATCAATTTGGAAAACAAACATTAATCTCCAATGGTTTATATTTTTTTAAACTCAATATTTCATTTTCTACTTATTTTACCAATTGTTAATACCGGAGAGCTGTGTGATTGGTTTGGACTTCTTTATTTTTACACGACTGCCCAAAGAAAAAGAGTGTATTGTTTTTAGAATACGAACATTATATTATAAAGAACTGTTGTCATACAATACAAACGCCTGGAACTAAATATCGAACCTCTAACTTTTAATACCTACTACGAAATTAGAAAAGAAATAAGCTACAACCGCACAAGACAACCTATGCGTCGCGCCTAAAAGTTTGTTGCAAACATTGGAACAATCCGTTCTGATAGTTCGCAACATTGCAGTTGGCACTGCTTTAGCACAGTAGCCTCGTATTTACATACACGCTGCAGTGGTGCGCAATCCTGCTCAATATTTAACGAACAGCACGCCGCGCTAGCTGCACTTATTACCCAAATACCGACAGCAAAAGTTAAATTAACACATCCTTGCTTCTATTAGAACAGAATTTTGTTAGGTACAGCGACGATTAATACATACCTATTCCTCATCATCTCATCAATATTGACGTCCACATGTAATAGCTAAATCGGTCAAAGGAGTTCTATCAACGAAAATAAAAGTCTAGGTACGTCTAGTGTCGCAGACTTTGTGAGTACTACTAAATTTATACAAAGTTTAATAGAAAATAATTTCATTTATAATAAAAAAATATCCATGCGGAATTCAACGAGTACACTCCCTTATTTAATTTAGCTATACCCACTCGCATATATCGTATGCTCGTGTATAGGACAAATTTCATTAATAATATGCATAAATTACACGCAGACAACTCTACGAACGTCTTAGTTAGTTCATATACCTAGGAATAAAATAACCGAACAACAACAACATAATAAAGCACCATGTTCCACAGGTATCGCGATACTGGCGATGACGAGGGCATTATAAAGCTTGGGGCACCCACATTACAGCACTAAATCATTAATAACGTAATGGCGGTCCGGCTGCCACTGCTCCTAAAATAGTCTCACCTGTGAAATGAAACTGTGAACCGTTTTGGATACTGACGTAATTTTCATAAAGCTATATTCATATCACACCATAATGTCGACAATCGACAACTCCCAATTCCTGTGGTATTAGTAGAATAATACAAAGCATTTTTAGTCAATATACAATTCGCATTATAACATTGTTTATATTCTAACAATAGTCGTTTTAACAAGCCAAGGCATGCATGTATATATAAAAAATTAAGTACATGTACTACCAGTATATAAAATTTACAATCAACTAACAAGTTAAAAAATACATAATGGCCAATCCATTAAATTAATAACTACATATATAATACTGCAGTCACTATATATCTAAGTTTATAACACACACGTATATATAAGTATAAGGCGATTTATGAAGCAAATAGTAATGGCATAAAGCTAACATGGAAAATAAGATTGAAAAACGTGGTAACACACATAATTAAATAATTACTTATTTGTTTCTGACTAGACAAATATATTTTGTTAACTTCGAGTTTTTCCATCTCATTTCCAATCAGTTTGATGTTTATGTAATGTTGTACACGTTGATACTAACATAAAGTTCATAAAAGGACTAAGCAAACCAAACGGATAACAGATTAAGGGAATACAACTTCCGCCTGATCTATTAGACAGCAATACACAATACATTAGGTATGTTTTCCGGTTGTTTAATAAAAACAATGAAAATCAGTCAATGATCACGCACTCGTAGTGCAAGCATTAGTCTAATGCAATTTGTAAATGGCGATTTTAGTTGGTAGCATAATAATTATTTTAAAAAGCTGTCACTGTCGATAGGGAATTGTTTACAACTGAGCACCGATGGAGCGAATAACTACTTGTGTCAGTCGAAATGATGCGATTTAGTGAGTTGTTTGACAAAGGTGCCGCAACACCAGGTGGAAGACCTCGTAGAGCGCGCGGTGCGGGGGGCGGGGAGCGGCGCGGGCGCCGGCGGAGCGCCCGCCCGCAGCGCGCCCGCCAAGCTAGGGTGCGACCCGCTGCGCCGCTCCCGACCCTCGCACAACTTCTGCCTGCGCTCTTCGGAACACTCCCACAGATTAGGATTGGAACGATTCAACTGGAACTTTCGCTCTGATAAGAGCCGTCTCGTCTCTGGCCCGCGATACAGATAAGCGTCCGCGGCTGAAGAGCTTTTATTACGTTTCACTTTCGAAGAGCTGTTGCAGCCAACGTAGTCGGGCGTCTCGCATCTTTGGACGATTGGTAATTTAGTAGAATTATAGTGAAGAATGTTAGTAGCGGGTGCGTGATATTGTACTTTACCGAGAGACAAGTGGCCGCAGTCCACTGCAGGTGCGATATAAAGGCAGCCGCATGTAACAAAATAGAAAGTTTCAGACTACCGTGGAACACTCATTAGGCTTTTTTATTTAGGTTAATAACATCTAAATCAGTTTTTCACTTTGTTCTACTGTAGGTTACGTTAGAAGCACAGTTGTGAACAATAAGATCGTTAATAATTGGTGATTTACTTGTGTAAATTTACCCAGGTACTTGTTAGTTACGCCAGTTATTTTATGAAATGCATTATTTATTTTCAATCCGATTATGAATTAGAAAGTCCTAATCAAGTAGGATAATGCGTCAGTTTAAAGAAAAGTAAATGCGCTGTATTCTAGTTTAATATTAGAAACTGAAGTTACTTTTAGTATAGGTAATGGGATTCGTTAAATTTAATTTATAAAAATAACTACCGACTAGACTAGAAATCTATTTGTACCGTACTGAAATAAATATTTATAAATATTAAGTTACTAGATACTTAATTGAGTCGAGAAAGCAATTTTACGAGCATAGTAAGTATAATAAGTAATATAAGAGAAAAAAGCATGCTGCGAAGTCGTGCGCTATTATATTACGTGCCCATGTAATATATCGAATGAGTATAATTTAGAGTATAATAGACTGGGGTGAGTACGGGTAGGTATTTACACGAGTTGCATGATATTCAACGACACCAACAACATAATCTTGGATGTATACATATTATTTTAAGCGCTACTTTCATATGACTAGCGTTATATTTGGTTTCATGTGCTGATTAATACAGATCATTCTAAAAACCAACTGATAATACGGTTTCTTGACTTCGCATGTCTCCTCCTTGTAGACTCGAATATCTCCAGTGGTATATTGGGTACTGCATAATAAATACAGCTATGTTAGTAAAATGTTTTATTTACTAGATATTTCAAGATATTAGATAATGGATAGCACACCAGTTATATACTAATTTGTTAAAAAGTTTATTTAATCGAGCCCGTCTGTAAAACATATCTAGTGAATACACATTCCCACTTTCAGACCGGTATTAGTTAGTGCAATGTCAATCAGATAAGGTTTGTCAACGCTAAAGCCAATCAGTCAACTCGTGTGGCAAACAATTAAAATCTTTCGATGGTGTATTTAACTCGAAAACGCATTTAAATAATTTGCTTTGATTCGAGTGGAAGGCTGTCGCCAATTAGTCATCAAATTAGCGAACTACGGTATCCAAATAGTATGAACAAGGACGATCATATCGCATACAAAAGTTATTCCTGAAAATTAAATACGAAACAAGAATACTCACCAGAACTTACAGCATTTCTACAGCGCGCGGAAGTGCAATACGCTTCAATGACTTTCAGGATAAGCGCATCTTCTTCATAAGAGTTGGACTTTCGCTGATGCGGTGCGTAGGGATGAGTCGGCCCAATGTTTTCGTCCGAGCCCACGGAAAACGATTGCGGCCTTAACGGCGGCGCTGGACGCAAGCAAGTTATGCTCCACGCTGAAACATGTATCGTACATTACTCAAAAGCGACAATTCTGGTCTTCTTTCATAACATAGCATAGCATACCACAGTTAAATGTGTAAGTAACAATATTTACAAAGTCCCCGTGGTCCCAATTTCAAAGCACACGTGTGCATGCTACGACGGGATTTAATAGGAATAAAATCAACAATATTTTGGCATTGGTGGCGTTTTGTTATATCCTCGGATATTCGAAATGCATCCGCATTTGCCATGACTAAGTAGCCGATCTTTATTTAAAATGGAAAACAAAGAAATGTGATTGATTTGGACGTACCTTTGCTGCTGTAGTTCGAGCCCGCTGTGTCGATGAAATCAACAGACGAAAATTTTTTCGCAATGGAATTTTTGTTTGGCTTGGCGGGCGACTGATCAATAGAGTCGCAAGAATTTAAGAGCCAGCGAGCAGACTGATTTTTTTGTTTACTTCTTTGCGTTTGCTGGGTGTGCTGCGAATAGCTTTGATGGTTGTTGAATGAGTGTGATCTTTTGTGGCTGGTTAGACCTGACGATAAATCAGGATTATTGCTGTCTGTCGTGGCCATCTACAAAACGAGAAAATGAGTGTAACGTCAAATGTATTAATGATAATAAACATTTGCTTACCCACAAAGCAAAGTATATTGAGTTTACTAAACGTAGCAAATTTTGACTGATATGACTTTAGTACCTATTAACACTCAGTAGGTACTCGAGACTAGTTTATCTTCACATTAATAAAGAGTTTGACATAGATAATTAAAGCACTTACGAAATATTCATTTAAATCCAACAACAGCGTACATTAAGATTGTACTTTACACATTTAGCGTGTGCATCTTAGAAAATGTACAGAGTAAGTATATAACGAGCCATTAATAAAAAATACACTACTATAAAAATCGGCTGTTTATCGTATATTCTCAGTCTTATCATATCACAATAGCGATTTGCGAGCGAGTGTTTCATACTCTAATATCGCTCGCGGCGAACACGTTGCGTGATCGCCTCAATACAAAATTTGCTAGCAAATTGCCAGTGTGATAAGGCTGTTAAAGTAGCTCATCAGATCATCTGAAATAATTGTGCACTGGGTAAAACAGTAACATCGGCGATTGCAATTTTAATTTGCGTAAGGGCCATGGCCCTGGATATCCTATCTTATCCTTTACGCATATTTTCCAGTGAGGTTGTTTTGGGTAAGTGCGTTAGGTACATTCAGCGGTCTCGTAATTGAAAATAAACAGGAAATAGAAATTCTGTTTATATAACTTTGTAATGTAAAACATTTCCATTAACGTTTACCGAATATTCATCAACGGCATCCGTTCAAACATCTATTTAAAGCACACTTTATAGCGCACATTTGTGACCCGGCTCCATCGCGACTCGACGCTCAGTACCTAATACGTATTTATATTTTTATTACGGTACTCAGCTCTCAGACGTTTCATTTAATACGGTCACTTTTTAATTTTCTACATATTTTATGGATTTTAAATCGATCGCTGTATCTTTGTATACTCTATATTCACACAGAACTTTCTATATTATGATACCTTTAAAAGTAATACAAAGCATATCCATGCATTTCTCTTAATTTGTTAGTAAATGAGTTACTAGTTGCAATGACAGATTTTTTCAGTTAGTAGATGAATAAACACAGGCAAGGATGATCAAGTAAAGCACTGCAACACTGGGGTAACTAATGACAGAATTAATGATTACAAAACTTCAAGGCAATAGGTATTATTTCAAACCAGTGATGTACAAAACAGTCTCTCTTTACAAAATAATTATCCTTGCCTGAGTCGGTGACCACAGTTATAGGCAACTTTGCTTTCATCCACCAGTGCGCATACAAGTCCGAACGATACACCATAAAGCCATTCGTGGCGTCTGCAAGACTCTTCTGCACTTTTGATAAATCTTCGCTGCGAGACCTAGTCTTGCGTGTTGCCACACTTTCGTCTTTTCTGCTTTGTCCTTTATACTCCTGGTTGGAAGCATCACAGTTCCTTCGCAGATTCACACGGGATTGCCTCTCAGTATTCTTAACTTCTGGGTTCTCCCTGAATATGCGCATGTGGTAATGCAGGCTAGGTTTCGTACGTTCTGTTATATTCAAGGTACTCCACTGGGATGGTGGGAATTGTCGCACATTTTTCGGAATCTCTAAATGAGTACTGGGCTTGCGGTACACGCGTGGTGGAGGATCAGGTTTTAATTTGATTTCCGGCATGTATTGCTCAATATTTCGTCTAATAGATGTTCTTTTGATTTTGAATGATGACACCGGCGGGGACGCTGTGTACGTTGACGTTAGATTAATGTTCAATGAATCCATTACATCTAGACTGTTTTCCGATGTTACACTTGTCACACAAGAAGTTCTAGCAGTGGATCCGAAAGGCGATGTGCATCGACATTGATCCTCAAAATTGGCCGCCTCTATTTCTGAGAGCGTTAAATTTTTACGGCGTTCGTCAAATGTTCCTTGCGACAAGTTGGTAAGTGAATCTTTCAAATTATCAGTTAATTTTTCGTGTCCGTCAGAGTCATTTCCCGTGCTCCCGCTGGTATACTCATGCATGTTCAATTCGGGAGATGCCAAGTTACAACTCCCGACAACACCAGAATCTGACGATCTGGGACTAGGACATAAGGACCTGTTGCAACATTCACATTTTTTGCAAGCTTTATTATTCTCCGACTGGGAGCTCATCCTTTGCATTGTGTTCTCATTATTTTTGCAATAACTTTCTGTTTCAACCATTGACCTTGACAAAGACCTTCTTATTCTTTTGTCGGAATTGAGAGAATGTTTTCGAAAAGGAACGTCAGTATTAAGATTAATGCTAATAACTTTCATATCTTCATCTTCGTTTCTAAACATTGGAGGTGGGTCTATTATTACAGAATCGTCCGGGTAAACGAAATCAGTACATGCTTTTGGCGAAGGCGGACTAATAACTTGTAAAATGTCTGACAATAAATTTTCTTTAGGCATTTCTTGGGAATAGCTCTCTTCCGTTGATTTCCATAGCTTTGGAATAGAGTCGATTTTAGCCTTAATCGGAAAGCTTTGCCTGATGGAAATAAATTCATTATTCCCATATCCTGATGTACACATTTCTAGATTCTGGTCAATATTTACCAAATCTTCGCAAGCCATATATGGCCTTACTTCAAATGAAGAATTTTCAGTGCTTTCAGAATCCTGAGTGAGCTGAAGCCGACCTGAATTAAAACTCCGTATTGTTTTCTGCACGGGTGTATCATTGCCACTATTGACAGCTTGATGTATGTTGGTGTTTGATGGTATCGACAGAAATAAATTTTTCGTACAGTCGCCTCTAACTTCAGGCTCCACAAGATTAGCATTACCTGAGTTATCAAAATACCGCACGTAACCGCAGTTGCTATCCCAACTATTACAAGAAGAAGAAGCCGTTTGGAGGCTCAAATTTTCCATTGCGTTTTGCCTCATTATTCGAGGACAAGTAAGCCCATCGATATCCGAACAACTAGACGTGTATGACTCAGTGGTGTCTGTCTCCCTCTCACTGTCGCTGTCAGAGCCATCACTGTCCGAGCCAATGGTACCGTCGTTTTCTATCCTTAGCCTTACATGATTCTTGTGCCTACGCATGACAGGTAATCCCGTTAATTCGAACGCTTTTGCCCATGTCCTTTCGTGCAGTAATTTACGCAACATTTGTCTCGTTATAACTTTTTTCTTAACCAGCCTCGCAAAATATTTAGTTAGTGAATAATAAGGTGACGCAGAGGGGTAGCTAGGCGGTGGCAAAGTCACGTGATAGAGGCTGCGCCGACTAGAATTGATGCTAGACAGTGCCCCTTCAGAAGGAGAACGGGTCAGCTATGTAAAAACATAATAAAAATAACTTAAGAAACACAGTTGAAAAATAAAAGGGTTACATAAATTTTAAAACTTATTGTGAATAAAATAAATTACACGAGTACGTATATTATTTACTTACATGAGGCAGGGATTGTGGTTGGCCTGGTTCATGAACAGGGCTGCTTGTATTCGAATGTTTCTGGAGCAAACTGACCCAGTTGTCAGCTTCAGCGCGCGTTTGGCACACCGCTACGATGGTGTCTATCATAGGACCACTTATTTCAAAAGCATTCTTTCTTGTTTCTGTGTCGTCCAATTTACAGACCGTTATACCAGTAAGTGGAAGACAACCCTAAAATTTAACAAAAATAATTAAGACATGAAACTAATGGCTATCAATAAAGAGTCAGTCAGGATGATATTTTACCTCATATACAAAGGCAGAAACTCTTTTACTGACTGACAGCAAGAGAAGAGCCGAAGGAAAGAGAACAAGGTATCTGTCTTGATGAGATGGCCCAACAGCTACACTGCCCATGTGCAAAACATCACCTAGTGCTGCTAACTCGCCACCCGGCCATCCGCGAACTTCGCCTGTTACAACTTGGAGCTCCAATTCTTTTTGTCGTCTCAGCGCTGCGCAGCCACTCTAAACATCATAAGGTGCGTACGAATTAGAGGCAGCCTCGGGGTAAGGCACGCACGACTCGCCCATTTGCTAAAATTCGTACGCGCCTCGCGCACGGCGCGCGCGATGTGCGCGAGCATTTTACGGCGAGCTGTGTGCCTTGCGTAGTAAGGGGACGCTGACACAACAAACTTGTTTTGCACGCGAGGCACGTACGAATTTGGTTTTGAGGTTAAATCACGTAGTGGAGCGAGTTATTTGATGAGAGGGATAATTAAGTCATAAAAATATTTTGGATACTTTGCAATGGTGTGAGACAACGGAAAATGTATCTTGCTCATAAGTCTGAGCTTAACATACGATGGAAATTCACTTTCTGATGTGGCTCATTTTCGAAAGTAATTTGGTTAAGTAATATGAACTGTTTCATCTGCCAAAGTGAATTTTCTTTTTCTTGTTAATAATACAGTGAATCCCGATAAAAGGTTCGCCGCGTGCTCGTTGCCTCGCCGCACAAACAAATGCGCGACTCTAATGCTCTCAAGCTGCCTTGGTGTGTGGTGAGGCAGCCTCGACCTGAGTGCTTCTAATTAGTATGCTTTAAAGTTAGCATAAGTATCAATTCCATCAGAACATATCAATAAATAGGAAAGTAAGGAGTACATATTTACAGCAACATCCTTGTAAACAACTGAAGCCCGGTGTGTGTCCCCTCTGTCAGGATGTGCCTCGTGGACATGCCGTGCCAGTTCTTGCAGCATAGCTGGGTACTTGCTGAGGCGACGAAATGGCTTTGATAATCCAGCAGTTAACACTAACACTCCAGGACATACAGCACCAGCATTCTCCATCCATGAATTGAGTTCTTCTCTAAATAATAAATATCAATTATTAACAGTGAGAAAGAAAAATAAGAATGAAGCAAGTTGAAATTCATTACTGCTTTACTACAAATTTGAGTAGGTACATTCAAATTTTAAAGAATGTAAACTTACTTATATTTATCTAGAATGCAAACAGCTTTAGGGTGGCCAGCACAGTATGTTTGATGTACAGTTTTGATCTTGGGAGCCCATTGCAGGAACAAGCCACCTACTCGCTGATCTGGCCCAGTTCTAGTTGCACATTCTTCTAGCAAAGCTAAGAACTGCTCATGTGTTTGTAAGACTTCATTTATATTGCCAGTTAACTGTTTAAACTCATCTCTTGTAAGCCTAAAACATAAAGATTTATTTTATTTTCCCATGTACAAAAATATAGACAATGTTATTTTATTACAACAATGGTTTTCAAAACTTACATATCACTTTTTTCTAGTGGTTGAAGAAAATTGCTAGCAAGTCCCTGCATCTCAGCCACATGTGCTTTTTCAGAATCAATAATGTCTTTTAGTACAACATTTCTAAATGCTTGGATTTCTGAGGCTGCTCTGATAGGTGATGTTGTGACAGAACCAGATTGATCTAAAAAGTGTATACTTATATTTGAAGTAAATATAGTTGCATGTTTTTTATAATTGCTATTCTTATAAAAGTACAAACTAATTCTAATTAGGTACCAAAAACAAGTTAAATAATTGTTCACAAGAATGTTGTCCTATAATTCAATCCTCTCTAGCTGTAATTTTAACTTTCTGTACATGCTGATTCTGATTAGGTACTAGGTAGGTTACCTATTTATCTATTTTAAGTAGTATTTTCAAGTACCTACCTATCATAAAAAAAAAAAATCTTTTATGAGTATGCTGGCTGCAACTGGGTTCACATACAATACAAATATTCTTTATTGAAAACCACAAAATAGTACAAGGAGATTACAGAAAAACAGGTATAGTAGACAACAGGTGGTCTTAGCTCTTAAAAGCGATCTCTTACAGACAACCAAAATACAGAAACCGAGATGAAGAGATTAACAGAAACATAGGTAGGTATATAACAGAAATTTTGACAATATGTATTTAAGGACTACTTAACTTCAAAGATTGTTGCAAATTCTTATTTTTTACCTATCTCATTATTCACGATAGTTTGACAAATAGCTTCATACATACAAACACATGCACAGCCGGAGGTAAACATGAGTAACTAAATACCTTTACATTCCGTAACATAATTGCTTGGAAACCACCCTGTGGTCTCCCCCAAAGTGCCTTCCCACCAGCCTCCTTCTTCCTTTTGCGTGACAGTGATAATATCTCCCTTTTTGAAGCATAGCTCATCATTATTTTTACCCTTAAATGAGTAAATCGCTTTTACCAAGCAATTTTCAGTCGTCATTGTGTAAGAATTCAAGCACCATGGTATTTAGAAGCTGCAAACAAATAGATTCACTATAGTTATACAAAAAGGAACGTCGTTTAAAAGAAAAACACCTTTTAATCCAAAATAAATTCAAGGTAGGATTATCGTAATTACAGCTCTAATATAGGCTCGTATTATACAAAACCCAGCGCAGTTTTACACATACTTACTTGTTTAAGAATAATCTTCTTCGATGTTAATAGGAACAGCACGTAATTACGAGAGGATGTCAAGCAATTTCCGGATTCTATACGATTCTTATGGAGACGAAAATTAGACTCATATTAAGTTCGAAATTCATACTTATTCCTACGCACCGTCACTTATCAAGATTTATATTTAAAAACTGAAAATCTAATTGGAATAAAAAGGCCTGTAACTCAACACAAAACTGTTCAAAGCAGTATAAAACTAAGAATATTTCATTTCATCACGCATAGGCACTCGTCTTACTTGATTTCCAAAAATAAATACCATAGACAAGAATAAGATAGACAAATAGTAGCACTTCATAGAACATAGAAGACAGTAATAGTTTAGTTTACATGATAATACTTGTGTAATAAATAGCCAAAATAGTCAGAAAGGGTTTTTAATGGTCATCGTAGAGTAACCGTTGAGCTAGGGTGATAAAGTTATAAGTTATAAGCTTTGAACTGTGCAACGATATTGCTGTATGGGTCCTGTTTCCTTCGCCTTCCCCTGAGAAGATCAATGAAAAAAAAAAATGTAGCTGTCACCTGTCAGCTGTCAACCAAACTAAACTACTTAAACTAAAACCTCACTTCAGGGCTCAGGCTCAGATTAATAATGTACTCTGTCTGTGGATGTCTGTGACTAAAACTAAATTGTAGTAAAATTTATAATTAAATGATTGAGGCGAAAATGATAAAAGTTTGATAAATTTGAATTATGGGCAACCTTTATTACAATATGTGGGCTTTATATAAGCATGAGTTCATTTGTTTCATTGTTTATCTTATTAATTCTATGGAATCGAAGCTTTTCTGGGCTTAGAGAAATTTATGTGCTTTAAGTTTAAGAAATAAATAATTAAACAAAGACACCTCGTGAAAAATCCAAATGCCGTATGAAAGTATGGAAACTTCTTTAGAAGATATCTTGTTACAAGCTATACAAAACGCAGATCGAGATACTATTGTGTGCCTTCTGAACAAAGGTAACTTATATAAAAAAACATGAAACAGGTTTAACACATAAAGGCTTATTCTAAACTCTATAGTTATCGGTGAACACAGTCCTTTAATAATTGATAAAAAAATGTGTCACAAATAGTTATCTTTTACCAAAAAAAATTTTTTTTGAAGTATTTATGTACTAAATTCTACGATAATATAATCATTACTCTGAATCTTTGTATAGTATAGTGAAAAATCCTTTCCCACGGGCCAGACCAAGGCCAGCCAAAAATCAGTCTTGTGACAATGTCATAAAAATTTTGACAGTCAAAAACTTTTCTCACTTTGACTATAATAATAATAATAATAATATAGGCCCTTTATTCAGATAATTGAATTTTAAATACATGCAATTAATTACTTAATTTGGTTTGGTTTTATTCATTAGAATAGAATAGAATAGAATACTTTATTTGCTTAAACATGGTAGGTACATACAGGTGACAGTAATCATATTCATTATCTGTTTGCCTGTTGACAAAGGCCTCTTCCAGCTTTTTCCATCCTTCTCTGTCCTGTGCTAGTCTTGTCCATTGTCTTCCTGCAGTTCTTATCACTTCATCCTCCCATCTCACTCTCTGTCTGTCTACCCCTTTTCCTCTTCTTATCTCTTGGGTACCACCATATAATCCTTTTGCTCCATTTTTCCTTTCCAATTTGATTATACTTGGGATTAAAAACATAAATGTACCTATGTACAGGTTTTAGGTTATTCTTAAGGGGCTTCTAAACAGGCAACATTTTTCTGCAATTGCTGCTGACTATTGCTGTTTGACTCTTATTATGAAAGCTAGATGTTGCACCTATAGCAAAAAAATAATGCAAAAATAAATGTAGCCTAGTAGTTTTAAAAGCCCCTTTATTATAACTTATTCTTCTAATTAATAACCATCTAATTTTCAGGTGCCAATCCAAATAAGATAGCTAGTCATGGGAAAACATGTCTGGGTGAGGCTTCTAAAGTCGGAAATGCTAGTATTGTTAAATTATTGATTGATGCAACTAAATCATCATTGAACAACAGATCACACAGTCTAACACAGTCATATGCCTCTAGGAAGCGCCAGATTAAAACACACAAACGTAAAATAAAGAACGATAGCCAACAGGAAGAAACTCTCACAAAATACAAGAATCCTAATGAAAGATCAATTAAAGATTGTATGGGACTACAACTAGAAAGCATAGGATGCATTCAGGAGTCAAATAGTAAAATGAATCGTGGTTACTTTGTTTTTATACACAGTGATGGGTCTAGCAGTGATGAAAGTAGGATAACAAGCTTGCTTTCTCCTTCAAGTCCTCTGACACCTTCACCTCAGGATGATTTAGAATGGGATGAAGATATTGGAAATGTAGCACCAACAACTAGTGAAGATGAGACATGGTCTTCCATGTACAAGTTAGTATCTTAGCCCTATGAGCTGCTATACTTATATGGGTGTAGTTGGTGCACATTGAGTGGCTAGTGGTGCACAAGTCAATACACTACCACTATACTGTGTTCATTCTTTCCTACCTACTATTGGTGGTAATTAATACTTGCTACTTTCCTAATCACCCAGTGTGTAGCAGCTTTAAAGACAGCCAGTATGTTGTTTCAGTAGCATACTGAATGAATAATACTTAAAATGTTTTTTCCAGGTGGTATGCCTCTATTCTTGAATGTACCGGTGCTGCTATTGCTTCTGCCTCAATGGAAATCTATGGAATTGATCAACAGGATGCTTTTATGAGGACAGCTTTACATTATGCTGCTGAACAGGGTCATTCTGAGGTTGTGAAGTTGTTACTAGATGCAGGTAGGTTCATTTTGAAATCATCAGGTTTGTTTAAAATGTCAGTTTGTTATGCTAATGTTCCTAAATTTTGTCCAGTCCAACACACTACTTGTCCAGATTACTGCTGGTTTACCACAAAATTACAGTTTTTTTTTTCGTTGTCACTAATTGAGTCTCTTTTCTACTGGATGTGTCAGAAATGGACATGCTAATCAATAAAACTAGCTAAGTGCTAGTCGGACTCGCGAATAAAAAGTAGCCTATAGTATTCCTCAATATTCAAACTATCTTCTTACCAAATTTCATCCAGATAGGTGCAGCGGTATTTCCGTAAAGAGGTAACAAACAGACAGACAGAGAGACAGAGTTACTTTCGCATTTATAATATTAGTTAGGATTAGGATACCAGGGCCGTTTTATAAAATGGGTTTTTTTGATATTACATTCCCTCAGGGGGGTCAAAAGGGGATTGCAAATTTATATAAAAAACATTATTTTAAAATTTACAATCAATAAATTTAGGGAACAAAACAAAACTTCAACAAAAATAAAAATGTGTTTTTTTTTTCACCATTTTCAAAAATTCAACCTCTAAGAGGTGAAAAAAAAGGTGGAATTATGATCTTTAAAGTTATGATCATAAAACTTAGTGAAGAGAAATAAAATATACGCTGAAAACACATTGGTTACAAAAACTTAACAACAACTGTTACAAAATATTTTTTGCTATGAGTAAGTACCTACTCAATATAAGCTAGCAGATTACAAACGTCTGACTTGTATGTTTTGTTAGTTAGCTACTTAGTTCCAGTACTGAGCTAAATAAAGACTTTCCATTACAGGCAGTAAGGTAGAAGTTACAGCAGGTGATGGTTTAACTCCATTACATGTGGCAGTTATCAAGAATCACTTGGAGGTTGTCAGAATGCTTCTAATAGCAGGCAGCCATGTCAATTACAAAACTCATGAGAAAATGACTCCTCTGCATTATGCAGCATCTAATGGGTTATTGGATTTAGTATGTAATTTTCTTCGCCATGTTTTGTGGCGCTTTTGATTTTTCGGTTCTTTGCTGAAGATAAAAATTATGTGGTAAGTATTAATTTAATTGCAGGTAAAAATGCTAGTCAACAATGGTGCTAATTTAGAAGCGAGAGATACAAGTGAACGCACAGCTTTGTTCTTAGCAGCAGGGAGAGGTCATGTGGATGTCGTCAGATATCTCATTACCGTTGGAGCAAATGTAAATGGAGAGGAGATTCATGGTAAATATTATAAATCACTAAGAACTGCTCTTGTTAATATATAAATATACTTTAATAAGAAAAAATAATATTTTTTTTCAGGTTATACACCTCTATGTGAAGCTGTGTGGCATAGATTTCCTGAAGTAGTTGAAGTGCTATTAATGTCTAGAGCTCGAATAACGCATTCGCATAAACTTTTACATTATGCTATTATACAGAGGCAGGTAATGCACATCTTTGGTAAGGTTCAATGTTTGATGTGAGTTTTAGCCTTGGAATCTTAATTAAAAATTACTTTTTAATTTTCAGGAAGAAATAGTAAAAATGCTTTCTAATTATGGCGGGGGCCTCAATCTTCACAATGATAACGGTGACACTCCACTGCTGCTCGCGGCTCGGTTGTCGCAGCCTGCGGTTGCAAGGATTCTGTTACAAAAAGGTTAGATCACTTTAAATTGATGGCTTTTTCGGCAAGTTAAACCAGTTCTTTAATTCACGTAAGCAAGCGCGTTTGGCGCCGTGGTATGCCATAGCGCGCACTTCGGTCCCGTTAATATTGTCCCTAGAGAGTGATTTCGATTATACTATTCTCGGTATCATCGAGATCACTCTATCGTAAGATGGTATAGCAAAATGTAATGCAGTTCTAATGTGGATTAGATATAACTGGATAGCATCGAAAATAGAGGTCCTGGGCGTGCAGTCAACTCTGCTTAATTTATATTGTCTAAAAGTGACAAGTTACTTTAAGAATTATGGTCTTTGTTTACAGGTGCTCACGTGAATGCCTGTAATAGTATAACCGGGGCCACGGCATTACATATAGCAGTCGAGAGTATAGACTGCCCTGAAGTGTTTGAGGAATTGCTAATGTGCTTATTAGAATATAGAATAGATATGAATGCAATCGCACTGACAGGCGATACTGCACTGAACAGGGCTTTGTTGTTGCACAAGTAAGTTGGAAACTAAATACAATATTCGGTACCTTATAATAATATGTACCTATCTGTCACTGAAATTTTTAAGAGTAGGTTAGGTACTTACTTAGATAAAACAAGAGTTACTTACTCCCATCCAAGTAAACCTATTAAACGACATAATAAACTCAATGTATTGATTTAAACTTTCGTGATTTTCACACATTATTGTGATAAACTCGGGATTTTATCACGTTAAACTCAATACAGCCTCTTCGAGGCCAATGGACGTAACATCACGGCCGAAACGACGAGATATTAAATTAATACATTTATTTTAACGTGATTAAGTCCCGAGTTTACCATAGTTAATAATAAACTCAATAATAATAACTAACTTTTCAGAGACCATGCGGCCGTGCTACAAATTCGTTACGGCGCGAACGTCAATGCCTGTGATTTGCACTCCTGCGGCTTAGATAATTTGTCAATAGCTAGCAGACGCCGCTCTAATAATCTAGGTCGCATGTTACTGAAAGCAGGACACCACGTGACCATTCCAGAGCCTAGCACTCCTGTGCCAAAAGCTGGCACAGCAGCCCACTGGCTATATCACGCCTCTAGGGAACCACTAAGCCTATCTGGTTATTGTCGAATCAAAATCAGATCTATGGCTAAAAATAGGATACTGTTTCGATACATTTCATCACTACCATTACCAACAACGTTAAAAAGATTCCTAATGATGGAAGATGAAGGTCTTTAGTTTAAGATATAATTCACCTAGCATATTGAATTTTCTGTGAGCACAAGATTGGGCTTTTATATGGACCAAGGGGATTTTACCTAGTCCTAGTAGGTACATTTGCTAGTAATTAGCAATAATTAAGTTGGTTTAAGTATTTTGATAACGAAACTGAGAAGTTGTGTAAAAACAGAGAAAATTAACACTAATCTGCGATAGCGAACGCCCAGTGCCGAATACGAAGACAGCTGTAACTAACAACGCAACTTGACGTTGCAAGAAATGGGCCATCGAAGCTCCTGTCGCTCGCTTTCCACCGTCGTTGCAATATTGGGTCGGAAAGTTATGCTTCTTTTTTTTTAATCTCCGAAATTAGTACCTACTTATTAAAATAAAAGAGACTTGAATACAGATTTTTTCTCTTTTGGACATCCACGTGTAAAGGAAGTTTTTGAAATGTAAATTTCCGTCAAATGTACCTACCTACAATCAAGTCTTTAGATAGAAGGTCATCTCATCACATCATAAACACAGACGTCCATAAATACTTACACTACTAGGGCGATGTGTTGCCAGCCTAGAAGTATGAGATCTCTCTTATAAGAGCTCGAAAAGTTCCTTTACTCGAATTCGAACCACAATCCTTGGCTATTTTTATTATGTAGCTTGATGGATAAAATGTATACTTTTGAGTACAAATCATTTCGACGTTTCAAGGTTTTACGATGTAACATCACATATCCGATTCTGATTATTTTGCTTATACTATACTAACTGACTAGGTACTCCCTGAATAACTTAACGCATTCGCTGCCGGCTGTCAGGCACGAAACGCACATGTGCGTTCAAATGCCTGCAAATGTATGATAGTGGCACTGGGCAAAACTCATCAAAACGCATATATGCGTCATGGTACTAGTTGTTTTTATTCGGACTATATCAAATTCATATGTTGCTAAATAAAATAAAATACACATTACATTCATGTATTTTATTTATTAGTAAAAGATATGACCAATAGTACAAAGGTGTAAGTGGAAAATATAAAATTTGATTATGTTCATGTAACTATTCTACAACGGCTACCTTAAGGCTATAAAAAGACAGTTGCTCGGTTTTAATATAAAAAAGATAAATATGCATTAATTTACGTAAAACTCCTAAATCAAGGGATATATTTTTAAACATGGCGCTGCACATAGGTACATACACATTAATTCAATATTTTATCAGCAAAATAAAACAATATTCGATGTCAATAAAATAGAATAAGTAAACAATCAAACAAGCTTAAGTTCAAATACTGACTGAATTAAATATATTGTGTGATGTTGATGCGACTGTTAAAATACTATGGTGTAGCACCATTCAAAAAATGTGTTAGATCACATGTTACATATTTAATGCTTGAGTGATCCCTAAACACTTTTGAAAGTGTGTATCTTTTACAGGTAATCTGCCCAATTATTAATTTGTTTAAAGTTCAGATGCTACACGACCTCTGTTGTCTTTAATGCTTGCCAGTTCGGGGGCGGCATTCAACAAAATGCTTACTAACTCGCTGCGCTTGTTGGCTGTGGCCTTGTGTAAAGCAGTTTGTCCATCAACATCTTGCTTTGCTGCACAGGCTCCAGACTGAAGCAAGTATTTAACAGTTGATGCTTTACCTTTGAAATAAAATCAAACGAGTGGGTGAAGGACAAGTGGTAGAAGTCAAATCATTCTGGAGCAAAAATACAATGTGTAAAGTCTATGCACACTTGCCTGCTGCCGCAGCCTTGTGCAACGGTGTGGCTAATCCACTTGTCTGAGCATCCACTCTTGCCCCAACTTGAAGCAGTGTCCTACAAATATCTACATGGCCATTACGTGCGGCGTAGTGCAACGCTGTGTAGCCAGAGTTGTCTGGCGTATTCACAAATTCCTTGGCATTCTTTGCTTTATCAATTAGTGTGTTTACTTTCTCTTTGTCGCCATTGAAGGCTGGAAAAGAAATATGTATTTAATCATTATATATTTCCACCTTACATCAATAATTATCTACATAGTTAATTGAAACAGGCATTACTTTGCATAGGTCCATTTACTATTTTTCACTAGTGGCCGCGAGTGAGCAAAGTATTTAATTGTTTTTAGTTCATATCTAGATAGTTAACTGGCCACAAACAAAAATGAAGTGAGTGATCTCACTAAGTGAAGAGCCGCTCATAGCCAAGGAAGTCCCCTGGTCAAGTCATTAATTTTTTTTTCTAAGACACCTCTCCACCAATGGACCCAATATGGGTCAAGGCATTTTTTTTGTTTATTTTTGTAATTTTTTTCATGCTTAAAAAAAACAGAAATTACTTTGAGCTACGAGGGGCGGCTGAAAAGTAATTTACCTAACAATGAAACAAAAGACTGTCGTGGCTATTTTTTTTTTCTATATAGTCACCTGCTAGTAAAATGCACTTATTAATTTTTTCAAATATTGAATTTAAACCATTAAAAAAAAAAACTTTCGGTTTGTCGTCAAAAAAGTCAGTAACCGCAGCCTTCATTTCGTCATAGGTCATAAACCTTCGTCCCCTGAGGTCTTTCTTGAGAAGTCTAAACAGAAAATAGTCACAGGGGGCTAAATCTGGACTATAAGGGGGGTAGTCAATGGTTTCGAAGCCATTGTCTTTAATTGCTAGCTTCGTTGTGCGGGCGGTATGCACTGGTGCGTTATCGTGCAAAATCAGAATTCCTTTGCTTAGTTTACCTCGCCGTTTTTCTTATATTGTCTCTCTTAGTTGATATAGTAAGTTTGAGTAATAATCAGCATTCATTGTAGTTTTCTTCGGTAAATAATCTATGAGCAAAATCCCTTCTGTGTCCCAAAATAATGTAGCCATAAGTTTACCTACCGATGGACAGACCTTGAATTTCCGAGGCGGCTTCTCATCCTTAAATTTCCACTGTAACGACTCTTGCTTACTTTCCGGGTCCCATTGTCGAATCCAAGTCTCATCACATGTTACAATTCTAGAAATTATTTCTTCCTCTTTCCCTCGACTCATGTCCAAAAACTCTTCGCAACATTTGACACGCCTCTCCATGTCAAATGCAGTCAACATTCTGGGGACCCAACGTGCACTAACCTTGGACATGTTCAAATGCTCATGAATTATTTCATTGACTCGCTCTTTACTGACGCCCACATCTCTAGCTATCTCCCACTGCTTCACTCGTCGGTCCTCTAATATAATTTTTTTCACCCTGGCTACATTTTCATCGGTGACGGCCGAAACTGGTCTTCCGCTACGAGGATCATCTTCCAGGCTCTCACGACCTAACTTAAACTGCTTTGACCAAAACTTTATAACAAATTCGAAAGAACACGAACTGCCAAACACACGTAACATACGCTGTCTGATCTCCGAAGGCGTATTCCCTTCTTTAGTCAAAAACTTAATCACCGCACGCTGCTCGATTTTATCCATTTTAACTTTTTCTACCGACATGTTTGAAACAATTGTAGGAGACAAACGTGATGCAATAAACAAATGAATGTAATACATTTTGAAAATAGAATAACAAACGAATATAAATCCATACCAGCCAACGTTATTTTTGTATATATTTCTGACCGAGGAGATTACTTATCAGCCGCCCCTCGTATGTATGGATTTCTGTTTTATTCCAAACTCAAAAAATATACATATATATAACACAGAATTAAATACAAAAAAAAACCGAAAAACGGCCAGCCCACATCCACTTAATGAGTTATCCAAGGGACATCTCCATGGCAACGGGCGGCACTTATAAGTTGATATTCTCCATACTCGACAATAGATAAAACATTCCACTAAAAATAAATACCACTAGTGAATGGCAAAGGCCCATTTTCATCAACCTTCAAACTAAACTACAATTAAAACTTAAACATCAGTTAAACAGTAGGTGAACATGAGCCTAAATATTACATGCTACAACATTGATTTGCTTCCATGGAGTGTAGATTTTTCCTCACAATGTTTTCCTACATTGAAAAACCCATGATCAATTACAAATGGAATTCCATACATAAATTCTGCAAAACTCAGATGTGAGCGGCCTAGGCTCCAACACAACCCTCTGCTTGAGAGGTCAAAACACAAACATACTAGGTATCTATGTATTAAGCAACTGCAAGTCTAGTGAAAAATGTGAACCATATTGACATTGACTGTATGATAATGAATCTCTTTACTCTATTTACCTGCATTCCATATACCTCTCTCCCAATCCATTTCAGATATAGTCTGGCAAACAGATTGATTGGCAGCAGTGCAGCAAGTGTGGTTACATCCAATGTGATCCATTTCTATGCATAAATACAAACAGATATCTAAAAATATATGGTGACTTATATTATCACATCTAGATTTCACGCTGGAGGGTCCAGGTTATTTCATTTTCACCCGTGCTGGATACAATTTTATAGCCAAGTTGGGCTAAAGAGTTTATAGCATGTAGAACATTAGTTTTCATTGTGACACCATTAACAACCACCCCTGATCCAGGGTACTTCTTAGTCAGTGCTCTTATCTCTTCTTCACCTAATCCAAATACAGAACAATCAGATGCGTGAAGAGAACCCTTAATGGCAATGTAGACAACACCTTCATCTGCCTCAGATAAAGGTATTTTACACAAATTAGCTGTCGAAGGATTCTGGCTGCCCTTTGTGTCCATAATAACTGTCCAAAAGTAGTATAAAAAAGGTTTTTTTACAGAATTATACTTCGTCGTCTTTTGTAAGCTGATTGCCAAAGTGCATGGCCTCTTTGCTGAAGTTAGTAATATTGTCTTGCTCTACAATAATTGAAGGTTCTGGTTCAGCAAAATCCTTTCTCATAGTCCACATGTACTCATTATAGTCCTGTTTGACTGCTGTTGAGCTGGATGCTACTACTTTGTAACCTAATACCTGCAACAGATAAACAAGGCTCTAATGAACTGTCCCACTAACAAGACCAAATGACTAAATGTTTACTCACGTACACACGTAGTCCTGACAACAACGTGATCCACACACTGTTAGTCAATTAGTGACAAATAAAATAGAGCATAACAAGATGTCAACAATACAATAACGAGAGTAAATACGACTTACTTCTAATGCGCTAAGTATTACACAAGGGTGCTGCAGGTAGACTATGGTCGAGTCATCGGAGTATCCACCACACGCAAATCGTTTAAGCTGCTCTATGTCACCTGCTGCAAAGAAAATTTTAATTGCGATCAATGACAGACTTTTACATCACTCTAACCGAAACATTTGATTCTGTGTGGACAATTAGTGTTATCTTTTATCATATCTCTAACGTCAGATGAAGTTTATAATACAAATGATTATGCTTCTGTCAATATCGTTCAATAAAAACCTACCTTTTAGGCCGGATACCAAAACACGCCACGGGTTTTTATGCCCATAAGATGCGAGATTACCTCTAATCAGAATGTAGGGCATTGATTACGGATAGCTTTTAACACCTTTTAAAACCCTTAACTATTTATTTTATTTCAAAATACAGTTCAATAAAATTTACTATAACTTTTTTTTCTTTTTTTTCTGTGCATTATGGCCCTGCCGCGAGGCACTTTGCCAATGTCCAGTCAAGACAAATATTCATTATTTATTCCAGAGCGCTTTAAATTCCCCAAGGGATGGGATGGGAAGCTAAGGGAGTTAGTGTGTTAGTAATAAATAATTGCTATAGATTGATGACAGCTGGTTACAGCTTAATGAGGTTTTTTTCAATACATTTAGCCAAAAGACAGATAACTGGTTTTTCAAAATTTGCTAAAAGGGTTCTGACGTTGGATGGGAGCTCAATCTTTGCTTTTACCAGTTCCTCATATATATTAAGTTTGTTCAGGGGGCAGTCAAAAAATATATGGTCAATGGATCCAAGGCCATTCCGGCAGTGACATAATGGGTCATCTCTTACTTTAATCCTATGGAGAAATTCTGGGGAACATACATGGCCCAGTCTGAGGCGGATTAAGCAACTTGTCACCTTTTTCTTGAATTTGAATTTGAAGAACCAAGGACGACGAGGAATATTTTTCTGGATTTTATAATAAAATAAATTGTTGTTCGTGTTCCACTCGTCGGACCAAGTATCAAACAACGCTAACGACGAAATAGCGGCCAGGTCATTATTAAAGCAATGATAAATAGAGCGACTACCACCTGATACAGCGTCTCTAGCTGCCTTGTCGGCCGCTTCGTTCCCACTTATACCTTTATGACTAGGGATCCAGGATAACAACACCTCTAGATTCATCAAGTGACAAGAAAGAAGGGCTTCCTTTAGGAGACAAACTATTGCTGTCTTAGCACAATTCTTCATAGAGTTGGATGAAATAGCTTGTATGGCGCTGAGACTATCCGAGAAAATAATAGAATTAGCCAATTTATGTTCCCTTATAAATTTAACCGCCTTTAAGATCGCTGAACATTCTCCAGAAAAAATACTTGTCACTGAAGGCAATTGAAACTGATGAGTAGTTTGTGAACCATCATGAATAAAGGCACATCCAACCGGATCATCCTTATTAAGTTTCGAAGCATCGGTAAAGAACAAGTCCCAATTCTGCCACTTGTCCCTGACCGCTGCCAAGAACTTATCGTTGGCTGACGATGCACTTCTCTGAATACCTATTTTTACTATTTTCGGTTGGAAAGTAAGAGCCTGAAAGGGAACTACATAAATAGGTAGTTTAGAAAACTTGACTATAGGAGCGTCAATGCTATTTAGCCTATTGAAACTAATTAAAACGTTAGGGTGTTTTTTCCTGCGCCAGTAGGCGTTTTCTTCGATATGTTCCTGAAGTAATTCAAGTTTTGGTATAAGAGGGTGACTATCTAGTTGAGCAATCCGATAAATATATCTATCTGCCAAGTATTGACGTCGAATACTTAAAGGGGGCTCTGCACATTCGACCTGAAGAGCTTTAATAGGCGACGATTTCATAGCTCCCGTAACAATTCTTAGTGACTTGGATTGGAACTTGTTGAGCTTTGTGAGGTTTGCTTTGCTACACGGTTCTATGACGATAGAGCCGAAATCGAAATGGGATCTTATTAATGCATTATATAACAATTTTTGGGAGTAGGGATGTGCTCCCCACCAAGCGCCAGACAGGCAACGTAGAATATTAATATTTTTTTCACATTTGCCAATTACATAATTAATATGCTCCAAGCCTGACATTTTGGAGTCAAAGACGACACCCAGAAACTTTGCCTTATCCTGAACGGGGATATGTTGCGAGCGGTATATTATGTTTACTGGACTTGTAGAACGTTGTCTAGAAAATACCAATGTAACACTTTTTGAAGGGGCCAGATCCAAGCCATGGGCATCTAGCCACAGACCCAAAGAATCAAGAGCTCTATTAATAAACCCGGCACCCTGGTTGATATTTTTATTCTGAGTGTATATGACTATATCATCTGCATACTGTAGCACATTGCAATGCTGATTAATAGCCTGATCCAAATCCGCGGTATAAATATTATATAGAAGAGGGCTTAACACCGAGCCTTGGGGCAGACCCTTATACACATGTCTTTTGTATCCCTGACTATTAGGCACCCGCAATGAAATCTCCCTACCAGACAGATTATTAATTATGAAGCGTACCACTTTCTCCGGAACACTCATCTGACGCATTTTGCTACTGAGCACCGAGAGTAGAACGTTATCATAAGCCGCAGATACATCGAGGAAGACCGCAATAACTGACTGATTCAGTGAAAAAGCTAGCCTAACGTCCGTCGACAGGAGAACATGACTATCGGTAACACTTTTTCCTTTTCTGAAGCCAAACTGAGTTGGAGACAGAGCTCCTTTATTTTCTAAAAACCACTCGAGCCTATTTTTGAGCAAGTGCTCAACTATTTTACACATAACTGACGATAGTGCTATAGGTCTGTGAGAGTTATAGTTCTCGGGGTCTTTTCCGGGTTTAAGTATAGGAATAATTATTTGATGCTTCCATGATTTCGGTATATCGCCTGTGTCGAATATATCATTAATCAGATTTAATAAAAAGGTTTGACAAAGTTTTCCAGCTTTTTTTAAGAAGGAGTAAATTATACCGTCCCTGCCGGGGGCCGAATCTGTAACTGATGAGAAAACTGTCCTAAGTTCATCCAGATCGAATTTTCTGCACAAGATATGCTCGGAAGGACTGCAGTAGTACAAAGAAGGAATATCGCTGCTAAGTGGAACCGTTGGGGGAGCTAATTTATTTAGAAAATCATTAGTCCATGCTAGAGTAGAAGCATGGCTAGAAGGAGGGGCCATACCCTTACGGAATTTGCGTATATTTTGCCAAACAATTGAAGGAGGAGTGAGAGGGGACACAGATTCGCAAAATGAGTTCCAACCGTTCATTTTTTTAATAGATAAAAGTTTTCTACACTTAGCTCTAGCCTTTTTAAAAGAAATGTAGTTTTCAATGTTAATATCGGCCGCATATTTCTTTTCTGCTATATTACGGTCTCTTACGGCTGCTGAGCATTCCGCGTCCCACCACGGCTGGGAGGGAACCCGGCGCATATTAGTTTTTTTCAGGGGAATGGACTCTTCAGCGGCTTCGTGAATTAAATCTACGAGGCTGTCGTGAGCAGCTTGTAAACTGGTAGCTGGATTAGATAAAAGAATTTCAACCTTTTTATCGAGAGAAGTAGAGTAGCTATCCCAGTCAGCTCCAGACAAACGGTATTTCTGCAATGGAGGGAGAGGGGTCGGGGGGCAATATCTCTGTGGGAGGGAAATTATTATAGGGAAGTGGTCACTATTATGCGAATTAGATGAAATATTCCACAAAAATTCAGACGCAAGCTCCGATGAGCATACAGAGATATCCACCGCCGATACATTTTGATTAGGAGCCGTACGTCTGGTAGGTCTACCATCGTTTATACAACAAAGATTTAGATCATAAAAAATGTCCAGCAACTTTCTACCATTATTGTCAGATATGGCCGAACCCCAAGATGTATCGTGGCAATTAAGATCACCCATAATAATTACGGGTTTGGGAATGTTTTTTAAAATAGAGTAAAGTTCAGATAAAACTGAGTGTGAGGGGTGAGGGATATAAATAGAAATGAATGAAACGTTGAAAATGTTAGCCGCTACAATAAACAGATTACTGGAATGAGCTGGTATTTGGATTTTTACAAACGGAATATTTCTTTTAATGATTAGAGCAGACCCATCCCAACCATCAGCTCTATCATCACGTAAAGTTATGTAACCAGATATATTAAAAGATGACTGTGGTTTTAGCCATGTTTCAGCAATTGCAAACACTATAGGACTATATTTTTGACAAAAATAGGTAAATTCAATTTTTTTGTTTAAAATACTACGCGCATTCCACTGAATAGCCGTATACATTTTGGAGTTTTTTGTTTATAATATTACAAAGGGATTCAATTTTTGTGGCAACGTTGGACGGTATATTATCAAGACTTAGGAGCATAATGAGCGTACCTAATAATGAGTCTAAAACATTATAATTCAATTGGTCTCCCCTATAGATGGATCTCTGAGTGTTGGATTCCCAAGTTAGGGGCGTTACTACGCGATCTTCCTCTTCGTTATTGTTTGTGCACTGCAGAGCACACCCATTTTGTGGTGGCGGAATATTATAACTATTCACTATAGCTTGATGAGCTCTTCTATCATAACCCTCGGGAAGAGGAGAGCGAGGCTTGCGGAGTATAGTTACTGTTTTTTTATATGACTGGGTTGCTTGCGATTGAGTGCCCCTGGTGATATCCGCAAAGGAACGCCTGACTAATGGAAACTTTTGAGAAGCCTCTCCAAACGAGATCGCATCTTCTGACATCGTCAGCTTGATTTTTTGCTGACGCTCAAACTCTGGACACACTTTGTCCGTGGCAGAGTGTGCTCCAGAACAGTGGAGACACGACACATTTTCGGCCTGAACTTTGCACTCCTTTCCCGAGTGGGGTTGAGCGCACTTTGAGCACCGGGGTTGAGACCTACACTGAGACTGGACGTGCCCATAACGACAACATTGGAAACACTGAATGACCGGGTAGTTGTACGGTTGAGTTTCGAACGCATTGTGGTATAGAAAAACTCGGTTCGGTAGTTTTTGTCCGTCAATCGTGAGCGCCACAGTTTCCGTCGGCAGCCACTCTACTGTATCGTCAACTCTTCTTTTTGCATTGAGTCTTCGCGCTTTGAGGACCTGACCACAGTCCTGAGGGGTAGTCATATTGGCCACTATCTCCTCGTTAGTAATGTCCATATGGACCCCACGAACAACACACATTTTACTAACATTGTAGGTAGGTACAAATACCGAGTAGTTGGAGCCATCGATGAAACCGTTATTCATAAAAGCGTTAGCCGCGGACGCAGACACAAATTCGAGGGCCAGCCTATTGCGACCCACTTTTTTTATTCCACCCTGCTTAATATGCCCGATTTTCCGAGAAAATAGCAATTGACCAAATTTCACCGGATTTAGGAACGAGCCTGACGTAGACGATGGCTCTTTTTGGGAGACGTGTACAATATACGGGCCCAAGTCTCGATTAGAGTAACATTGCCTAGTAATCGGCGTAGCCGGAGGTGGCAGATCGACCTTCAAAACTTTGTTCAAAGAATCGTCGGTAGTTGTACCTAACTGTCTTTTCTTGGCCTTATTTTTTGTGAACTCAACAAAAATTTCCTCGTCGTCCTCATTGTCCGGAAGGCAGGTAGCAGTTTGTTGAGACAATGGAGGGCTGTTAGGAGATTGAAATTCCATATCTGACGACCTCGATTCGGGATCAGGTTGATCCCCTAGGATCGACACGAATGGCGGGTCCGAACTACCCGCCATTACGTCCGTCCTTTGTACATTATTTAAATGTAACAACTTTTCGGCTATTTTTTTTTATTCGCAATTGCACTAAACACAAGAAGTAACACACCTCAGCTAACGGCTTAGCAAAAACCACCACCAGAAATGTTAATTAGTTAGTTAAATCCTACCAGGACCGGAGAGTAGGTGTTACCCATCCCGCGCTCAGAGAGGAAAAAAAAACTACTATAACTTGTCTTGTGTCAACAACGTATTTGTCAAAAACGTAGTGATTATATTCTCTTTGGCATTTGTATTTTTTTTTACATGTTACATTACCACAAGTAATATAGAGTGGAGTCAGGGGGTACGAAGTTCGATTTTCGAATTTCATAGTAGTCCCCCAGGGGGACGGCTACAAAATTCGAAAATCGAAGTTCGTATCGTATCGTCCCGCTCGCTCTCGTATTAAATCATATTAGCGTGAGCGGGACGGCACGACACGAAGTTCGAATTTTGCACTTCATAGTTTAGGGCCAGTGGAGTTACATTTGGATTTGCCGATTAAGCTTCATCGCACATTATCGGACTTTTTCAGAAATAAATCTGATTTGAAATCAGCCAAAATACCATGAAAATACAACGTAAAGAGAAATGACAAGGAAGGGAATAATGGTCGATTTAGTGATTCGGTACTGTAACCGTATGTGAAAAGGTAGAAGGGGAAGATATTCATGTCGGAAATTTGCGATAAATTGAGCCGAGGCGAGGCTACAAAGGCCGATTGTTCAATGTCAGAGAAATAATGACGCGCCGCGCGCCCTCTACCATATCTCTACGCAACTCTAACTACAAGAGTTGCGTAGAGTTGAGTCTCGTAACTTGTTCGGAACAAAGAGTCAAGGTACAGTTTTGAGTCTGAGTATTTTTTCAGTATTCTGACAGAGGTCGCCTTCAACAACTCAGTTCCTTTATAATTAATTATTAATTACATAAGTAATGTCCGTCACGTCACTATTTGCCAAAAAGCTTTATTTTTGAATGTCCTGCCAGTGGTCAAGAAGTCACTCAGCGATCTCGTTTACGAGTGGGTGGGGGCTTTCATATTTGATATCATATAGGCATGTGAATTTTACTCACTGGTGAGATTCATAAAAGGGTATGGAAGCGAAACTTTGTACTTTTCGATTGAAGCTCGGACTTTACCACTTATAAAAAAAATATATGAAGGTATAATGACATAAAACTTGGAACGTTATGCTCTAAAACGTTTTTCCCATACGATAGAATAATAAAATACTACATAACAACATTGGTTAAGTACCAAAAACCCGATGAAAGGCTAAAAAGTTGGCAAAAAATGCCCATTTTAGTGTTACCTTGCAGAACTTAAAACACACATAATTTCTTAACGAAAGCAAGTATAGAAATAAAACCAGGCTCAGCAAACTTGGTAATAAATTACTCTTAAACTAATGAGGCTAACAATATATTATCTGAATATTTCAGAATAATAAACGTGTTTTAGTTCGCGTTCCCGAAAATGGTTCCAACCGTAACGCACACTTTTTATTCGAGTGTGTAATTTTTGTTTAGTGTAGCAACATTATCTGACGTTTTTTAGGTAGGGCAATACCATCACTTTGCTGGTAGTTATTTTGGATCGGATCTCGTTTCATTTGTCGCCACAATTTAATGTTTTATCATCGACAAAAGTTGATTTTTGGAACAACTGAAACAATGGAAGTTTTTGACAAGCTATGTATTGAAAATAAATGTAATTTCTTATTGTACTTGAAGTATAGACTATTTTCTTTATTTATTATGAACACTTATAGCAGTAGCATCAAAAATGGCTGCTGTAAAGCAATTTATAAAATTTTTACTCCGCGTATTTTTAGTGTGTTACGGTTAGTGCGTTATGTGTGTTACGTTGTGTGTTATGTTGTGCGTTATGTGTGTTATTGGAACCTAAAAGGCTGATTCACATGAAGCTTTCATTATTAATGTATAATTTATACACCTGCACCATGACAAAATACAAATTAATAAAAATGGATTTAATTGTTATTTATAATTGATTATCGTTTACAATGTAGGTAATCAGTTACAAATAACAGTATATCCATAATAAGCAATTCACTAACTATGTGATACTGCAAAAAAAATCAGTAAAAGTTTTATTTATAATAATAAATAATAGTACGTATGTTATTGTTATTCTGATATCCCTATGAACAAACCGTATTTTTACTTAACTTTATCCGACCAAAGAGTAGGTAATCAAAAAAAATATTTCACACAGTTACATACAACATTTATAGTATAAAGTAAAAAAAAAAGTTTTTAGGTAGCACATTTTTTTTGTCAAATGCCATTCACAATTTTTTTTTTCGGCTTTGGTACAGACATTATTTGCCTTTTTAGGGTTTAGCCAGTATGGCAAAAACAGTACCCTTATAGTTTTGTCATGTCCGTCCGTCCGTATGTCACAGGCATTTTACTCGAAAACTAAGAATTTAGATGAAATTTAGAGTATAGGTGTCTTGTAGAAGCTGCTACTTAGTTTGATAGTTAAATAACAAATATAAATATTTCAAGGGGGGCACTTCTTACATGTACCTACCTAACAAAAGTTGCAATTTTTTTTTAGCAATCAGCAATTGTGGCACATATTTCGACAGCTCTTTTAAAAACACTTTGAGGTTCCAGCTGCTTAACGGATTTTTCTTTGCATTGTCATTGTATGTTGAAGTTCCTAAGCGTTCCGAAAATTGCAAAAATTGTGTCCCCCCCCCCCCCCGCCCCTCCTTATCTAGAAGATACGGTTTAGAAACTGTAGGTCCAAACATGAAAAAATTACGAAGGTAAGGTAAGGTAATAAACACTTTCAATGAAGATTATTTTCAACATGATCGGATTTACCGTTTTTGAGTTCTTGAACAAAAAAAAGACAAGTATGTACTGACGAATTGAGAACCTCCTCCTATTTTGGAGAGTCGGTTAAAAAGCCACAATGTGAACTCACCGTATGAAATTGTGTGTTACTTTTTCCAGTGTGTTATGGGACAACTTTTCGCGGCCATACCCAAAATACGAACTTTTTAGAAATCAGTGAATTAGAAAGCGTTACTTTGCGGAGGTCCATATTTATGAACTAAAAACAATTAGGTACTTTGCTCAACCGCGACCACACGTGAAAAACGTGTCCCCAGCCTATGGACATAGATGAACACTACACTACACCAATATGCAAAGTATTAAAACAATCGGTCTAGTATTTACCGAGAAACAAAGGTTTTAAAATTTTAGCCTTTGGAGCACCCTCTATTTACATTGTGTTAATTAAATCGCATTTAATGGACTTTTGGAGTCGGATTGTTCGAGGGCGAAAGAATTACTCCACTTTTTATATAGATATGTGTAATCATCGTTCACATCACAATAAAATATATACACATCGGGTTGCTGTACAAACTACCGATTTTATTTTCGAACACCCCCGCGCGTGGGCATGGATCGACCGAGAGCCCTAGAAAAAAACCATGCCGGTGGTAACGAACCAGCCAATCAACGTCCACCGTCACGCGTACCGCGCGAGACGTTGATTGGCCAGTTCGAGCCAGCTCTGCACAGGCCATGCAAGCAAAGTGGCGGAATGATGCGGCGCGCAGCCAGGCGCTAGTGGCGCCACATCACCCCCCTACGGAGAGAAAAAAACTATACAATGAAATTAATTATAGTGCTAATCCAGACTAGTTATCATAATATTTACAGAAACAGTAAGGTTACGCGTAGTTACAACGTTGTAAGAGGTAATGGTAAACAGGTATAGTATGACTAATAAATGCACAATAGTATATAGTACTTAACTATGGTATGATATTGGGTACATAACATCACTGAACATGGCATGTATGTAGTGTATTATTGTAATTATATGTATGTATCCATGGAGTGATTAGGAGGGATCATAGGTAATTTTGAAATGGACTTTCCTACCAGACCGTGTGGTGTATTGTGGCTTAGCCAGGGGCGGAGCAGCTGGTACCGCAGGTGGAGACACGACTGGCAGCAGAGGGGTCGCTGACATAGAGGGGTCGGAAGCACGCGGCGGCGATGAATGCGACAAGAGCGGGGCCGGGGTAGAGGTGGGCGGCTCGGGAAAAACGGCGGGGAGGCCGGGGCAAGCAGGCTCTTCAGTCACGACGTGCGCCGGTTTTACCCGATCCAGGCTCACCTCGACGTCTCGACCTCTGATGTGAAGCGTCGCCGTCTTGTCCCTCATACGCAGGATCCGGTAGGGACCCGAGTAGGGCGGCTGCAGCGGGCGGCGCACTGCGTCTTCGCGTAGGAAAGCGTGAGTAGCTGATGGAAGGTCTTTGTACGTGAAAATGGCTTGGCGGCAGTGGCGCGAGGCGGGCACGGGGCGAAACTGTGCCATTCTGCCGCGCAACTGAGTCACGTAGTCCGTGAGATCGGTGGGGCGTTCTGAAGTGGCAGGCGGGACGAGCAGTTCGCCGGGGAGGCGCAGCGGCTCGCCGTAGAGTAGCTCGGCAGCGGAGGAGCCGATGTCTTCTTTAAGTGCGGACCGCATGCCGAGGAGCACCAGAGGTAGTGCTCTATCCCACGATACGCCGTGGCACATCAGTGCGGCCTTCAGTTGGCGGTGGACGCGCTCCACCAATCCGTTGGACTGTGGGTGGTAGCTGGTCGTTCTGATCCTCGTGGTAGCGTGCACGTGCATGAGCCGTTGGAAGAGCGAGGACTCGAACTGGCGGCCCTGGTCGGTGGTGACGATCGTCGGTACGCCGAACCGGGATATCCAGCCTCCGCAGTCATCGTAGTCATCGGCCATACCTCTGGCCAGCGCGTGCTGCGGTCGACGGCGGTGAGGCAGTAGTGATAGCCGTTGCACGGAGGTAGGGGGCCGATGATGTCCAGGTGGACGTGGCGGAGTCTCGAAGATGGTGTATCGAAGTGTCCGAGGGGCGTCGAGGCGTGTCGCGTCACCTTGCTGCGTTGGCACGGCACGCAGTGTCGCACCCACTCGTGGCAGTCTTTGTTCATGCCGGGCCACACATAGCGGTCGCCGACAAGTTTTGAAGTGACGCGTGCGCCGGGGTGACTTAAACTGTGCAGTTTATTGAACACCGCGCGGCGGTAGGGGGTGGTGAGATAGGGGCGGGGCTTGCTGGTCGAGACGTCGCAGGTGATAATGCTATCCGTCCCTGGGATGCAAACCTGCTCCAACTTGAGGGAGCTTCCATTGGATCGACGCAGGCTGGCTAGCTCGGCGTCGGTGGCCTGTGAGGCGGCAAGGGCGGCGTAGTCCTCCTCAAGCGAGATTGCCTCTATCCGTGACATAGCGTCCGCCACTATGTTGTCCTGTCCGGGGACGTGTATTATGTCTGTAGTGAATTGACTTATAAAAGAAAGTTGGTTGAGCTGGGCGGGGGGCAATTTTTCGCGGCGCTGGGTAAAGGCGTATACGAGAGGTTTGTGGTCGGTGTACACGGTGGCGTGCTGTGCTTCCAGGATGTGACGGAAGTGCTGGACGCTCTCGTACACGGCTAGCAGCTCACGGTAGTACGCCGGCCACTCGCTCTGCGCTGCGGTGAGTTTCTTGCTGAAGAAGGCGATGGGCTGCCATGCGTCCTCGACACGCTGCTGCAGGCAAGAGCCAATCTGGGTGCTGGATGCGTCGGTGAAGAGGGCGAGCGGCGCGGAGCCGATCGGGTGAGCGAGTACGGTAGCGTTGGTGAGGCTCAGCTTGCAGGCTTCAAAGCATTGCTCCAGTTCTGACGTCCAGGGGAATGGCTTCGCTCCTTTGTCCTTGGTCGCGGCTAAGGCGTCGATCAGGGGTGCTTGCAGTTCGGCGGCACGGGGCAAGAAACGCCGGTAGTAATTGATCATGCCAAGGAACCTCCGCACTCCTTGTATAGTTTTGGGAAGCGGGTGATCCTGCAAGGCTTGAATGCGTTCTGGGGGCGGTCGTGTGCCTTCGGTGCTGATGTGGTAGCCCAGGAAAACCAGTTGGTCTACGCCTAGGTGACACTTCGAAGAGTTCACGACTACACCATAGTTCTGGAGTCGCTGGAATAGCGTGCGCAGGTGCTCCGAGTGCTGCTCGGCGTCGCGAGAGAAAACCAGGATGTCATCCACATACGAGTATGTAAAATCCAGGCCTTGAGTGACCTCATCAATAAACCGTTGGAATGTTTGTCCGGCATTGCGTAAGCCGAATGTCATGTATGGAAATTCAAACATTCCGAACGGGGTGGTTATGGCAGTTTTCTCTATGTCTGCCTTGAAGATAGGAATTTGCTGGTAGGCCTTAATCAGGTCGATCGAGCTGAAGATAGTGCAGCCTGCGACAGCCTGGTTGAAATCACCGATGTGCCGGACAGGGTATCGGTCAGGGGTGGTCCTTGAGTTCAGCGCTCTGTAGTCTCCACAAGGGCGCCATGTGGCGTCTCGCTTTTGTGCCATGTGGAGGGGTGAGGACCAGGGGCTCTTCGATGGTCGTGCTGTCCCGCACTGAACCATCTCATCAAATTCCTTCTTTGCAGCAGCCAGCTTCTGAGGACCGAGGCGGCGAGGGCGACAGGATACGGGCGGGCCGTCGGTGGTGGTGATGTGGTGCACCGTGTTGTGTTTCCTCGCTCGGATCATGCCCGGTGGCCTCGTGATGTCCGGAAAATCTGAAAGTAATTTTAGGAACGGACAGTTTTTGGTAGCAACCGCTTTCACACTACTTTGTTGTTCTGTAGATAGAGGGGCGGGGGCGGACTTGCCAGTATTGCCGTCAAGAAGTCTCTTGCCGCGGTAATCAGGCAGTAAGTTGTAGTGTGCCAGGAAATCTGACCCGATGATGGCAAGGTCAACATCCGCTACAACAAAGTTCCATTTGAATGGTCTGTTTAGGCCTAAGTCTAGATTCAACTGTATGGTGCCATAAGTTCTAATACGGGTGCCGTTTGCTGCGCTGAGGTCGTAATCTGTGGCTACGCGGTGATCGGCGAGTCGATGTTTGGGGTAACAGCACAGATCCGACCCAGTGTCGAGCAAGAAACGGCACTTTGTGTGTCTGTCGGTGACAAAAGGACGGCGGCCGACGGGGAGGCAATCAGTTGCCGCCGCTACTGATTGCCGGGGGAGTTTGCCGCAGCCGGGGGGGTATTGTTAACCCAGCTGCATGGTTTAGTGCATCGCTGGGCGTCGGCTTGAAATTTTTTATGATACCAGCATATGGTAGGCTGTGCCGGCGTGGCTGGTGCTCCCCTGGACTGGGACCTGAATCTGGATTGTGACCTATTCCGTGGCCTGCCTCTATATTGCTGACTCACAGCGGACACTGACATCTGCTCGCACAATAAATTAACTTTGGCAGCTAAACCGAGCAGCCACTCCGTGGTAATCACTGGTGAGGTCGGAGTGGGTTGTACAAGTGGTACTGGTTGTACAGGCGCTGCTTGGAATGCTGTGGAGGGAGGTAGGCCTGAACTGCTGCCCGTGGTGGAGTGCACCAGCATAGGGTTGGCTGGTGACACTTCCATAATGCTATCTGCCAGTTCTGCTAGTTCTTCCAAGTCTACATCGGAGTGGCTGGTGAGTATGGCCTGGATATGGTTGGGCAGACGAGAGAGCCACAACTGTTTTAACATAACAAGGTCTGGTGTCTCACCTGCTAAAGATTTGAGGTGCCGCAGAAACTGTGTGGGGCGACGGTCTCCAAGCTCCTCCTTGCTGGTCAGCTTTCTCACCCGCTCCGTCTCAGATTGTGACAGCCTTCTCACCAGCTCTGCCTTAAGAAGCTGGTACGCTCCGTCCTTCGGAGGGTTGGTGATAACATCCTCAACCTCTGCTGCCAGTCGTGTGTCGAGCTGTGATATGATGTGGTTATATTTAGTTGAGTCTTGTGTTATTCCTGACAATATAAACTGTGCCTCAGCTTGGGCGAACCACACGGCTGGTTTGTCTGTCCAGAAGGGAGGAAGTCGGACAGCTACTTTGTGAATTGCAGTTGGGGGAGAGGGGGTAGGGGCTTGTGTATGTTGTTTGCTTAACTGGTCTTGCAGAGCAGTATATTTGTCCTGCAAGGCCGCCAAACGAGCCTCCAATTCGTCCATGTTTACACAGGCTAAAATTAAGTTACAATTACGCTGTTATTAGTTAGGTTAAAAATAAAAAAATAATTAAAACTTGGTAAGCGCGTGCTCTTTGGGTCCGCACTGCGCGACGGAGATGTACTGGCCAGCGAATCTGGGTAGGTGTCAGCGTGTCGCAGTGGCGCGGCACGGGATCGACGCGACGACGCGGCGGCAGCTCAATGCTCGCAGCGTGCGCGTGTTAGCGCACCACGTGTTCAGCGACTCGGCGTGGTGGTCACGGGGCACCCCCAAAGGCGACGCACGGCGTGCGCACAGTAGCGGCACACTGGAGAGTTGCCGTCGGTCTGGCTGGGCGCTTTTGTCCACAGCGCAGCGCAGTAGCGGCGCGCGGGGACGGCCAGGCACGGGCGCGTAGGCACGCGCTCCGCAGGCGAAGTCACTCGGGTGGTGGGCCGCGAGCGGGGCAGCGGCGCCGGGCCGAGGGTGGGGCCATGCACGTTGGAGGCGCGCGGCGCAGACGGGCGCACACGGAGCGCAAGGCGCGAGCAGCCCGCACGTATAGGTAGGGCGCGCGGCGTGGCGCGCGGGGGCACGGAGGTTGACGTGGCACGTGGTCGCTGCGGGCGCGGCTCGCGGGCCGCACGTAATCGGCGGGCGCGCACTTTTTGTGTGTCCCGCAGGATCGCAGGGCCGCGGCGGTGGCACGGCGGCGTGGCTGGGACCGCGTCGTGGGTAGCACTATACGGCACGGCACGATGCGTATATCACGTCGGGGTCACCACTTTGGAGTCGGATTGTTCGAGGGCGAAAGAATTACTCCACTTTTTATATAGATATGTGTAATCATCGTTCACATCACAATAAAATATATACACATCGGGTTGCTGTACAAACTACCGATTTTATTTTCGAACACCCCCGCGCGTGGGCATGGATCGACCGAGAGCCCTAGAAAAAAACCATGCCGGTGGTAACGAACCAGCCAATCAACGTCCACCGTCACGCGTACCGCGCGAGACGTTGATTGGCCAGTTCGAGCCAGCTCTGCACAGGCCATGCAAGCAAAGTGGCGGAATGATGCGGCGCGCAGCCAGGCGCTAGTGGCGCCACAGACTAATGCAATCTCTTTTGAAGAGTTTGAAATGCTGTAGTAACAATCTTCAAGTGGAAACTCTTTAGACGTGCATGATAACTCTGTGGTAACATGATTTTCTTTTAAAATGACACTGATTAATGTGACGTTGCCAATGTTGCCATAACATGTGTTTTATTGATGAAAAGCATTTTGGTAAGATGGCACGTTATTCTGCTGCAGAGTTCTTGGATATGATTTTAATTTACGGGGAGTGCCATCAGAATGGCAACCTCGCTATCAGAACGTACCGTGAGCGATATACTTAGTGAAACTAGGCGATGCTCTAATAGCCCGTGTACAAAGACAGTTCAAAAAGTGAGAAAAAGGGCAGGTTCCAGTTAGATGGAGCACCGCACCGGCACATTCCGTCGTAGAGGCAAGAGTCCGCCTCAATCAGATGTTTCATGAGAGATGGATCGGACGCTATGGATCTCGAAGTTGGCATTCGGAAAGTTGGCAATGGCTTCAGGCAGTGCTTTGTTACGAAAAGTCTGGAATAATTTTGAGGAGCCGTCTACTCATGTGCATACCTACTAAGAAACGGTCGACACTTCGAACATTTAAAAATTTAAGTTAGGTATTACATTTTACTTATGTGATGGCACCACCTGGCCAAGGCTGAAAACAGAAGATAATTAGGACATCAATGTGACTTGGCTGCGTCCCGAAGATATTCGTGTATGGTGTCCGGCTCTGTTGCCGTTGTCCGCTGCGTACTAATTGTAATACAATTGACATAAATAATGTTTTATTTATTTGACGTGATGACATGAAATGTATATTTGATCAATTTTTGTTATTTGACATTTGGAGACCATATACATCTCCAGTTTATGTATATGTATTATTATACTTATTATTTGACCGTGGAGGCGTTTTACACCTCTGCTGATTTTAAATTTAGTTTAAATTGACCCTAGAGACTATACATCTCTAAGCCATTCAGATTAAGTATTATATTATAGTATTAATTCTGGGACCCTATACATCCCTTTGTAATTTAAATTTTCACAGATATTTGACCTGGAGACCCTATACATCTCCTGCTCAATTAAAACGTGCCAGTAAAGTAAAGTGTTCTGGTTTTGCTGTTTTAATAATTACTTTTTACACTTGTTTCTAAAATGCGGTATTTTTTTTTCTCTCTTAATCTTTTAATGACAGAGTGAGGTTTCTTTGTGTAGTTTGTCTGTGGTTGCGTATTGTAAGAGCTAATGTAACTTGTTTTTAGAAAAAATGACTTTGTGCCAAGTTTCTTGCGGCGCATTCTTCTTGGCAATCATGGTCTTTCCGAAAGCGCTGGTAGACTCAAAAAAAATGACGTGTAAAAGAGCATTCAACTGCCTATTTGCTGAATAAAATTTTGAATTGTGAATTTTGAATTTTGAATTTCATTTTATTAAATGCCATGCTATACGTTTGACCGAAAGCATAAAAGCCCGAAAACTACAATCCCGAAGATTGATATACCAACACACGAAAAGTCGAAAATTATAATGTCGAAAATTCATAACTACAAATAAAATAATCGACGTTTAAAATATCGAAAATCAAAATACCGAAAATACTAAATGTCGATAGCCGATACACTGAAGTTTAAAATATCTAATTTTAAATGAGCGAAAGTATCTACGACGTGGCGCTAACGATGGGCCTCATAAGGAAGCTCAAAGTCACTCAGAGGGCGATGGAGAGGGCTATGCTCGGGGTTTCTCTGCGAGGTAGAATCAGTAATTATGATATCCGCAGTAGAACTAAGGTTACCGACATAGCCCAAAGAATTGCGAAACTTAAGTGGCAATGGGCGGGGCAAATAGCTCGCAGAACTGATGACCGATGGGGTCAGAAGGTTCTCGAATGGCATCCACGGACCGGGAGACGAGCTGTCGGTAGGCCTCCAGCAAGATGGAGCGACGACCTAGTAAAGATCGCGGGACCACGGTGGATGCGGAAAGCACAAGAGTGGAGAGTGGAGTGGAGAGCCTTGGGGGAGGCCTATGTTCAGGAGTGGACGTCTTTCGGCTGACATGATGATAATGATGATGAAAGTATCTACAACATTACTTACGTACGTAAGCCGAACATTGAAATATCGAATGTTTATTTGACCGAAAAGTTTAAAATACCGAAAGTTAATATACCTACTTATCCGCCACGTCGTCCGCTTCAAAATTTTAAAACCCTTTTTCGACCACTTCTCGGTATCCGATTGAGCTGAAATTTGGCACATTTATGCAAGTCCGGTTACAATATAATAATCTCGTAGTGAAATTCTGTTGGTTGGGCCAGGATCGTCTCCATAGGAGGGAACTCTTCAACGGTTGATGGTATGGACTTGAAATTAAATTTGTAATTACAGGTACCTACTGACATAAAACTATAAATAAAAACTGAAAAACTTATTTTGGGTTATTAGGTTAGGTTAGAATTACGTCAAGGCGCGAAGCGCCTCTACTACGCGGAATAGGAGCTCCGCGAAGCGGAGCTCCGTTGACTTTTTCTCGCAGCTGTTGAATTATCATTTGACTAAATGCTACTTTAAAACAAACTAATTTTGCGACTCAAAACTAACTTTAACTAACTTTGAATTTTGCGACTCACAACTACTTTAACTAACTCTGAATAGCTGCGAGAAGAAGTCGACGGAACTCCGCTTCGCGGAGCTCCTATTCCGCGTAGTTGAGGCGCTTCGCGCCTTGACGCAATTCTAACCTAACCTAATAACCTAAAATAAGTTGGAACCTAAAATAAGTTTTTCAGTTTTTGTTTATAGTTTTATGTCTGTAGGTTTAATTACAAATTTAATTTCAAGTCGATACCATCAACCGTTGAAGAGTTCCCTCCTATGGAGATGATCCTGGCCCAACCAACAGAATTTCACTACGAGATTATTGTATTGTAACCAGACTTGCATAAGTATGCCAAATTTCAGCTCAATCGGATATCGAGAAGTGGTCGAAAAAGGGTTTTAAAATTTTGAAGCGGACGACTTGGCGGATAAGTAGGTATATTAACTATCGCGATTTTAAACTTTTCGGTCAAATAAACATTCGACATTTCAATGTTCGGCTTTGCGATCATAGGTCACATCAAATTTCGGTCTTTTGAACTTCGGCTTTATAATACGTAGACCAAAATAACTATCGACATTTTGACTTTCGGGATTTCGTACTATCGGTCATTTGAAAATAGGTATTTCGAACGTCGGTATATCGGTTATCAGTGTTTTGTACTTTCGGTATTCTGAATTTCGATGTGTTAAGCGTCGGCATTTCAATTGTAGGTATAATGATTTGTCGGTATTGTAATACATACCCGACATTCACCTATTCCGATCGTGTGTGTTGCCTGTAGACACGCACACATAGGTATCCCTCCCTGCCTTTGACTTTGCCATGCGTTTCACACTCACACAGGCATCTCTTTTCATCTTATTCGTGTCAATAATAATACAGCATGCTATTTTTTTCTGTCGTTTATCTGGAATTAAATTTGTTAGAAAAAATAGATTTTTTATTTTACTTCTAATTAAAACAAAAACTGCTTCACGGCATTTGTGAGAAGTAGTATTACGAGGGTGTTCATTCTGTGTCCATAGGCTGGGGACACGGGGTATTTGTGCGGCAAATAAATGTATGTTTCCATGTAACACCTCCGCTTCCACTGCACATGCCACAGGCGGAGGTGTTGCATGGAAACATACCGACATTTGCCGCACAGATGTAACTATTTTTTTTCCCTTGTGGTCGTGGGTGAGCAAAGTAATTGTTTTTGGTTCATAACTATGACAATTGTTTGTTGTCGATACGTGCCACTAGAGGCGCTGCTACTTAATTTCCCCATAGTACCTACCTAATACAGACTTTAAACGCGAACGTGATCGAGACGTTTTTTTGATTACACTAGAGGCTCAAATGCCATTTGGCTTCAGTCAAGCAGCTTAGATTAGCCAGAAACCCGCATCTTTATTAAGGAGTAGCTATGTGGATGAATTCTTTGGTAGGTACTTACATACTTAAAAGTCACTTCAAGATAAGTACCTAAACGTTATACCTATCGACTTTACATTGGCTTGGTCACATTATACTATACATTTCCATAAAATCTTTCAATTTCTATAAAATCTTTTTGTATACGCGTATTGAGCAGTGCTTGCGAGAAATCGGTGCGATCATTCCTTAATGATCGCACCGATTTCTAATGCCTATTTATACCTATTGCTTAAATAGCTCATTTCAAAGACAAAGACAACCCTAATATTAGATTAGATTTCTGCTCAGAAATGAGGCTCTAATATTAGGGTTGTCTTTGAAATGAGCTATTTAAGCAATAGGTATAAATAGGCATTAGTTTTTCAAATCGTCAATAGTATTAAATAGTAACTAACATCACATGTAGGTAATAAGTATAGGTAGGTAGGTATTATGTAACAAACATTTGTGGTGATGGTGAACGATGACCGACTACCACCACGACTACCACCATCTTACTCGATAATCCTGCCGAAAAGTAGCAGTGCTTGCACTGTTGTGTTCCGGTGTGGAGAGTAAGTAATAAGACAGCCGGTGTAATTACGGGCACAAGAGGCATTATTAGCTCTCTAGGTTAGCAACGCATCTGCAAACCCTCCGAGGTTGCGGGTGTCTATGGGCAGTAGTAATCACTTACCATCTGGTGACCCACTTGCTCGTTTGCCTTCCTCATCATATAAAAAAATGAAAAAAAATGGGTAGGTACACCTACAGTAGGTAAGTAGAAGTTATTGAAAAACGCGGTGATTCAAAACGCATGGAAAAACTGTAGTATTTTGGGCTTTGGATGTATGATTGAATTAGGTATATCATTACCTAATTATTCTTTATTAAGTATTAAATAGCAATTTGAATATCATTACACGGCATCACACTTATCCTGGGCCCTGAAACAGACGAAGATTAGGTATCTAATTAGTTTCGAAAGCATTGACTTCTATCGCAACTGCAAATTAGTTGCTCAATTTAAATAAAGTATTACTCGAGTTGAAATATTATTCATCACATGAACGTTCATTTATTTTGATGACAACCCTATCGTTTACTCATGTGGGCTTTCATTGTAATCGTTATAAAGTGTTGTGATTAAAATAATTGCAGACGCCGACTGTACGCTCTGCACTGTGTAGGCAGGCTCCCGTGAGCCAGACGCTGAAATGGCTGCATTTTTCAACTTTTTAGAGCCACAAATGGAGGTACATTACCGTAAACCGGGGTCAGTAGATACGATTTTGAACTCAAGCGTAATTTTATCAATCAATTCAAACAGTATATGAAACTATGCTGATTTTTATTTATGAGTCTTAATTAGTTCTTAATTTTTGCGTTAATAAAATAAGCCTAATTGCAGTTAATTAAAAGAAATTCTCAAAAAAAAAATGGGGTCAGTAGACATGACATAAGGGGTGAGAACTTCTTACCCCTTATGTCATGTCTACTGACCCTCTTCTCACTGAGAAGAGAATTCAGTCAGGGTTGTCACAATTTTTAAATTTATCATCATCACCATCATGCCAGCCGAAAGACATCCACTGCTGGACATTGGCATCCACCAAGGGTCTCCACTCAGAACGACTTGTAAATTTAATACACTTTTAAATTTATAACCGACTTCAAAAAACGCGTTTTTAAACGACCTGAAAAAAGGAGGACGTTCTCAATTCGACTGTTATACGATTACTTACTCCCCAATTATGAATGGATTTGATGATATGGTAGGTAGGTACTTCTGGGGTAGTCCCACTGTCACCAAGTCAGCATCTTGTATTTATTAAAAACAATGAAAATGAGTTTTGACAGCCCTAACACTACCATGTCTAATAACCCCCTATCGTTATTTTTCACCCCCCTGTCGTGGCTTCTTACGTGTTTAATAACCCTGTATGGCGAATCTAGTCACCTCAGCGTCACGCTTAAACGGTTGTGAATTTATTTTTGTGAAATTAAGTCTCAAAATGAACAAGCACGGTCTTGTCCTCTATTATTTAGACGCCTAAGATGCCGAATTACACTTCACACTAAAATATTTGGTATGTAACAAACTCCATGTCTGTCGAATGTTACCAGAGCAATTAAAGAAATCTATCAATTAAAGAATAAACCCAAATATAACTGGATTAAGTGATCGAGGCACCATTTTGTAGCCAAGTGAAAAAAATCTCCTAGATATTTCTAGTCACCCCGCGATTTCTTTTCACCCCTGTTTACGGTATTTAAACGATAAAGACAAAATATGTAAATAGGTACATTAATTACCTATCTATAATATCTCAAAATGTTTTTCCACGTTTTTTTTCGTGTTTAATAATTATAATACCTATCTGCACCACAACTACCACAAGTAGGTAAGTCGTAAATAATCAAGTCGCAATTAATGTTCTGTCGCTACATCATAAGCATTTTACTTTGACTTGTGACAATACACCTATGTATAAAGAATTTAATAAGCTAGGAGTTACACGTTTAACATTATTATCATACCTTTTTATAATAATCATCATCATCATGGGCCTATTTACGTCTCACTGCTGGGCACAGGCCTTCATTTATGACATTTTAAAAACTTTAAATACCTAAGTAATTTACGTATTCGGTGCAAATTCTGAAAGAATTATTTTTTTGCGAAAATACGCGTTATTTGTATTTGTGATAACACTGCGTAACATGAAGTTAGACCGATATTTAATAGATGTCGCTACTAAAACGATGTTGTTTAGTACAAATGAGGTGGGGTGAGGAAGGCGCGAAACGTTCAAGGTCATCCTATCAGGGAAGCCTCTTAACCTAATGGGAATATAAAACTATCGCACATAATATTTTTTTCACTTTTCATTTAAGTAATTTTGCTGTTTTAATTACTTGCAATGTTTGTTTGTTTCTTAAGGTGACAAATTTTACCCACTTCCAATGGTCTCATTGAATTCAAATTTAGCGTGGATATGTACGACTTAGTTTGGAAGACAATGGAAGTACATGTGAACAGAAACTACTTAAATACTCGTCACTCGATAAGTTTTGAAATGCTCGTAATTTAAAAATGAAACGCACCATATTTTTAAAAAAGCAAATTTATTTAAAAATAGAAGGCAAGTGCCAGGTTGCTGGTTTAAAAAATATAACAATAATGTTCCAGTAATTTTAATACGAAGGTTTCCAAGTTTTTCTTTGCAACGATTGAGCTTAACGCATTTACGGCCGGCAACGCATATTATGTATAATATGCCTTTTGGTGACTTTCGCCCAGTGCCGCTGTCACACATTTGCAGGCATTTGAACGCATATTATGTGCGTTCGCGGCACCTGAAGAAGTTTCGTGTCTGGCAGCCGGCAGCCAATGCGTTAACCGCGAACATTTGCGTGCTAAGATATTTTATGATTTTAAATTCGGTTTAACTGAAAAACTTAGTCTTCGACGATTACTACTCTGCCCCATCTCGAGCACAAATTTTTAGATGGTTCAGTGAATTTAAAAGGGGTAAAACAAACCTCGAAGATGACCATAGAAGTGGTCGCCCACAAACGGCAGTACTTAAGTAACTGCAGGAAATGTGTGGATGTATTTGATACACAATGGAGCCTTGATTAAAACCCAGATTTGACTTTAAACTGTTTAATTAAAAATACAAGAATGATGCCACTTGTCGCATCGATGTATTAACAGCAAGTGTGGGCCGGTAGGCTTACAAAAAATAACCATATGAGGTAAAAGCGCCTGGGCACAACGCCATAGCAATACGACACTTAATCACACAATTATCAAAAGTTTATATTTAGGCTTGGGCCTGAACATCTTCCCGCCTCGTTGAAAGGTGCTGCCTTTCAACTGTGGAAAGCCCCATCAGTTGGCAGCGGGCACAGGCGAACGAGCGGTCGTCGTAAGACCCCTCTGGTAGTGGTGACGTCCGCCACCCTGGCGATGCCGTCAGGTCCTGGGAACAAACGCGCGACTCGTCCAAGTCGCCAGCACAGCGGAGGCACGTGTTCTTCATGCAGCAGCACTAGATCACCAATGTTCATGCTAGGGATGCTGGTTCTTCACTTAGTTCTTATTTGCAGTTCCGTTATGTAGGTACTCCTGTTGGCGAATCATTTCCATACGGGCATACCGTTGCAAGGGTTTTTATTATGGTCTTCTAGCGGACGTGCTAGCAGCGCAGTCAAATGTCTTCCGATTAGGAAGTGCTCAAGAATTAGGGAAAGGAAATTACTAGGGGATGACGAGAGAGGACATAGGGGGCGACTGTTAATTATCGCCACCACTTGCGCAAACAACGTCAGAAGCTCTGTAATATGAATGTAGCTATTGTGTACCTATGACGCGTTTTTAGGTGGCATTTGAACCTAAGTATAATTTACGCTGAAGTGAGGAACATGAGTAATCGTAAAAATGAATTTGACATCTTCATGATTTGCAAAATCAGATAAAGCTTCCTATCCTGACCTAACTCTTTGGCGGCAGAGACAAAGTTCCAGCCGTAGTTGCGAAATATTTCCACTGGCTTGCCTCCTCGCGAAATGAATAGCTTTTTTTTGTTTGTTTATAAATCCTTTTACATAAATGCCAATGACCTTTATATTTTATTTAGTGTAGGTAGATTATTTTTCGACTTTTATAAATGATTCAGATTATGTTGTTATTATATCAGACTTTATTTCAGGTAGTTTGACAAGACTTTTAGTATTTTAATAGTCAAAGTAGGCCAGTCACTTTCGTACTGTGTTAAAAAGGTAGGACCCGACCACCACAGCTCCAGCTACTGCAGACGAGCAGCGTCAACGTCTCGGGAATCCAGGTCAGCCGGATTAGCTGCAGTGTGTAAGTATGGCTACGATGATTTAATTGTAATTTCTAATATTTCGCTTCTTACGCGGCTTGCTACAAAAGCCTTTAATTATGTACTTAATGTTGTTATTTAACCAGCCCAGTACTATGCTTGAGTCGCACCAATAAATAACGCGATCCTGTTTGTATCGCAACGAATTTAAGACAGCCTTAGGTACCTACTGAGCCTAGCGGCCAACCGAGCGGCACGTGCATTTCAATTTTAATTTAGGCGAATCACATAGTACTGGTTTGTTTATGTTTATATTTTTAATAATTTTAAGTTGTGTAGCTAAATTTATTTTCATTATTTATTTAATTTGTTATTGGTTTCATTTTAAATTTAACTTTTAGATTTTTGTTATTATCATTAATATTTTAATTGCCACATTTTTTGCGTTTTTCATTGAATTTTATATCGGTTTTAGTTAGATTATAGGAATCCCCGAGACAATCAGGTGATTCAGTAAGAGGTAATTTCACCTCAAAACGGCCTGTGATTAAGCGAACAGTAGGTATGAGTCAAAAAGTGTTTTTCGCATTGTTGTTCCCTTTGACTCCGAACAGGTTTATTGGGGACCTCTTCGGTTTCCCAAAACCTTGTGAGTAAATTTTCGATATTTTGGTTTTGATTTTTAGATAATACAGCATGATTACAATGAATTTTATTTTGTTTGTTTTGTTTTTGTTGATTTAATGAATTTGTAGGACCGGATATTATCCAGCCAAGTTTGGAATTATGCATTTTTGGATTGTTGGGACCTAGGTAATATTGTTCACTACCCAGAATGTCCCAGAATATGTCAGCTCCAATTAAAACGTCAATCGGAGCTGGCTGATCGAATTTAGGATCAGCTAATTTTAAATGTTTAGGTATCTTTAGACCTTGGATATTTATTGGATATTTCGGTATGTTGCTTGTTAGTTCCTTTAGAACAAAGCACGACAAGGTAACCTGAAAAGGTTTATTTAATGATTTTATTTGAGTGTTACAACTCAAGCCAGCGGAAATATGCGCCATCAAATTTGGCAATTTGTATTTGTGGTAATTTAAACCCTAGATCTTGATGATCGTGAAGGCATTGAGCCTGAGCCCCGAGAGCGACAGAGTTGCGCCGCTCAATTTCAATCATGCTATGTTTGTCAATTAGGGTTTTAGCCATAGCGATGTTCGCAATAATATTATGCTCAATGGCCTCCCGCTCATCAATCTCTGCGGACAAGTTGTCCGGGTCAAGAAGCTCGATCTCATTTTGCAAAGCATCGAACTTGACTGATAAACCTTCAAATTTGCTAAGCTTAAGACTTAACTCAGCATGTTCTACATTCGTCATGCGTGTTAAATCGTTCATTGCACTTAAGTAGTTCCTAAACTTTGTGATTTGCCCTTTAATTGAGCTTCGCATTACATTTAAATTCCTAAGCCGCTCCTCTGAAGGTTTATTATCAGTCGGTAACATTTTAATTTAAATAGGTTTTAAAAAACCGACCAAAAGGTACCTAGGTACTGCGTTACAAACTTGTAAATGGACTAGGCATCAACAATTAAGTAAGTAAACAAAACAATGCTCACGTTCCTCACTTGCCGCTCGTCTGGGAAACCGGTTGCGCGGGCACAGCTGATCGGCGAAGAGTTAGGTATAATCAACTATTAAATAGTTGCGTAACAGGCGAGCCGGCCGCGCCGCGCAGTGACGCCCTGGAATAGTCGGCGGGATACTTTAGTACACTACAATGAATTGTTTGATTATGTTAAAGTTAAAAGGGATTGAGATTAACCATTAATTAATTTAATTTCGTATGTAGGCAGGTATATTAGCACTAGGTACTTCGGTAACATTCTATTAGTATTAACTTCTGATTCGGCAAATTAAATTGTGATTATTTTTGTAAATAAATTGTTAACATTTAGATTTAAGTTTTAAATATGGGCCACCAGTTATTTTAATAACTTGAGAACACAATGACACTATGCAGGTGGGTAGGTACTCGTTGGTTAAAGTACTTGAACGAAATTGAGACTTTGTATGAATATTTGTTAACTATTAGTTAAGACTTTATTTAGAAGATTGGAAAGTGACGTTATTGCGCAAATGAAACGATAATTAACATGGATTTTTGTAGAAAATTGTTCACAATTTTGACTACACTGACAGGTAATTAAATGACCTTTTTAGTCGAGGAAGGACAAAGGAAGAGCACTTATCTTTGGAGACCGAGTTGTGCGAGCTGATACTTCTGGTATATGTCACGACCCTTGCAGTAGTCCAGATGAGGTTTACTCCAGCTTCATTCGTTCCAGGGATCCAATCTTCGAGCCTTTACTCCATACGCGCCTTGTGTTACTTCATGAGTTGAATTTTATTTTCGCTATTTCGTCTTTCATTTAGATATTTAATATTCGTTTCCCTCATGGGCCTCCAATTTATGTATTTGATACACAATGGAGCCTTGATTAAAACCCAGATTTGACTTTAAACTATTTAATTAAAAATACAAGAATGATGCCACTTGTCGCATCGATGTATTAACAGCAAGTGTGGGCCGGTAGGCTTACAAAAAATAACCATATGAGGTAAAAGCGCCTGGGCACAACGCCATAGCAATACGACACTTAATCACACAATTATCAAAAGTTTATATTTAGGCTTGGGCCTGAACAGTGGACTACTGAAATGATGGTGCGAGAAGACCCATGAATTACCTACTTGCTCGGACATCGAGATGATTGTTGGCGTTACCTAGTTCGGGGAGCGTAAACATTATTTTGCATCAGTAACCAATATAAAATTACCCCGCACTGCGTACAGTTTACTTAGGAGTAGGTCTCTACTAACACTGAAAAATTTAACTGGAAAAGCGAGAAAAATCTTCGAGATTCCCGTGATAGAAGAACTATATTTACAAAACTACCTACAAATTTGTACGGAGCCCTCTGTGCGCGAGTCCGAGACTTTTTAACTACTGTGAACAAAATAAATTGGTCATGAATAAATAACTATTTAGGACTTGTGGCATGATGGCGATCGATACTCAACTCAACAGCTACCTACCCAAATAGCAAGGTACCGGAAGACTAATTCTGTCAAAATTTAAACTCTACACGAATTTTGTTGTCTTTTTAAGTGGGTTATTTTGCATTGGTAATAGAGAGTCAAGACCAGGCCTTTGTTTAGTGTAGATTACAGGCTAAAAAACTTTTTTTTTCATTCTAACAAAAGTACATGATTTCACACATTTTTTTTTAAAAAACGTTGTTAATGTGAGCCGCCACGCCAGATCTGTGAAAACTAGCGATAAGTCCGCTCTAGCTGCACACTTTAAACAGAGGCACTTTATTATTAGTTAGTTTCTGCAAACGTGTTTTTCTTCTTTAGCATGTCGTAAATACGTTATGCTGGTCTGGCGCTACATTATTTATCTTAGGGCACTATGTTCCCCGGGAAGTTTCCAATTCCATGCTCCTTCGCTACCGCTGGACGCGTGTTTGTTTAAAAGCACGTGTTTGCAATGTCTATAAAACTATTTATGTCGGTTAGCAGCACAGTTTCAAGGGATTTCTTAATTTCCTAAATTAAATTTCACTTTGGATGTCCTGCTTTTATCCGAGATAAGTATAAATAAAGATTTACAACTGTACCTATTTAGATAAGTTTATTGACACGTGAAAATATTTAGAATTTAGTCGCGCGGCAATATGAAATCTAGCCACTTCGAGTAGCAAATCTTGCTGGCCCACATCCCTCGATAAAGACAAGTGTGAGCACCGTAAGTCGCCCAAGCTTGTGTGTGAAAAAAAAGGGTTAGAAAGTGGATTAATTAAAGAGACAGAAAATGTTTCGTTTGGTATGATATACATAACTAATTTCCGGCAAAAGTGAGAAACACGAGATTTTAACTAAAAAAACTAAGTTACCGATTAATTAGGTGTTATAAACGAAGGTATCGATTAATTAGGTGCCACACTTTCTCCATGACAGTCATTCTGAAGAACTTTAGCGTACTTAACAGTTATTTGTTATACAAGGATGCAAAGTTGTATTTTACCCGCGAGTGTGGAATTGAAACAAGACCAAGCGAAAGGATGCTATTGTTGAACCACGAGCGAAGCGAGTGGTTCTAAAATATAATCCTGAGCGTAGCGAGTGTTTCAACACACGAGAAGTAAAATACATTTGCACCCGTGTGTAACACAAAACTTACTTAAACACGCTCCACTCCAAGGTCAAATTACTTTCCCTACTAGTGGATAAAATTCGTTTTTACCTGCTTGTTATAAAGGATAAAAGACGGCTTTCCGAGGTAGTGAGGGGTAGGTAGATACTATTATGTGCTTGTCTCACACAAGAGGTAGGTACGAAGCCACATGATCTAAGACAATATAGATCAATTTTCCAATCATAAAGTACGCACCTAGAAAATAGTATTGCCATTTGGAACCGAAATGTGTTTTTTAAAACGTCAGTGCAGTAAAGTGATTCCACATGGGAAATGAAAAAAACATGCATTTATAAAATCTTTTGTTCGGCACGTATTTGCGTTTTCAAACCGTGGTTCGTAAATGAGTATTTTTTTTTGCTTATCTTATCATTAAAAAGCAAATTTTACCACACCTTTCATGAATATTAACTTTCACACTTTAGAAGATATGGTAGAGGTAACTAAGAAGTTGTTGGACGGAGGTCGTATTCATACCAGCTTCATTATTATTGGGGTACAGTGAACTCACGACATGTAAATTAATAGGTACCTACAAAAATAAGTAGGTAACAGTTATTTATGGTACTCTCAAACGGTTTATTAATATTGTAAGCCGCAAATATCGTTGGTGTCGGCATGGGAGGTGTTATTGCGTAGCGCCACCATTGTTCCGAATTGTCCTCCCAGTTTCCGAGTCAATACAATTTCATTCTATATTAATTTACAGTCCAATACTATTTAAAGCTTCTGAGCAGGGTCGTTTGTGAGAGTGGCGTTTATCGCTTTTTTGTCGCTATCCTAAACGTTATGGCTAGGTATGGAGTAATGAGCAGACACGGAACAAGCTGCCATCCGCCCTACAGGTTATCGCGCAGTTTTACAATGTCACGTGGCGTAGCGGAAACTACATGAGCATTTTTAATTCGTGTGCACTGTGAATTAAAACACATACGAATACTCAGGTCCTTGACAGTTAAACAAGGTCTTATCAGTCACAACAAACTCAAATGAAAATTTTGAATACGTTCACAATTTACATAAAAAGGTGTCGCCAGTTTATTCTATTTTTACCCGACTGCGAAACGCAAAGGAGGGTAGGTAATGTGTTTATCAGCAGCCTAATATGCATGTTATAATATGTATGTTTGTTCCTTTGCGGCACTCTAGCTAGAGACCGAACGAGTTTACCGATTTTAATTATTCTTACGTCAATAGATTCGTGTTAATCTTGCGAGTGTCACTAAAGACATGACCATCAGCTGTAACATGCCCCCGCCTGCACTCCTTATAATAGGTATTCAAGTTACCTATGTATAATATAAAGTACCTACTTATAATGAGCTAGTTTTATTCTTTATAGTTAATTGTTTTTGCAGTCGGCTTTTTTGTTTTTATTTACCTTCATAAAAAACAAAGGTAATTATCATAATTAACGAATAGAGCCTAAGTGAAGAATGGGTATAAGTAGGTACCTAGTCAAATTAGTTAAGGGAGTCGTCATTCTTGGTGGTATAAATCATGAAACAGGTTACAATATATGTTCTACTTGTCAGGGCTGTCATAGCATGTCGACACGAAACATATGTAGGTAGGTTAGTAGGTAAGTATACTTTCTTATGTTATTATTTACATACTTAGGTAGGTACTTAATAATTATAATATCCCGTAGAATACAACATTGGAGATTTTTAATATTCGGACCAGATTCATCGTTTAGTCAGACATCGTTGGACTACACTTAGTCAGAAAGAGTACTTAAACATACCTAATTGTTTCGCTTTCTTACTGTGCGGTGTTACTGTATGTTGCAGTGCTGTTTCAGTGTCGAAGATCAAATTAGCCTTCATTTTATAGTACTTATCGAAAATTTACTACGACGCTGAAACAGCCGTGAACGCAATACGCTATCACCTTAAAGAATTACTTATTTTTAGGGTTCCGTACCTCAAAAGGAAAAAACGGAACCCTTATAGGATCACTTTGCTGTCCGTATGTCTGTGTGTCTGTCTGTCTGTCTGTCAAGACCCTTTTTCTCTGGAACGCGTGGAGGTAGCATGCTAAAATTAATATCAAATACTCAAGCCTGCGGTCCCTTGAAGCCGTGAAAAAATCAACCCTCTAAGTCAACGCAGTCAAAAGATACAGTCATTACAAAGGCTATTTCCATACAAATTGGCGAAATCCAAAAACCTAAAGGGTACTTCCAGCTGTCGTAGAAACCTGAAATTTGGTATGAAGGTAGCTCTTATAGCACAACCACTCCGAAAAGTCTCAAAATCTAATTTTTTTATGTCTGTCTGTAGATTTCGCAGGCCAATATAAGTTGACCCCACACTGCGTACATTTTGCTTAGGAGCAGGGCTCTGCTAACACTGCACTTCTTAAAACACTGGGGAAAAGCGTTAAAATCTTTCTACGGAAGGGATTTATAATGATGTTGCCAAGATTGTCTAAAATATCTTAGTTGTCCTAGAGAGCGTTTTAGACAATTGATTGGTAATTCAGATATTCGCGAGAATATACTGAGCTGGCAGGTCCAATATACACTGCTCAAAAATGTGCAGGGTTTAAACGCGTATGGGAGTCTGCACATAATTGATCCCTAGACATATTGAGCAGTGTGGCAGTATATCTGGTAATGGCTGTAAAGCCCGCCCAGGGTTCGCGCGCGAACGCCGCGACAGGGCGCGAGCGGTAAGTGTGAAGCCGTTTCGCATATTCTTCGCAGAGGCCCGAGTACGAATATTCGAAACCTGCGTCACGTAAAATCGAATAGTAAACGTTATCGAGTTTGTATGAGGTTTGGAATAGCGCCCGCCCATGAGCGTATTTGGAACTAAAATTTAGTATGAGGTTTCTCGATCTCGATGCGATAACCGTAACGTTACGCAGGATTCGAAAAGTCGTGGTTGGCGCTTTGTTCCCCGAAGCGAATCGTCTCCGTTTCAACTTGGGCAAAAACGCTTTCGTATGCCCGCGGCTGTCCGGATGTTCTACTCTACAGGTCGCATTTCTCAACCGATTGTAGTGAAATTTGGTGAGAAGGAAATTAAAAAAAAAACGAATAAGGTTAAAAAATGAGCTCGCGAAGTCTACAGCTCGTCACACAAAGCTACTGGTTTACATAGTTTGTTGTAATAGCGGCCGCAATATTACACACTCTGTAAAAATTTCAAGTGTCTACATGGGTACCATTATTAAAATCGGTGCGGAACCCTGAATAAGGCTACAGCTAAACCGAAGACATATTATAAAGAGTGCTCGGGAGGAATCCAAAAGTAATTCGCGTGTACCTTTCTATAGGTATCCTTAATTGACACTGCGAGCACCGACTTTTATACATGAAGACTGGCCACGCACCTCTTTAGCGCTGACAAAATGCTGCCTTCACTCATTAGCTGTCATTACACTGCCATGTCAAACTTCAAGGGAATATACCACAGACAAATATACCATCTGGATAATGTAAGACTACCGTACCGACCTGCTAATTCATGTCCACAAAATAACAAGTAGTCGCATGATAACAATGACCTGCTAATTTACGAACATAAAATAACAGGTCGTTCTTTATTGACCGAGCGAGCGAAGCATGAACGTTTCAAATGGGACAAAAATGCTTTCTTAATGTCAGTCCAGCTGTTCTCCTCTGCAGTGTAAAATTTTGTAAGCAGGCTCGATAATTATAGTTTTTTGGAAAAAAAATAGCTCACGAGGTCTACAGCTCTCAGAGCCACTATTGATAATATTTTGGCTATAAAAGACGAAAAAGCTCACAGAGTGGCAAGTGAAATGGATGGCAAGTCTTTCGTAACTGTTTCAAAGGTAAAAATATAAAATAATGAAAAAATTACAAAAAAGGTACCTATTTCAGTGTCGTCGTTGGACAGATCATGGACAGTCTAAATCGGTAGATCTAAAAACTGGAAAATCAGTAGAAATAGATAAATAGTCAGTTTCTGTAATAGTTTTATTTAATTTACTAGGAATTACAAAATGGCCATACTATTAGAGGTTGGGATTTATCAGGCGGGAAAATAATTTTTCGGCCCTGCATTATTTGGCTATAATATTATAATTTTAAGTGCGTGGTTTTCTTTACAAATAATGAGTATATTATTTACTTACGTATGAAATGTGATTCCATGTGCTTTGTTTTTCTTTTTTGTGTTATTTGTACAGTTCATAAATGTGCACGACGTCATTTTGAGCGGTTGAACTGGGCGAATCAACGAGATTGAGAGCGGCGGCTGTTGGCGACTAAGTCACCGAGTAACCTAATCACCTATATTGCTTGTCCGCGCGCGGTGGAGGGGTGGCGAATCTGTCACTATTTGGTACATCAAAGACTGCGAGTAATCTCTATCGCATGATTGCATGAGTTTAAAATTCTCGATATGGATCTGGATGGCATTCAAAAATTCAATGAATTTCTGTATAAGAAAATAGGTAGGTAGTTAACCACCTGTTAATCAAATGGCAGTGACATACGGATGGATGAACAGAAAGAGGGACTGAGGGACAGGCGGCCATAATGAAATTATAAGGGTTTCGTTTTTGCCATTTTGGTTACGGAACCCTAAAAATTTACTCTGTTATTTGCTGTCAAATAAAGTAGTCGAATCACTGCTGCGGGACTGTGGACGTGCTGAGGAACGTGATCCAGAGATGGATGTATGATACTTTTATTCCGGGACATTACAGGTCACACGGATTTGGTTTAAATTTTACATACAGATACCTAGAACGTAATCTGGAGACGGACGGGGGATATTTACATAGGTAACTACGCGCGGGATAGTGATTACTGAATTTTACGGATTTAGATTTATCCACTTTTTATCCCGGAAAATTGCATAGTTCCCGTGGTATAGCGATAACCTAATCCAACGTAGACGAAGTCGTAGGCAACAGCTGGTTTAAAAAGGAGTCCAATGTGTTTTATTAGACGTAAACTTGGTAACTATTAGCTTTTTAATCTTATTGGGTGATTTTATGGGTATTACACCACCATATTATGGTGCTATAAATGGCTTGTATGACGTTGGAGGCTCGACGCACCCTGGAGCGCTTGAAGGGCCGCGCTTTCGGCTTTCTTCAGTGCTCGCACAGACTGGCTCGGACGCGGTCGCCGCCCGCCCACCGAGTATTACACGACACCACGTGTGACACTGTGCCCCCATGTAAAGTTGTGAAAAAGTGCTCAACAGTTGTTCACAATAACGTTAAAGTTTCGTGATTTGTACTAAAGTTTTGTGGGAATCTCATCTTTTTTAGGTAAGTTTTGTTTAAATGTTAAGTAAATTCAACATTATGTATGTACCTACAATGACAATGCACTTAAAAATAGTTAAGCAGCTGGATAAAAACAAAAATAATAATCAAACTAGATTTTTTTTCATTTAAGTGAATTAAGATAGAGGTAAAAATAACATATATTATATATAAGTAAGTTTTACGTAACAAACGTCTCAAATATCATGATAAGTAATAAGTGAGGAAATATGTCCACATGAATGAAGGTGTGCCAATGTATGTGTACCTGTCGAACCTACCTCAAGCATGATAAATTTTAACCTGCATAAGTACATCCCACGAAGTGGATTATTAATAATTCTGATAAATATATATTTTTAACAAAAGTTGGTTTCGTAAGGTAATGGAAGACTCTGTTGTGTTTCTATTTATGTAACAGCCTAAGGTTCACCTATCAGAAGTTCACGGGTTAATAATAATTAATCCGTTTCAGCTTGGACAAAAATGCTTTCGTATGTCTGGGCCGTGTTTTATAAAACTACTATGTACAATTTACAGGCGGAAGTCTCTTTCTATCAAAAGGTGATAGAATGAGTTTTCCGCTTGTAAATTGTAATTTGTAGCTTTATAAAACACGGCCCAGGGGATTTAGTGACTGAATTCTCATATCACATTGATAAGTATCACTATTTGGCAAAAGCCTTATTATTTTTGAATATCATACCCGACTACTAACATTGCAGTTAATTTATGATTCAGGGTGTGGATTTTTGAATCTCACCCGGTGACTAAATTCAGTGATTTTTAAAAAGTTCGTATTTTTGAATCTCACCAGTGACTAAAATTCTCATGCCCGTGATATCAAATACGAATGTCCCCACTCGTAAACGAGACCACTGAGTGACTTCTTGACCACTGGCAGTGACAGCTAACCTCAATCCACTATGTTGACTCGCTTGTCTACTACAGAAACGCAAATTAGCTGCATGTTAGTAGACGGGTATGACATTCATAAATAAGGCTTTTGGTAAATAGTGATATCGATGTCATAGGTGAGAATTTAGTCACCAAGTGAGATTTTAAAATCGATCCCCTGTTGTAGACAAGCGAGTCAACATAGTGCATTTAGGTTAGCTGTCACTGCCAGTGGTCAAGAAGTTACTCAGTGATCTCTTTTACGAGTGGGTGAAGGCGTTCGTATTTGATATCATGGGCATCAGAATTTTAGTCACCGGTGAGATTCAAAAATACGAACTTTTTGGAAATAACTGAATTTAGTCACCGCGTGAGATTCAAAAATCGATCACCGTTCGCCGTCTGCCCCGCTTTCCAGCTGTCTCGCTGTCCGGCGCCTGTTCTCTTCTACAGGTCGTAGGTATTTCTCAACCGATTCTTGTGAAATTTTGTGATCAGATTCGTTCATTATAAATGTGTAAGTAGATGTTTGGAAATTTTTTGAAAGAAAAAATCTTCAAAATTGTCTCGATCTTCGTGAAACAAAAAGAATCCTATACATATAATCATCGAACCCAGTGAACGAATATAAGACATGGAAGCAGTCTTTCCATACAACGTATCGTTCATTAGCGAAACCAAAACTCGCACAAAGATGAAGTACATACACAGCAGCAAAGTAACCATACACTAAACTATCCGTGCATTCAAAAATTAAGTTAATGCGCACCAATCTAGGTCGCTATTAGGATGTGCTTTGCTAGTTACGCCATTTTATAAATACTCAAAGATTTCACCAGAAGGCCAGTAGCGTTTGTCAGCGTCCGGCAATGCGCATTCGCCATAATGTGATTGGTCCTCGGCATGACAGATCGGTTCGCGCGTCTGCTGCGATGTCAATGTCTGTCAGATGCGTGGACAACGTTATGCATGAGGGGCCCAGTCATAAGAAAAAACTTATTCTTGCACTATCTTAATAATTATAACATAATTGTTATAATAGCAAATTTAGATTATTGCAAGATTTTACCTTTACTTACGTAAATTCAATAAACCCATGTATTGCTATTATAATTGGTTTATTCGTCGTCCTTTTAATATTGTATTACAAGTTTTTATCACTCTGAAAAATCCTTAAGCTTCTATATAACGTTTTCCTCCATGCCGGCTTCCTTCTCTCTCGCTCCTCTTCGTTTTCCCGCCACAGTCTCTCTGTCTCTTTTACCTCCCTCGCTCTTTGCATTCAAATATGGCGGGCAGCAGGAAGCGAACGAAGAGATCGCATCGCATTTATGTATTAATAACAAATAAGTACTTACATTAAATTGAATATAAACCGTTATACAATTATCCTATTAATTTTAAGAAATTTATTTAAATAAATTTTGAATATGGTTAAATATGATAACATAGGTAGTCAACCCTCGCCTCAGGTGCACAACGCTATAAAACAAGGCTGGCAATAGATTTTCTAGCTGGGCCAAATTTTTTAGGTCTGAGGCGGCACCAGGCCACTACTTTAAGAGGTGTAAGCAGTGTGGCTGACCATCGCCGCGTCGCGCTATTGGCTGGCGGGCAAATTCAAATGCCTTGGCGGGCCACTTACTTAGTTTCCCGTGAGCATGTATTTGGCCAGCCTGGATTTGGACAACGTTCCGAATTTCCACTCGCTTTTGCCTGAAATCCAAATCTTTCTCACAACAAATATATGCTGCTACATTATGCATAATGACATCCCTGTGGTAAGCAAGGAGATTTTTGAATTTTCAAGTAAATTGTGTACTTACATGTGAAAAGTGATTCCACTACCCTTGGGACACTTGGGACAGTGATCCGTGTGATTTTCGCACAACTTCGTGACACATGAAGGCGTTTTAAAACATAAAAATTTTTTTTGGTAATTAAAATAAACTGTCAAAATAGCGTCCGCCATTGTGGACTCGCGCAGCCTAACTGATCGGCGCGCAGGTACAGTTTGCAAGCCCCGCCTACCGCGGTACAGTTTTCGTTGTGTCATTTTGAAGCGACAGGAATGCTTCCATGTCTTTTGCGTTCACTGATCGAACCTGATGATTATGTAAGTAGGTTTTTTTTGGGAAATAAAGAAAAACGGAAAATGTTCAAATTGGTAGCTAGGTACCATTAATATCATTTACTTAGGCACTTTTATTTTAAATAGGTAGTTTGATCTGTTAGAAATATTAAGTACCTACCTAGGTAGTCACAGTAGAGATTCTATTTAATAAACACTACTTCAAAGTTATAACTACCTAGTTGGATATTAAGTAGGTATTTCCCGCGAATTCAAACGCTTAATTTCTTTACAAAAACAAAATGTGTCTCGCAAAATACTCAATTGTAATAAGTAGCTACCCACTTATTTAAATTTTGCGCGACATAAATTAAATTAAAACCGTTCAATTTCTTTCTCAATGAACCTTAGAATAGCGAGCACAAACATAATAAACATTACAGTGTAAAAGTGTCTACCTTAAAATTTTTAATTTAATTTGCACAAGAGTTTGTTTGTGAGTCCAACAATACTTTACAGTTTATTTTATATTATGATGGCGGTGGGAAGAAAGCATGCAGATAACTGTTAGAAGTCTCACACACTTACGAGAGAAGTATCACTCCCGCATTGGCGACTCAACAACATGATTTAATGTAATAAGCCGGGACAAGTTAGTGTACAAGTGTATAACTTTACGTGTACGATCGCAGCTCCTTCTCCAGACGCGCGAGTGTTATAATCAAACAGTTCCGTACCTACCTCATCAAATCCTTCTATTGTGTAGTTTTGTGTAGATGAACATGTCTCGTATCAAGAAACCTTGCTGTTATACCAAGCATGAGTCAGCAACTAAATACCTACTTATATTTTGTCAAATGATTTTAGTCAACATGTTCGCAACGGTCACTATTAGGCTGAGTTGTTATCCGAGATCAGCTCAAACGGCTCCCCCTTTCAGTGGTATGCACCAGAAATATTGTCACTAGATCACTATTGATTACAATCTTAATGTTCCCTGTAAAATTTAATAAATTTAATGTCATACAATAAAATACTTATTTATTACCAAATCTGTAACCGCTTACGCAACGAAATGAGTTTCTTTCATAGCTCATTTCAAGTTTCAAGTATGCGTAAGGAATGTTCCGGTATCTTTAAAAGTGTCCAGCATGTTTCCTGCCTACATAAATTTCAAGCTTCGTTCCTTCCTTTCAAAGTTTCTCTCACTTTTACAGATTTTTCCGAGGGCGTCCGATTTTTCCTCAAACATCAAGTTAATTTCGTTCTCTGGAAATGTAATTTTTACACAATACCAAGTAACCATAGAGATAAATGTAGAAATTGAAGTGGAAAATGATAATCAGGATTGGTCATAACATGTTGCGTGAATTTTGTTAAGTTTTGTGTAAGGTAATGAAAATAATAAAATAATTATAAAGTGGGACCTAGTCCCAATTGAACCAATGTATTACTATTATCTAAGCTAGGTGTCTGAAAATGAACCGAAAATATTTCAGCAACTGACTGAACAAGTCTAGATAAGCACCTATGTGAAGCTAACTATTAAAAAAAAACAACTAATCTACTGGTATTGTGCACCAGCAGAGGCAATGACTTTCCATACACAAGGACATCGCATCGCATCACTGTCAGCGGGACAAGACAGGTGTGCTTGGTAGCGTAGCAGAATGATAAATAATATTAATATTACGTGTCAAAGTGTTTATGATCTGGGCATAAGATTGATTTTTTGCCTGACTTTTGGAAAAACTTATTTCACTAATACCTTTACACTAGCGTTGACAGCATGACAGTCACACGTCGACCGTTGAGCCGCAAAGATGCCAAAGCTTGCTTGAAAAAGTCCCAAAGTAATACCCTCACGGCGTAAGAAAATCTGATGTGATATACAGTCAGCGTCATAAATATACGGTGACATCCAAAGTGATCAAATAGTTCGCCACGCCATATAAATTGTGCGGTGTGTCGAAATATTTGAGCACTTTCGATCTCACCGTATACCTATACTGAGTTATGACGCTGACTGTACCATCAATATTATTAACTCTGTTTATGAAGGATAAAAACGTTGAAAAAAAGCACTGTAATTTTTTTTTACTGAAATTATTTTGCTGTTATATTGACATAAATCAGCGAGCGTACATCAATCAATGTCAAATATTAAATTAGGTACGTACCTAGTTCGACTGTGACATTCGTGTAGGTACTTACACTTTTATAAGTAGTAATGTAATACTGTTGATATTGACTCAAATTAAATATGTGGAGTTTTAAAAGCTATTTCGACGGATACGATATTTGTCCTTATCAAATTAAAAACTTTAGTTACCGCATTTCATGTAAGTACAATATTAAATGCCTTTTCAACCGACTTCAAAAAAGGAGGAGGTTCTACGTTCCACTGTATTTATGTTTTTTTTTATGTATGTACATCGATTACTCCGTCAATTACACATCGATTTTATTTTTTTTTTAATCGAAAGGGTATACTCCTAAAGTGGTTCCATTGTCACCAAGTCATGATCTGGTGATGGGATCCCAGGGAAATCGAGGGCAACTCTCAAATTTTATAGGCACGTTGTATGTGTTTAATATATTTTCTAAGGCTATTCAAGTATTTGCATCTGGTAGTCATCACCTCATGTTGATGAGCTGATGATGGAAGGTACAACTCCTTAACGGTTAGGAGTTGGAGGATAATTCTGTAAATGTTAAATCAGCATAAAAATGTGAAATAAAAATCTTTTAACAAATACGAGGGCTGTTTGATAAGTACCCGTTTATGGAAAAAAACCATTATTTTTTTGTATATATGCATTTATTTTCTACGTAGTCACCTTTTAACTCTATACATTTGTTCCACCTATACTCAAGCTTTAATAAACCATCCAAAAAGTATGATTTTGGAAAGTCGTTAAAATAGGCCTCTGTGGCGGCAATGACTTCGTCATTTGATCCAAATCGCTTGCCACCGAGCCATTTTTTTAGGTTGGGAAACAAAAAGAAATCGCATGGGGCCAAATCTGGAGAATACGGGGGGTGAGACAATAGTTCGTAGCGTAACTGTGCTAATTTAGCCGTCACAACTCTGGACGAATGAGCCGGGGCGTTGTCGTGATGAAACATTACTTTTTTCTTTTTTAAATGGGGTCGTTTGTCCTTCAACACGGCGTCAAATTCATCCAATAAATTGGCATAGTACTGCCCTGTTATTGTTTTTCCCTTTTCTAAATAGTCAATATGTACAATACCCTGCGAATCCCAAAAAACGGTCGCCATGACCTTAACAGCCAAGTTTTTGCTTTCTTTGGAGCAGGTTCACCCGGTAAAATCCACTGCTTCGACTGCTCTTTCAGTTCCGGGGTGTAGTGGTGGACCCACGTTTCTTCCACGGTCACGAAACGACGCAGAAACTCCTTCGGGTTACGTTTGAACACGGCCAAACACTGCTCCGAAGTAGTCAGTCGGTTCCGTTTTTGCTCCTCCGTGAGTAAACGCGGCACCCACCTCGCCGATACTTTCTTCATACCCAATTTTTCTTCTAATATGTGTTGTACCCTCTCGATTAATTCGGCGGTCGGCTAAAACGATATTTTCAATTTTCTTAACCATATCGTCTGTAGTCACCTCAACTGGCCGGCCTGGGCGATCCTCATCAAAGACGGTTGTTCTCCCCCGCTTAAACTCGTTATACCAATATCTGACGGTTGTCATAGAAGGAGCACATTCATGGTAAACCGCTTGCATTCTTACTTTTATTTCATCACATGCTTTTCCTTCCAAAAATAAGAATCTAATTACAGACCGATACTGTTCTTTCTCCATTTTAACAATTTTAAGTTCACGCCTTCACTGAATCGTTGTCAAATGAGAAAAAAAACAAAAGAATGACATTTTTTTTAATTTTCCCGCCTCTGTAAAATGGCTTAAAAAGGTGGTATACTTATTTACGGCCAGTGATATTAATATATTTAGAAAACGGGTACTTATCAAACAGCCCTCGTACAGTGGAACGTAGAACCTCCTCCTTTTTTGAAGTCGGTTAATAAAACCGCCTTAAAAAAACCTTAGAAAAAAAAACGTACAAAAATCCTCTAAAGCCTAAAGTTTTATGGCCTAGCAGAAATATGAAGTCGGAGCATCATTCAAAGAATATTCCGCACGCACCGCATCGACTTCATATTTCTGCTACTTAGTGCTAGGCCATGAAACTTTAGGCTTTAGAGGATTATTTTACGTTATTTTTTTCCAAGGTTTTTTTAATGCTGTTTTTATTGAGTAAGTTGTATGCACCCATATTTTTGCACTCGACTGTACCTACTGGGACACATTTTACATCAATGTATTGTAGGTATGAATAATGCTAGACTTAGACACAGTCAGTACAATACAATACAATACAATAACTCTTTATTGAACACCACATAACAGGCAAAACAAGAAATAAGCAAAGAAAATACAAGGTAACAATGGGCGGCCTTATCGCTACAGAGCTATCTCTACCAGGCAACCATAACCAATAATAATAATAATAATATTTATTTCTTCAAGTTATCTATTATTTTTGATTTCAACTGCATCTGTTGAACCCAAAGAACGTCTATCCTCGCCACGACACGTTCTCTTTTAATAAAAGGAAAATGTCTTAATGAATTGTAAGGTGCCTGCGTCTACCATCATGGCCACTTCAGTCACGACATTCACATTGGAAAGGCACTGTCTTCAATGCGATTCTCATTCATATTAAAATTTAAACTGCGCTATTTAAAATTCTAATGGAATGGCACGAGTGTCACAAGGATGTTACGTTTTATAAACGTAGAAATATAAACTAGCGGTAGAGTGTTATTTATGTATCATGAAGTTTCGACCTTTAGACCAACGATACTCAAGTTATCGTTGAAAAAATATTGGTATGGCCACATACATGAACATGAACTCCAATTCGTTCCCTTTATCGACACTTAAACTCGTTTACGCTCGTTCAATTATATTCTCATGCACAATGTCGGTGCGTAGGTTAGTGTGGAAAAAAGTGACGCCAGCCATTTAACATACTGCTAAATAATTATCCTGTTGAGTTGAGCTGAACAGTCTCTCGTAGATTTTCAAGTTTACGTTGAATATAAGCTGAAGATTTCACCGACATCCAATATTTCACTTACCTCTTACGCTCCGAATGTCGCTGATATTTGAAATATTGGTTGTAATATTTGTACATTTTCGTTATTGAACTGAATTCGCATGTAGGTACAGAAACATGAGTTTTCCTTCGCGTCCATCTGATCTGTTTTCGCCGTGGTAATCCATCATTATATTATGTCGCAACGTACTTAACTCATTTGGACCAACCAAAAACTAAAATTGTACTAGTGATTCGCTCCGTACTAAGAACTCGCAAACTTAATGTTTAAAAAGCCAAATATTACTCTTTATCTTCATAGACGATGGCGCCCCCTATATTCTCTCCAGGTCTGGATCCCTAGGCCAACTACTCGCTTACCTAATTTTCACACTCTCACGCCTGTTTTCAATAGTATAGTCGGTGCCTTAACATGAGTATCCACTGTTATATACGTACTGTTAGAATGGAAAAGTGGATACTTAAGTTAGAGAACTGACCCTACTTAAGTAGATTGTGCAACTCGTGCATACAAAGGGTTTTATGAACGTGTTATACCTACATTCTGCTTTTCACTTCGATTGCGAGGAAATTAGGAAAAGTTCTTATGCATGTTCTATTTAATCTTTTCACGTTATTTTACGATCGTAACTATTATAAGAATTATGTATTCTACTTACCTTTCGTGTAGTAACCCCGGTTTATCACTTGCAGTTGGCACGATGCATAATATGCATAATATATATTATGCATATCAGAAAAGTGATGCCATCGTACATCTGCCTACTCATGTCCTTTATAAATGATGATATTATTAACCATGTACAGAATTAAATAGATCCAATATCAGGCGCTGAAGTGGTGGAAATGGAATTAATTTTCTAGCCTTTTGTGATCAGCCTTAAGTGCGTAACATGCGATGTCATGTACCTATGTGATATGAAATTCCAGCCTCAAGATTGGATAATGTCATTAAAATAAATGGAATATCATATCGTCTCCATCGAAAATAGCTCTCACAAAATTCATAACTGTACGTTTAGATAGGGAAAGGGCAAATCGAACGCCGGTTCGGCAATATATGGAAAATGTGTCAGTCACGCATCACGAAAATATACATATATTTTTATAATTCCAGTCAAAGTGGAACTCTGTCGCTATCTGAATTGAACTGCGAACCAGAATTTTGCGAAAAACATTAATGTGTTTAACAAAATGTGATGTGGCTGTTTACATTACGAGATCTAATATTCATTAATTAAGGGGCTCCCCTGAGCAAGACGCTGAAATGGCTGCTTTTTAGAGCCATTCTGTACATTATTTAAAAGATGAAAACAAAATATACATATTAATACATTAAGTATATGTCTATAACATCTCAACTTGTTTTTCTACGTTTCACATATATATTTTTTCGTATTTAATACTGATATCTGCATCACAAGTAAGTCAAGTCGCAATTAATATTCTGTTACTGCATCGTAAGCATAATTTACTTTGACTAGTGGCTGGGGTGCTATTGCGATCTGTATATGGGAACCTTGCACTTTTTGACTATATAGTGGTTCCCTAGGTGGCCCTGAGTGGATTAAGACCGGGAGCCATCGACAGCCAACTCGTGGGTAGTGGGGGGAGGGGAGGGGGAAGTTTGGTTCCGCCGCGCTTCGTTTTGAGCCATATTCCTCTAAAACCGTACGCACTAGGGCAAGTGTGATAGCATTTTTGGCTAAATTAAAAATGGCGAATCCATTTCTGGAACTAAAATAATGCACTTTCTATCAAAAAAATTAAATAAAATAGAAAAATCTAAAAATCATGAACAAGTTTTATTCATACTTACCTCTCTTTTTTAAAACCACAACAGATACCGCAAAACAAAAAATACAGTCATAAAGCCACACTTATCTTAACTCTAAAAATATATAGTTTACTATATAAATATTGTAACAAACGACAGATAAAAAATAATATCACGCGCGGGTCAAGGTGATCTCAATGCGCGGTTCAACTGTTTCGTCCGTGAAGTAGGGGTTAGGTACTGTTTTAACCATACGAAATAGTAATTTATGCTAATGTTACGTAATAAGTGTCCTTAAAACACGAGTATGGTTTTATGAAACGAGCCGAAGGCGAATTTCATAATAAGATAACACGAGTGTTTTAAGGTCTAATTATGCAGATTTGTGTACATTAGGTACTTTATCTACACACATTATAAGTACCTACTCTAAAATGGGTTCAGAAGCCGAAGTCATAACAAACGTGTCACGAATTTGACTGTCTTTTATTATCATAGACAAATATACCGAGCTGGCAATTGCACCTGCCGCGGCACTGTTTCTGACACTCGCATCTGACTATTTCTAAGCAAGTTTCAGCAGTTACATGCAGGTCAGTCCTCGTAGGCTCCCAATCTTCATGAGCATTCGTCCACCTCCACATAGGAGGACAGGGTAGATTTTGAGCCGCTGTTGACTGACCCCATACATGCCCTGATACAGGACTCCTAAAAAATACTGATATAAAGCAGTTTTGGTCTGTGAGATATGGTCTAACTCTCGGTCCTTCTTTGTAAATAAATATTTACGGCACTTGTTTACTGTAGTTCACGAATCTGGTCCAAAATAATAATATTTGTCATAAAATATTCAGGTTCAGTCTTTGAAACCATATAACTGACGATCTGTTTCAAAAAGCTGACAATCTCATCTATCAATACATATCTATCATGACGCATTCTTCAATGGCATCCATTGCTTCTTCGATACGCCCTTTGATTGCTGACAGGTAACTTTCAGTAAGAGCAGAAAAGACCTCCAAAGCGTCAAAGCAGTCTTTTTTCGTTTATTGTTAAAAGAAGAAACCGTGAAGATTGGGAGCCTACAAGGACTGACCTGTCTGTAGCTGCTGAAACTTGCTTAGAAATAGTCTGATGCGAGTGTAAGAAACAGTGCCGCGGCAGGTGCAATTGCCAGCTTGGTATATTTGTCTATGATAATAAAAGACAGTCGAATTCGTGACACGTTTGTTATGACTTCGGCTTCTGAACCCATGTTAGAGTAGGTACTTATAATGTGTGTAGATAAAGTACCTACACTCGTGTGATCTTATTGTGAAATTCGCCTTCGGCTCGTTTTATAAAACCGTACTCGTGTTTTAAGAACACTTATTATGTAACATTAGCATAAGTTATTATTTCATATGGTTAAAACAGTACCTAACCACTACTTCACGGACGAAACAGTTGAACCGCGCATTGAGATCACCTTAACCCGCGCGTGATATATTTTTTTATCTGTCGTTTGTTACAATATTTATATAGTAAAATATGTATTTTTAGAGTTAAGATAAGTGTGGCTTTATGACTGTATTTTTTGTTTTGCGGTATCTGTAGTGATTTTAAAAAAAGAGAGGTAAGTATGAATAAAACTTGTTCATGATTTTTAGATTTTTCTATTTTATTTAATTTTTTTGTTGGAAAGTGCATTATTTTAGTCCCAGAAATGGATTCGCCATCCTTAATTTAGCCAAAAATTATATCACACTTGCCCTAGTGCGTATGGTTTTAGAGGAATATGGCTCAAAGCGAAGCGCGGCGGAACCAAACTCCCCCCCCCTCTCCTCCCACTACCCGCGAGGTGGCTGTCGATGGCTCCCGGTCTTAATCCACTCAGAGCCACCTAGGGAACAACTGTGCCAAGTTTCAGCGCATAGTCAAAATGTGCAAGGTATTTTGCAATAGCACACCAGCATACACTAATGTAAGGCTAGGAGTTACACGTTTAACTTTATTATCATACCTTTTTATAATCATAATCATCATCATCAAGGGCCTATTTACATCCCACTGCTGAGCACAGGCCTTTTTGTATAATATTTTAATTTTTTTTAATAAGTGATTTACGTATTCGGAGCGAATTCTGAACGATTTTTTTTTCGAAAAGACTCGATATTTGTGTTAAAGTTACACCGATATTTAATAGATGTGGCCACTAAAACGATGCTGTTTAGTAGAAGCGAGGTGTTGTGAGGAAGGCGGGAAACGTTCAAGGTCATCCTCTCAGGGAAGCCTCTTAAGGGCCATTTGTAGCAAAAATTTTAATCTAATATAAGATAAACCAAGTTTAAGTCTGACAGTTCAAGGTTTACATTTTGACTCAACTAAACTGGACTTAATTTTTTGTTATTTATAAGAGGACATAATTGGTCTATGAACGTTAATTACTATGAGTGTTCAGCACGAAAAGGCTTCTAAATCAAAGGAGCGTCGAAGACTTTAAAACACATCGAATACCTAATCAAACATTTCTTAAGCCGGGATAGTAGAAGATCTTCACGTTCGAATTTCAAGAATTTGATGAGGTATTTACTACTTAGGTAAATAGGCTGATGATGATAATGGTGATGATGATGATGATGATTATAATAAGGTATTATAATAATGTTAAACGTAGAAATCCTAACCTATTAAATTCTCTAATAACATTGGTGTATGTCACAAGTCAAAGTAAATTATGCTTATGATGTAGTGACAAAATATTAATTGCGACTTGACTTACTTGTGACGCAGATATCATAAGTATCAGATACGAAAAATAATAATACGAAAAGTAGAAAAACAAGTTGAGATGTTATAGATACTCAATGAATTTATGTATTTTGTTTTTATCGTTTAAATAATGTACAGAATGGCTCTAAAAAGCACCCATTTCAGCGTCTGGTTACTACTTTAGTTATAATTTCATCAGGCCCTCGCCTCGCACGATAGTTTGGCAAAGGTTTTATTGTGATTATTGGTAAATATAAAATATCTTCATGGTTTGGTTAAAGGCAAGCAAGTATGTTCACATAAAGGTTGACAAATGTTACGAGGAGACAAGGAAAACGACGATTTATAAAACTAATAATGGCAGTTTGTTCTGCCATACCTGGAGCGTTACGTGTCAAAGGTAGAGAAAGAACATAAATTATATGTATGTGTATCCGGACGTCTTTTAAAATTATTATTTTAAGCGGAGTAGTATAATAGGTAAACCTTGCATTCGCTTTTCGTGTTTCCCGTCTCTAATTTTATTTACAACCATAAATTCCTGGGGTCATTGCGTCATAATGTATACGTCGCAAGTACAACTAACACACCACATACACCTTTATAATTATCATGGTGTATGATGTATTTTGACTGACGCAGATCTGTGACATAACGGTTACGTGTTCGTCGGTAGTTAAATGTCTATTTCTGAGCCTCTAGTGTAATTTTTGACACTAGAAAACGTCTCGATCGCGTTCGCGTTAACGTGTCAAATACTATGGGCAAATATAGGTGAGCGTATCGAGAGTACACTATAGGTAATTAAATTCTATAGTAAAAAACCTCGTAGAATAAATTTTGTATTTTATTTTGGTTCTGTATTGTCTTATGTATGTATTCCAAAAGACCAAAGAAATTAGGCCAGTAGCCACGCACACAATTTTCCACAATGACAGCTAGACATTTTTGACTCAAAAAACGGACACAATAGCGTGTTTTTATTTACTGTATTTTTTTATTCTCGTGTCACATATAAGTATTCTCTTGTTTATTTTGCTATGGACGGAGAATAGATCTCTGCCTCTAGGTTAAGGGAACGTGGAACATATATAAACAAAGTATAAACAAGAAGTGATGGTCGTTTATACCTATTGCCCTTTTTTTGCTAAGCGATTTTCTGTTTACTTCCGACACAGTATTGTATTTGTGTTTGACTTGATATTAGCGCTTCGGGTAATTTGGAGCGAATAAGGCTTTTGTCATTAATCAATGTTCTTTATTTAAAGTACAATTTATTTAACTTATTTATAGAAAACCTTCACTATTCAACTTTTATGTATTTTTTATTAACGTCTCATTGTTTATTATCGTTTCAGAAAAGACAATGATATCTCACACGAATGCCTCAATAGAGCTCAGCCGTCTCAATTATTGATTTTTTGCTCATTATTTGTAATATACTGTGATTCCAGTCTGCCTCTTTGACATGTGTCAGAAACGTATTTAGTTGATTTTAGTAGTAAATTAAAAACTTTATTTATTTAATGCTGTTAATAATAAAAAAAATATTTTAAAGCCTACTTAAATTGATATACTTAGACACTACTTAAGGCAACTTTAGTTTCTGACAGGATACATAAAGGTCCCTAATTATATTGAAGAGTTGTCTGTTTTAGTTTTAACTTAGTCGTAAATAATTTAACTTAAAAGTGACTACCAAGTATCAAGTTGGTATTTATTAACAATTTTTAGATTCAGAAGTTATTTTTTGATATTATATTTCTAGGGCGGTAAAGTGAAAAACCTTTTGGGCACCATGCCACGGGGGCCATTTGTAGATTTAGGTTAGTTTTAAATACTAAATGGCTAGTTTCTAATTTGAGTTGTTTTTATAGTGTTGTTATAAAGTAAATACATATAATACGTAGCAATGTTCCAAAATGTATCATATCGCACGAGTGAAGAAAGGTCGAGGCGTGAAACATTTGTAGCTTTTTTCATATCACAGGTGGTGTTTACACAATTATTAACGTATTCCTCTGGCCAGGAAGGATATAATTTTCTGTTTGCGTAGCGTAGCGACCCCTGTTTGAAGTAAAAAAAATACACATAGGTAAGTAATTTTTACAGTGTGATCAGTCCAAATATAAGAGATAGGGAAATCTCTTTCAAACCATGGCGTTGATTTTAGATTTAGCGGATTCATTTGATAGTCCCCTTTTTAATTTCTCTTTATTGTACAAGTAGAAAATTAGCAAATGGCAGGACAGCACACATGCAATATGTAAGAAATTAGTAAATATTTCATAAAAATAATTGTATTTTTTATCTGTTACGTTTAGTATTGTGCTTACTTTTTATGAAAGTAAGTGAAACATCATAACTAGAGGCTCTGTGAGCTGTAGACCTCACTAGCAATTTTTTTAACATTTAACGTTTTTTATTGTAAAAAAGGAATCGATAAAAAATATACATAATTATCGAACCTGCTCGCAAAATTTCACGAGAATCGGTTGAGAAATGCAAATATAACAATAGAGGAGAACAACCGCGGACATCCAGACTGACATACGAAAGCATTTTTATCAAAGCAGAAACGGAGACGCTTCGCACGTTCGTTCGCACCAAAATATAGGTCGTGTAAAATTGTAAATACTTTCCACAAAAAGCCGGACGTCTTTTAAAATTATTATTTTAAGCGGAGTGGTAGGTAGACCCTTCATTCGCCTTTCGTGTTTCTCGTCACTAATTTTATTTACGACCATAAATTCCAAGGACATTGTAACAGTCCAAGGACCCAATCTACCCTACCTACTAATGTAAGACATTCTATACCTCTATTCACCTTACTACAACTTATAACACATAACATGGCCTCGTGACTCGTCTAATGTGTGAAGATCCTACGTTGTGATCGCTAAGAAAGTAGCAGCAGTAACTCTAAGTAATTTAAGTGGCAAATAAGAACGGAAACTCTAATTAATTACTAAACAGATTTTAAGGAAAACTACCTAGCGATTAACCTACACTTCATGTTTAGAGAGCTACGTTTAGACTTCCTCAAGGTTTCTTGGACACTACCTGGGCTCAACTTTAGATTGTAAATATACTTTAGATAAACCGCTTCTCATAGAGAAGCGGGAACTTCCTCCAAAAGCCTTCCCCAACGAAGTTCAACCAGTCCACGCCAGGAACAATACGTATCGTAAGATGCGAACTGTTAAGATGTGAGAGATAGTTTATGCACTAACAATGGTGCTTTCAAAGCTAGTACAAATACAATCATTAACAAAAGGTGTTTTCCCTTAAGCATCTATAGTTCCCGTAAGCAACGTCGGACTCTATTCTTTACCGTCCTAATAAATTCATCATCCAATATTAAAAGAGATCATTCTAAGCCTACCAAGTAAACTCTGCTTGGCATAGTTTTTAGGGAATTTAACTAGCATAATGTTAGCAATATAACAAACTTCATATTTCAGTGTATGTAGCGTCTATTTATCGACATTATGAATAACTGCAATTTATCTTAAAGCTTTACCTTTTGTAAATATTTGGCAAGTAGATATTTAGATAACCAACAATATCAATTCTATTTGATGAACTGATTTTTAAATGATTCAATAGAACTCAATCTAGTTAGAGATTCCCCCGTGTGGTGTAGAATCAACTAACAGAGCGTATACTCAGACTGCTTTCCATGTCGTCACCCTTGTTAGGTTAATAACTTCTCTAGTTATTGGTAAAGTATTTTTTACTTTGTGAATGATTCAAGATTTGGCTAGAAGATAAATTATCTATATAATTTCTTATGAATTAGACTTCTGATCACAATTTACACTAAAATATGAAGAGTTGTTTCCTACAACTCCTTGGAGTTCCAGCAATACTTGAAGCCTAGATTCTACCTATCCTATTCCCAGATGTGTATGAATTTAGTCTAAGTCCCTAGCTCTGTGTGTAGCTATAGAGGTTTCGCCTCATTATTTTAAACATGGTGTGTGTAATGTAGATACTTTCCGGTGTAAGAAGGTATCTTCTAGCTTGGATCCCTATGAAAACTTACCTATCATCCCTACATGTGTACTTTAACTTGACACAGGCCCCCTATTCTCTGTGTAGTTGGCAAAACTAGGAATTCAATTCCACATTTACATTTAGATGTGTAGTGTTGAGTCTTCCGGTGTAAGAAGGGTCTCAGCTAGCTTTCCTAGTTCAAAGAAGGTGTGTTCCTATTGCCTACCACGCAGACCTAAATGTTGTTAGCTTCCTGACAATATAGTCTCTAAGAAGAGGAAGCCAACGGACCGACGATACCTACAGGTGTTCATATATAAACAATATAGATAAGGGACCGTAATACTGAGTTCCAGAAGCACTGAGTTATGCGCCCCTTTCAAGGCATACACAGACGCCTGTTACACAATCGTTACAACGGCAAACAGTATCACGAGTGAGTGGTAAAACATCTAAATTCAACTCAAATATCATTGAAATGCTTCAGGAATACCCACCCATTCCTGGAAGACAAGCGTACTTGAATTACTCTTACGTTGACATCGTTAGATTTCCGAGTAACCAAGCTGCTCCAGACCGCTTGTTAAATTGGGAAAAATACATGAAATAATGAGCATTGCTTATAAATGTAAAGTAAAGCTAAAGAATTAATCCACCACTTCCGGAAGCAGTAAACCAATACCCAGCTTAGCTACGCTATCTAAATATTTCATTCGTACTCACTCTGGAAAACAATTAGTAACCTATTAAAAGAAAATCCTCATAAACATGTAAACGAAGTAGCCTCCTTCACGTTCCGAAACTGACAAGCCCCTTAAACAGGTAAACGAAGTAGCCTCCTTCACGTTCCAAAACTGACAAACCCTCATAAACAGGTAAACGAAGTAGACTCCTTCACGTTCGAAAACTGACGAGCCCCTTAAACAGGTAAACGAAGTAGCCTCCTTCACGTTCCAAAACTGACATCCCCTCATAACCAGGTAAACGAAGTAGACTCCTTCTCGTCCCAAAACTGACAAGCCCCTCCCAACCAGGTAAACGAAGTAGACTCCTTCTCGTCTCAAAACTGACAACCCCCGCCCAAACGAAAACACTTCCTTATATAGACTTTTACCGTCACACCAGCGACAATAGCGTCAATAGCTCCTCTGGCCTCAATAGCCTCAGCCGATTACTATAACATAACAACTATTTACTTAAATAAATACCTAAAGAACCTTTAAAATATTCTCTCCACTACCAACGTGAATATTAAAACCAGAAAGCCTAAATAACTTTTGCCCCACAATTTTATAATTCCCCATTTAACTTTTCTTCAAATAAATATGTCTCCATTCTATAGCTCTACTTCGGCCTTTCCCTACATACTAAAACATCCACTACTCATAAACAACTAAACAGATTTAAATGAAACTAAAACGCCCTATTCCTCTATTGTTTGCCTTTATTATCCTGTAAATATTTTCCTTGCATTTTGCGCATTTCCTACGTATCAACGCTACAAGTTAAATAATCCCGCTTACTGCTTTCTCAAGCTTATACGACCGAAAGACTAAACCATATTGCATGAAATTTGACAATAAGACAACTAAGAAACCAAAGCTTCTTATTCAATAAAAGATTTCCTTGCATTTTGAGTACTTTCCTTACAATTAAAACTTTCGTCATCGCCAAATCAAATATATCCGTCTCTAACATTATTACGCCCTCTGAAGTCTGAATATAGTACTAACTAGATAGCTAGCTAACAACTGTATCAAGAACATAAATTTAGTAGAGTTGAAGCCTCAAAACTATCAAAATCTTACGTTAGATGGCGATAGAATTAAACTCTCAACTAAAATAATTCTTAATGTAACCGACTTCAAAAAGGAAGAGATTCTACAGTCCTCTGTATGTAATTTAAACTGAAATATATTCGTGTTCTGTATTTCTAGCTCACATGAAGCTTGAAACCGTTACAACATTGACTCATAATATATAAGTAAATCCAAGGACTCAAAACGGCTTTGAAAAGAAAAAAATTACCAATCCTCGCGATAATGTCATTGAATGTACTAACTCGGCCGTGATGACAAAAAAAGCCGTTTCAGGAATGCTCAGAATTAATTTAAATGAAAATAATCGATTTATTGATTATTTTTGTGTTTACTTTTTATGAAACATTCATAGAATGAAATTCAACATACAATGACAATGCAAAGAAAAATCCGTTAAGCAGCTGGTCCAGCTGCTTAACGGATTTTTCTTTGCATTGTCATTGTATGCAGGATTAATTTATCACGAAGACAGGGCTCTTACGGTACGTGAACGGTTATGGCTATTATTTCCAGCCCGAAAGACCGAATAATACTTCTTTACATCGAATTTAGCTGGTGAGTGGAAATAAAAAGCAATCTATCAGAGAATAGGAAAGTTTAGGATAGTGTTTCCAAGGAATGACAAAACAAGGAGCCCAAGAGATCCAAAGTGTAACAGCTTCTATTTACTCGTTCATTGTAATTGCCGCTGTAGCACTGCACAGTCTTAATGGAAGGCGGATGATAAACCAATCTTCAAGCATATGGTTACCATGACTTTAAGTACACATTTCAATCATATATACCGAATATATGTACTTTTTAAAACAGTCACGTGCGATAACCTTGGTCTACTTAGCCTAAAACCATAATAATTGCGCGATTTTCTAAGAATTTTCTCTACAAGCAAAGCCTTGGAATACGGCGTTTCTTTCATTGTGCCAATTCGTACAGAAAATAATTACTTAAGAAGTGAGGTTGTCAAAAGCTCCTTTTAAGTTAAAGGAGTTTCATATTTTATACGCATAAGGCAGGCATAGAACGATAAACATTTTTACAAGTGGGTCCTATGTTACATAATACAAACGCTTGAATAATTTTGGCAAGCAATATTTAATACAAACTGGGTTCAATCACTTGAAAGTGAAATGAAAACCGCTGTGGAATATTTTCGGCGGCTACAAACAAATGTGCTATGTTAGACGAACTATAAAGTACCTAATTTACGATGCTATCATGGCACGACGGTATTGGTCCGCAAACATACCTACCTATTTGAGAAATATCCTCAAGCATAGGTAGGTACACAGTTTGTGAATACTTCCGATAGTGCCCAACTGAACTGGAAAACACTTACCTACAGCAGGTACTTCGACACCTCAATTCTAACCGTTTAGGTATTAACTTTTTAGTATGGATAACTGTACTCGTACGTTTTGAATTTTGCAGTCAACATTTTTAGAACTATCTATAGAAAAACTAGCTCATTATAAGTAGTCTATACATAGGTAACTTGAATATTATTTGGAGTGCAGGCGGGGCATGTTACAGCTGTTTCGTCATTTTCGTTTGCCCCCGCCTGCACTCCTAATAATATTCAAGTTACCTATGTATAAACTACTTATAATGAGCTAGTTTTTCTCTTTTTAGTTAATTGTTTTTGCAGTGGGGTTTTTGTTTTTTAAATAATTTTGTTTTATTTGAAGCTTTTTAGTAATATAAACTGAAAATTCTTGCGAACCAACTTTAAACAGTTATAGATCTTAAACGGTCACTCAAAATAAAAATATTAAAGAAACCTAAAGTTGATTTTAAAATATCTATTCATTGATACACCACTTGATATAGTTTGTCGACTTATTTTTTTTTAATTTTTACAATATGGCGTCTGCTGGTCGCCATATTGGATTTAAATTACTGTCATGTCTTTAGTGACACTCACAAGATTAACACAAATCGATTGACGTAAGAATCATTAAAAACGGCAGACGCGTTCGGTCTTTAGATTGCCACAAAGGAACAACCATACGTACATATATACATGCATACATACATAGACTGTTAAACACATTACCCTCCTTTGCGTTTGGCAGTCGGGTAAAAGTACAGTGAATAATCCCTCATTATGTAGCAGTTACATAAACTACTATTAAATATTGGATTCGATGTCGTTATGAGTTTCATATTTGAGTCATCTTCAAAAACCAGCATAATTTACAATACAAAAAAACATTCGATACGAAGCGTTCTCCGTATGTTTGTCTTTAATAAATAAAAAAAACAGTCAAATTTGTGATAGGTATAATATATATGCCTTCGGCTTCTGAGCCCATCATAGAGTACTTATAAATATGTGTGTAGATAAAGTCATTACTTTATCTACACACATAATTATTTATAAGTAAATAATTAGGCCTTCAAATCAAATCAAATCAAATCAGATATCTTTATTTTAATGAAAATAATCGTTTTATTGATTATTTTTGTTTTTATTTTTATGAAACATTCATAGAATGAAATTCAATATACAATGACAATGCAAAGAAAAATCCGTTAAGCCGTCCAGCTGCTTAACGGATTTTTCTTTGCATTGTCATTGTATATTATCTTTATTTTGCTAAAAATGTGGTAGATACAGTACAGGTAATAATATACAAAAAAAGAAAAGGTTTCACACACTTCACCAGTAATGGCATGCATATTAATATAAGTAGGTACATTATGGATTCAGGCATCAAAAAAACAAATAAATAGAGAAGACAAGTCAACAAAATCAATGAATAGATAAAAAAAAATTACATATTATACGTCACCCTTAACCAAAATACTTACCTACTACTTAATAAAATTAACAAGTCAATTAGCCATAATATGTCACATTTTTAACCTATTAAAGTGCTCAAAGTATTCGTTTACGGAATAGAAACAGTGCTGTATTAACCAGCTTTTAAGTTTGCATTTGAACATACTAACAGGCAAATTTTTAATGTCTTCGCATAATGTGTTGTAAATAGATATGCTCATAAAATAAGTGTTTCTACCATATAATTTTGTCCCTTTAGCCGGCATTACCAGACGGTTAGGGTATCTTGTGTTAAACTGGCATATTTCACTACACGTTTTGAACTGCCAAGGATGAGTTTTAACAAACAAACAAATTTCATAGATATGCATACATGGTACTGTCAATAGTCGTAGATCTTTAAAGAAGGGTCTGCAACTTGTTTGAGCGTTTAAATTACATATTGACCTAATACACTGTACCTAAATCCTGTCTCCCCAAATACAAACCGTACTCCTACTAATCCACCCACTATTCCCTTCCATCTGCATTTGAGCCACTTAAAAAACAATGTTACGGTGGTAAAAAGAATTCCCCGTGGCGCCCGGATCTCCGTCGCTACTCATTTGGCTCAACTTATAACAAAATGTTTGGACAATAATAGTTATGCGGACTGGCAGAATTTGTTACTTTTCCCATTTAATACACTTCACGTTAAAGACGATAAATCGTCTAAGATTTCTCTTACCCAAAAAATAAAAAACAATTGTTTCAATTATTCACCGCCTTGCCTTACAGTTTTTGGTACAGGCAAAAATAGCAACCAAAAATATTTTAAAAACAAAGCGGAATCTAAAGTTAGCGACGGAGACCTGAAGGGGGCCGCGCGGTTACTTTTTTCCAGTGACGTACTATATCCAGATAATAGCGACACACTCACGGCCTTACAATCTAAACACCCTCGAGCTCCTACAAACGCATACTTTTTGGACCCGCCTACATCGCCCGATGTTTGTTTAAACATTCACGAGAAAGACACAGTGAATGCAATCTATTCATTTAAAACCGGTTCTGCAGCAGGTCCTGACGGACTTGCTCCCCAACACCTAAAAGACCTTACCTCTCACTGTGTGGGCGACGCAGGCAAACATTTAATCCTGGCTTTAACAAAATTAATAAACCTCATGCTGTCTGGCAATGTTAATCCCGATATAGTTCCCGTTCTTTATGGAGCCACCCTAATTGCACTCACTAAAAAAGACGGAGGTGTCAGACCCATTGCGGTCGGCTCTACATTTCGGCGATTAACTTCTAAAATTTCAGTTCGTCACATAGTTTCAAAATTGCAACCTCAGTTTGAACCGATTCAGTTAGGTTTCGGTACTAAAGGTGGGTGCGAAGCGGCAGTCCATGCCCTGCGCACCTACCTTAATAACGATAAGTGTGAGGTTTTACTCAAAATTGACGTCAAAGATGCATTTAATTCGGTATACAGGGACACACCTTGCTCACAGAAATTAGGAATAATATTCCGGAAATGTATAATTACCTACTTAACTGTTATCATGAACCTTCTAAATTAATGTACAAAAGCAACGAATTATCTTCCGAAGTCGGCTGTCAGCAGGGTGATCCCCTCGGAATAGCCATTTTCAGTTTAGCCATTAACCCCATCATTCATTAAAGTCCAAATTTAACGTATGGTATCTTAATTTATTGAATCAGGCGTTACTTTGCGGAGGTCCATATTTATGAACTAAAAAACAATTACTTTGCTCACCCGCGACCACTAATGACAAATATCTGTGCGGCAAATGTATGTTTCCATGCAACACCTCCGCCTCCACTGCTACACGAATCAACACATGCCACACAGACCCAACTATCACCACCACCACTATGGTATCTTGATGATGGTTCCCTAGGAGGTGATGCAGTTACGGTACTTTCAGATCTCTCAGAAATTATAAATAAATTTAAGGCCATTGGTTTAGATCAAAATTTTAATAAATGCGAACTGTTCATAAACAACGCGATCCGATCCGATCTCTTCCAACATTTTAATTTACTTTGTCCAAATATCAAAATTGGCGATATGCAAAACTTAAGCCAATCTTCGACGATGCCATTCCAGATTTAATCGCAAAAACTGTTTCAAAATTTCAAAATTCTGCAGACCGGCTGCTGGAAATCAGTGCTCACACTGCTATCACTATTCTAAAATTTTGCCTTTTTGTGCCAAAATTTACTTATTTGCTTCGTTGTTGTCCCTTTTGGAAACATCAAAATTCTCTGACCTCAATTGATTCCCTTATAAAAACTTCTTTGGAATCTATACTTAACTTACAATTTAATGAGCAATCTTGGACCCAGGCTTTCCTTCCTATCAGATATGGTGGGCTAGGTATCCGCAAAATTTCTAATGTTGCTTTACCAGCGTTCCTATCATCTGTCCACAGCACGTCCACCCTCGTAGGTAAAATCCTAAAGGATTGTCCTTCAAACTACGAGACGACGGGTTTGGTCGATGCTAGGAATGCGTGGCTTATGGCTTGTCCGGGTGAAAATCCTCCCGCTTATCCAAATTTCCAACGGGCCTGAGATGACACACTATCCAAATTAACTTATTCTAAAATTCTCAGTTCCAGTTCAGGCCCAGACCGCGCAAGGCTTTTGGCTGTGGCAAGAAAGGAATCCGGTGACTGGCTTCATGCTTATCCTTCCGTTAACGCCGGAACCTTTCTTGAGCCTGAAACACTGAGAATCGGGCTAAGACTGGATGTTGCGCTTTGTTCACCACACCGTTGCCTCTGTGGCACCAATGTGGACGAAACGGGACACCATGGACTTTCCTGTCAAAAGAGCGCCGGCCGTTTCTCCCGTCATGCCGCGCTCAATGACATAATCCGCCGGGCTCTTGCCTCTGCAAACGTGCCGGCCATTTTGGAGCCAAGCGGCATTGCCCGCGACGATGGCAAAAGGCCGGACGGTATGTCTCTGATTCCCTGGAGAATGGGTAGGGTTCTGGTTTGGGATGCGACCTGTGTCGATACAGTAGCACCTTCACATCTCCAGGGAACCACATAAAAAGCTGATGCGGCGGCAGAAACGGCCGAAAATAGAAAAAAATCTAAGTATCAATCTCTCGGTCCGAATTATAATTTTGTTGCTGTCGGGTTTGAAACTTTGGGTCCATGGGGTCCCAGCGCTTACAAGCTTATTTCTGAGTTACAAAAGCACTTAGTTGATGCAACTTGTGACCAAAGGGCTGGCAGTTTTCTCTCTCAAAGAATCAGCATCGCTATTCAGCGAGGCAACGCTGCCAGCTTTTTGGGCACTATGCCACGAGGGCCTTATTTAGATTTAATTTAGTTTTAAGTTGTAGTTTATTTAGTTTAAGCTTAAATTTAATGTCATTGTAAATTGCTTTTATTATGTAAATAAAATATCTCACTTATATAAAAAAAAATACACTGCTTTTGTGCTGTTAATACCCGATTTGCATGATACGAGTTACCCCACAGTAATATACCGTACCTAAGCAATGAACACACATAACCATGGTATGCTTTTATTGCCACTGTTTGGTTACTAATTTTTACAAGTCGCCAGAGACCATATGAAAATGAACTAATTTTATTGCATAACTTATCCATATGTTCGTTCCAAGAATATTTGTCGTCTAAGGTGATTCCTAGGAAAGTCGTTTGGCAGGATTCTTTAATAGCTTGACCCCCAGACGTTATCATTAGAGGGTGTTTACGACCCCCTTTATTAATAAACTGAATAAACGTAGTTTTGCTTAAGTTAACATTTAGATTGTTATTGTGCAACCAGACTATAATTTTAGATAACGTATCATTTATCTTCTTGTTGTATATCTGCAAATCGTGTCCAGGTATAACAATAGGTAGGTCATCAGCAAAAAGCGTGCAGTTAAAATCAGTGACATCTGGGAGGTCATTAATATATAGCAGAAAGAGTAACGGTCCCAAGATGCTACCCTGTGGTACTCCAACAGCGTTTACTCTAATGGAAGATCTAAAACTGGTCACCACATGGCTAGGATCAATTGTATTTATTACCACGAACTGTGTTCTATTATGTAAATAACTTCTGAGCCAATCGTTAACCATCCCTCTCAGTCCATAATGTTCGTACTTTGTAAGGAGTACATCGTGGGACACGAAACCGAATGCCTTGCTCATGTCAAAGAAAATAGCAGTCACTGGCACACTCTTGTCTAAATACTCAGAAACTTTATTAATTAAAGACAACGCGGCCAGCGATGTCGATTTAGACTTCTGTAATCCATACTGCTCTTCCTTAATTATCTTAAACTTGTCTAGAAAATTAGTCATACGCGTATGCATGGCCTTTTCAAATATCTTTGAGAAGACGGATGTAAGATAAAACACTCAATTGTCTTTTGCATAAACTACTATTATCGACACACATATTATAAGTACCTACCCTAAGATGGGTTCAGAAGCCGAAGGCGTAATTGTACCCATACCTGTCACGAATATGACTGTTTGTTATAGACAAACATACCGAGCTGACGTTTCATAGACTGTTTTTATTCATTGTAAATTATGATGGTTTTTTTAAGATGTTTGTTTGTCGGCCTATACTCGACTGACATACGTGAGTGATCCGTTTCTCACGGTAGTTTCATGTTAAAAGATGTTTCAAATTTGAAACTCTTAACGACATCGAATTCGATACTGAAAAGTCATTACGACATCGAATTCGATGAGGTAATGACATTTCATTACTGCTGGTGGCGGCTGGGTGGCTGTCGGCAGCGAGCAGTCAACAACGATATGCTGAAATGCTGGTCATGTTTTACGGTTTCTGAATGCATTATAGAGGACTTATGATATACAATACAATACAATACAAATATTCTTTATTGAAAACCACAAAACAGTACAAGGAGATTACAGAAAACTGATATGGTAGACAGGCGGTTTTATCGCTTAAAAGCGATCTCTTACAGACAACCAAAATACAGAAACCAAGATGAAGAGGCTAATTTAGGTGGCAGAAATTAACAAAAAGGAGAAACGTAAATTTAACATAACAATTTGATACGTTTGATACGTACGTCGGTTGAATGATATGTGTGTAGATAAAAATGTTATTGATTTAGAAGTCGTCGTTAATCACTTATAATTCCAATTAATCTTTTCTTTTGACTACTATGATATCCCGGCAACCGAATTAGGTATTCAGTTTTATTTGTGAGGCATTGTAGTAATAAAAATAAGTACCATACAAAGATTTTTCTTGCTTTTCCCCGGTATTCTATGTTGACTAGTGATAGCAGAGCTCTGCTCCAACCTAAGCAAAATGTATGCAGTGTGGGGTCATTTTATATTGGCCTATGATATATTTACAGATAGACATAAAAAAATCTGATTTCCAGATTTTTCCGAATGGTTGTGCTATAAGAGCTACCTTCAGTACCTTCATACCAAATTCAAGTTTCTAGTACAACTGGAAGTACCCTTTATGTTTTCACAGTAAGTAAGTAAGTAAGTAAACACTTTATTGTAAAAAAACAGAACAAAAACACAAGTTACAATAATCAAATTCGAGTACAAAGGCGGACTTATCCCTTTAGGGGTCTCTACCAGCCAAACTTTCACAGTACGGCAATTCGTAAGGAAACAACCATTTCAATGACGGTATCTTTTGATTGCGTTGACTTAGAAGTTTGATTTTTTCACAGCTTCAAGGGACTGCAGGCTTGATTTCAGCATGCTACCTCCTCGAGTTCCAAAAAAAAGGGTCTTGACAGACAGACGGACAATAAAGTGATCGTAAGCCTTATAGTATAAAAGGGTTCCGTCTGAGGTGTGGAACCCTAAAAACACAATAAGTAACGAGAAAGTAACACAATGAATAAAGCGTTTGATGCAGGTGTTAGCTGATATGGATAGGTACGCAGTATTTTCGGAAAGAGGGAATGATGACATCATAATAATTATATTATATTCCTAACGTTAACTGTAAATAATGATTATTAGAGTAAAAAGGTAAAACATTTGTATTGTCAAAAAAATTTGAGCAAACTAAACATATCTGTAAGTTGCGCTTAACGACAATACTGGGTACCTATTTACATTAAAATTTTTACTCGGTTTTGGACACCTGCAATGCCGGAGAATTTGCAAAGCATTGAAGAGGCAGAAAACTAAAGTATTGCCTCTTGTAGGCTCTTGTAACGCCACTTTCTCAGTTTTTATGATATGATACTTACGTAGCGTTAACTTCGATGTGTGAAATGATTGGAACATTAACCTTTGAACATTAAACTGCGTCAGATAATTTCTGATTTAATTCGGGCACCATGAATATGCAAATTGGTAGTGATTCACTTTTAACGAGCCGAACCGAACCGATGTCGATTGAACTCCTATTTGAGAGTGATGAGATGACACTAAATTGTTTGGCTAATATTCTGTTTATTAGTCCGATATTCAGTTATTAAAAAAATACATAAGACGCAAATGGATGATAAACGACTCTTCTCTTTTTTTAATGTCATTTAATCAAATCAATTTTAATACTTTCTTACTTCAAAATTCCAAAAATCTACAATAAATATACGAAGTCGAGTTTGCGAGCACGTCCGAGAAAAATACTGCTGCAGGTACTGCGACATCGACGGTACGATTTAGGAAAGCGCTTTTCATGAGGTCTCTGTTTTATGCAAGTGTATTTCCCAAACAAACTTCAAAGAAAAGACGAAAAGTCACTTTCTTGTAGGTGCATTTATAGTTACAGTGAGAAAAGCTTTTCCCTGTGAATATTTTTTTTGTTTATGGCTCAGGTTTATGGCATTGTCATAAGATTGATTTTTGCCTAGCCCGTGGGAAAGGTTTTTCTACTATGTCTCTATGTACCTATTTTATTAATTATTCACTATAGAAAAACTTAATAACAACCTTTCGTGCAGTATTCAGGACACAGATAACCTCTATTTCATTATAGATATAACTGTTAGCTAATATTACAGAAAACGAGAAAACCTTTGAAGCGAAATCTTTGACACTTTGATTTTTTTACTGCAAATAAGTTATCCAGGCGAGACCAGTTCCTTTTTCTTGAACTAGACACCCTGCCACATGTCTAGTTTAAGATTGAAACGTCAATTACTGAGTTACAAAAGCACTTATTTGATGCAACTTGTGACCAAAGGGCTGGCAGTTTTCTCTCTCAAAGAATCAGCATCGCTACTCATCGAGGCAACGCTGCCAGCCTTTTGGGCACTATACCACGGGGGCCTTATTTAGATTTAATTTAGTTTTTAGTTGTAGTTTATTTAGTTTAAGCTTAGATTTAATGTCATTGTAAATTGCTTTTATTATGTAAATAAAGTACATCTATTACTAAAGCAGGTACGAGTAAAAGTAAGCGTCCACATGTCCGCCTACATGTGTGTACACGGATCGTTGTATTCTTTGTATAGAAACTCATATAAGTGCGTCCACCTGTCCGCATCGTACGCATGGCACATTGGATATATTTTCGTTGCGTGCGATGCGTCCGTTGCGTACGATACCGACATGTGGACGCTTACCTTTAGTAAGTAATAACATTTTTATTTTAGCTTCAGGGAAAATGCTTCGTCAAACTGAATTGTTTGATTACCGGTGTAAGCATAGGTAGTATTTTATCTAACTGTATGAACGTGTAAAAAAATGCGCGCGGAAAGTTTTGGATCTAATATAATAATAGGTAATAAGTTATTACCTATATATATTTTTTTTTATTACTAAAAACAATAATTCATATTTAGGCAGGTACTACCTAAATCATGGTTTGATATTTTGAAACGGATTTTTTTTAAATCTTTGACATAAGTACCTATTTAAAAAAGTAATAATTTTTGTACTTACTTCGGATATACTTTTTTAGATTCATAACACTTTTTGACGATATTAGGTTGCAAGCGGTCTTACTTAATTTAACGAAAAACTTTTTCCCGTTATCTATAAAAAAGATAATCTTCCGTGGGTAGAGGTACTTTCGATATTAAGAAGGCTTTTTGGGCTTTTGCATTAGATACCTAAGTATATGCTCTAAACGTAGCTTGAAATAGATGTTTCATGCATTAATAAAAAAATACTATATACTTATACTTATAGGTAGGTACCCTTACATATCCTTACATTTTTCGACAGAGAGTCAAAACTTTACGAAGAAAAAATGTCAACACGACTTATTTTAAGATTAAAAATACTTGTCATATTTAAATCAAAACTAGTCAAAAAAATATAACATATTCCGGCAAATTGAGAACCTCCTCCTTTTTTGAAGTCTGTTAAAAATTGCCCCAAATCGCTGCATAACAGTACCGTGCCCAGAACACTGGCAGCATTGCCACGTTGGATGACGATTGAATTTGTCATATTAATTGCAGTTTTAGCAAAGAATATTGTATAACGTAAAGTTTTACTTGTATGTTACTTTGTGGATGGAACAATTTTATTCTATGACCGAGCAAGATCTTAACACCGATATGTTATTACCTACTGAAATTCATTGTGTTTTCCTGTCCCAAAAATTTTATTAAATGTTCAGCCTAGTATGGCCCAGGGCAGACAGCATGAGATGCGGTTTCTCTATTGTCGAATCATGTCAGCGAGCTCTCTTTGTTTGGGTTTCGCTAGAAAAGGACGCAACGGTAAAAGGAAACGCAGTCACTATGGTGATCAACGGAATTCTGGTCCGACGCGGACTCGATTTGCATTTTATTAATTTGCTCAAACACGGAGAATACAGGAAATTTTCTGCATGATTGCAGATTTGAATGATTACCTACCTATGTATATTTTTACGTCATGTTTGAACCGAAACAGGAAAATTTGTACAGGACGAAATGGGGCATGCAATCAAAGCTTTCACGCGTAACGTAATTCAGTAAAACATTTATTGAGACATGAAAATAATATCGCAAGACTCAAACATAGTGAACATTACTAAGTTTGACCCAACCAACAGGGCCAGCTAATTAAAACCGTTTAAAAAACCTATACATATAAGTAAATTTTAGCTTGACATGTTTCGGACTAATGCGTAGTCCTTCCTCTGCTTGGGCGACTACTACACTAGGCTCAGCAGCTGACGGGCTATCGGACTAAAACTCGACTTATATACGTGAGTGATCTGTTTATTTCACTTTAATTTATCGTAGAATTGCGAAACTTAAGTGGCAGTGGGCGGGGCACATTGCTCGCAGAACTGACGGCCGATGGGGTCAGAAGGTTCTCGAATGGCGTCCACGGACCGGGAGACGAGCTGTTAGTAGGCCTCCAACAAGATGGAGCGACGACCTAGTAAAGATTGCGGGACCGCGGTGGATGCGGAAAGCACAAGACTGGTCTGAGTGGAGAGCCTTGGGGGAGGCCTATGTCCAGCAGTGGACGTCTTTCGGCTGACATGATGATGATGATGATGAATTTATCGTAGTGTAAAAACTAGTTTGCTTTTTACAATGCAGGTACTTTAAACCATTTAAACTGAAGTTAGTTGCTATGAGAAAGAAAGAGTTTTTTCCCCTCACTACCTCGGAAAGCGGTCTTTTATCCTTTAATACGAGCGGGTAAAATCGCATTTTATGCACTAGTGGGGAAAGTAATTTGACCTTGGAGTGGAGCGTGTTTAAGTAGCTTTTGACAGATAACAAAACGTAAAACGCTCATAATAATGGTTAATCATTAAATAAATGATAAATGGTTTGAGAATTTAATAAAAAATACCAAATTTTATTTAATCATCCTTAAAATTCTGTAAGAAACATTTGTTTTTTTTTTATAACGATGTTGAATATAATTCTGAACGCACAAGTTGAGTCGATGCAATTTCAAAACGCATCGTCATAAATGTCAACATTGTCAACAAAATTTTCAACAAAGTTTGGAGACCTCTGAATGATTCGTTTAGAGCCCTTTGAAGAGTCTTACCTCGAGTTGAAGATTGATAATTTTCTGTTTTATTATATACACTTTATTTTCTACTCTTTGTAAATGGTTAGATTGGAAATATGTATCTAGTTCTTGTGTCCTCGCCAATCGAGAAAATCAGAACAGTTGAGGCTACAAGAGTTATAAGTAAGTTAGGGATAGCTTGTAAATCTTAGGAATTGGTACCGTGAACGTGACTAGCGTGAACTAAGTATTCTCAGATAAAACACGCATTTACTTACCGTTCACGAGGTCGCCGAATCATAATCTAATCTAGGGTTGAACGTAAAGAAAAAATATGTGGAGAAAAAGGTTTACTTCGAATCGGTTCACGCGGTGAACAATAATATAATAATATGATTGTGGTTGGTACTTTAGGTTTGTAATAAATCAGGCTGCCTCGTCCACTGCGTTATTATTATGGCCGCCCGTGTTTTGTAACACTCCATGAGCCTCATTTTATTAGTAGCGGTCGCGTGATCCTATAATTATGAGCACAGAACTAATAGGTAGTTATGAGTTCAAGATCCAGCGGTCATATTGGTTATAAACAAAAGCTAACCTAACTGTTCGCAAGTGCACTTGTAGTAGACAACCATTAATTGGCCTCAGAGCATACCTACTTTATAGGGATTTAAATAAAAACACGCGTGATATGTCCTTTTTTTTAATATGCACTGAGGTAAAGTTTAGTTAGCATACGTCAGTCAAAAATTAGTAAATCGCTCTAGTTAAAAGGAAGAATTAGAGGTCCAACAGTTAATGAGCACTTTTCTTGATTTAATACTTATTAAAAACATACGCCATATACAACAATACAACTACAGCCATTCTGCACTGAAATATTTTCCTCTATGTTATGAAATTCGTAAATCAGATACACGCTGTTCTTTCTTTTCCTTTTCAGAACCCGCATTGAGCTTTTCGATTTGAGTATCTTTTGTATACTTAGTTATTATCTTTCTTGCCAGCTAGACCGCATCATTGAAAAGGCAAACAGTAATCTAAATGTAGTGTATTTTAGTATTTTTTCGCTATTTTTTAACTTTTACAGTAAGTATTCTCGTTAAACTTCAAATACTTAGCTTACTTACAATTTGTTAATAGTATTTTATAACATTTACAAAGCTTTATTTACAAACAAGAATGAACAGAAAACAAGAAAAATATAACTTTCCCCGGGAATCAAACTCGGATCCTTGACATTCCGTGTCACGTGCATGTCCATATACAAAGAATACATAATACTAACAACGCAATAAGAAACGACACTGACGCATGTGTCATGTGTGCAATAAACGACCTCGCGGCTGTGTGAGTTTCGCTACGTGAGCGGGGGTGAGCGCGGGTCGCGCGGGGTGCGGAAAGGCGATCCACAGTCACCCCGATAAATAAAGTTTTACCTCCTACTTCCACCTTAAAAATGTACCCCTTGTGGTAAATTCCTATTCCAAATTATTTTGGCTTTAATCCCGACAAAGAATATTGAGGACTTAGCGTTACGTTCCGGGTGAGTAAATAAAACGGTTACCAAATTTTTTGATATAATTAAATGTTCAATGGAACGTAATAATATAATATTTAATAAGGATATTTTTAGCGGAAGCATTTGGTAAACGAGAGCTAAAAAAGCCTTGGTAGCGTAGTGGTACGTCTAGCAAGCGAGGGTAACCAAATAAAATTAGAATTGAGGAGAATAGAACGATGCACAGTATATTTCACTTAAAAAACCGGCCAAGTGCAAGTCAGACTCGCGCACGAGGGTTCCGTAGAAAGATTTTAACGCTTTTCCCCAGTGTTTTAAGAAGTCCAGTGTTAGCAGAGCCCTGCTCCTAAGCAAAATGTACGCAGTGTGGGGTCAACTTATATTGGTATTTGAAATCTACAGAGACATAAAATTTTAAGATTTTGAGACTTTTCGGAGTGGTTGCGCTATAAGAGCTACCTTCATACCAAATTTCAAGTTTCTAGGTCAACTGGAAGTACCCTTTAGGTTTTTGGATTTCGGCAATTTGTATGGAATTTGTAATGACTGTATCTTTTGATTGCGTTGACTTAGAAGGTTGATTTTTTCACGGCTTCAAAGGACCGCAGGCTTGAGTATTTGATATTAATTTCAGCATGCTACCTCTACTCGTTTCAGAGAAAAAGGGTCTTGACAGACGGACAACAAAGTGACCCTATAAGGGTTCCGTTTTTTCTTTTTGAGGTACGGAACCCTAAAAATTACCTGGATTTTTAACATTTTCGTGAATACATCTGAAACAAATGAAGATCGAAGGCTGATATTTAGGCATATATACAGTGTTATTTAGGTCCTGCCCTGCCACTACTCCAGTACTACGTACGTTACTTTAAAACGCATTTTTTAAATCTTATTATTATAATTACTTAATAAATAATTGACTTATACATATATGTAATACAAGTAGATAAAGTATGTTAAGGTAGCATAATCCGCTATTCACACAACTATATAGGTTCTTGACGTTTTACAAGATTGTAACGTAATTCCAAATAGACTTAGGTGAAAGCTTTCGAGGAGAAAGATTCCTATGTAGTCTAGTCGGTAGTTGACTGTAGTGGTACGAATTTTCAAATAAGTATATACTGCGTCTAGAAAATGGCAGTACGTACATAATAACGTGACAACTTGGTACCTAAACGTTGACGTAGCCACGACACTGTTAATACTAATAAATCTATAACTGACTGGGCTTTGTAGTTTCACTCCACCTTTATCTTAGTAACGTACAACAATAATCCCACAGGGTTTGTTGAAGTTAACTTGTGATACGGGATTCCACAAAGGGTTATCTCCTCGGCAATACATTTTGGCACGACTTGGTTTGGTTCGTAGGCACTGATCCGTCATCATTTACACCCTGTAATTAAAGGCGGTCACTGGAAAAACGAGTTTCAAAAGTTTATAGGGTCGTAATAGAACTTGTAGGTACCTACATGTTTATGGAGCTTTTAGCTGAAGATATTTTGTTATTGCATTCAAGATAAAGTAATATTACCGCCTTAAAACAGACAGCCGGGAGGCGCCTTTGGCTTAGCTATGCACAATTTGTTTTTGCCACTTTTCGATGGGGTCGAGGTACAAGGGACTTCTAAACGGGCAAGGTTTTTCTGCAATATGTGACCGGCAACTATTGCTGGCTGACTCTTATTATGAAAGCTAGACAAAGACGCCTATAGTTGCCGGCCACATATTGCAGCAAAAATATAGCCTGTTTAGATGCCGCTTACAGCACACGTCTAAAGCTCATGTCAAAATTTGTTACGTTTTCCTACAAACTCATTTTATAACTCAAAAAATTCAAAATTCAAAATTTTATTCAGCAAATAGGCAGTTGAATGCTCTTTTACACGTCATTTTTTTGAGTCTACCAGCGCTTTCGGAAAGACCATGATTGCCAAGAAGAATGCGCCGCAAGAAACTTGGCACAAAGTCATTTTTTCTAAAAACAAGTTACATTAGCTCTTACAATACGTAACCACAGATAAATTACACAAAGAAACCTCACTCTGTCATTAAAAGATTAAGAGAGAGAAAAAAATACCGTATTTTAGAAACAAGTGTAAAATGTAATTATTAGAACAGCAAAACCAGAACACTTTACTTTACTGGCACGTTTTAATTGAGCAGGAGATGTATAGGGTCTCCAGGTCAAATATCTTTGAAAATTTAAATTACAAAGGGATGTATAGGGTCCCAGAATTAATACTATAATATAATACTTAATCTAAATGGCTTAGAGATGTATAGTCTCTAGGGTCAATTTAAACTAAATTTAAAATCAGCAGAGGTGTAAAACGCCTCCACGGTCAAATAATAAGTATAATAATACATATACATACACTGGAGATGTATATGGTCTCCAAATGTCAAATAACAAAAATTTATGAAATATACATTTCATGTCATCATGTCAAATAAATAAAACGTTATTTATGTCAATTGTATTACAATTAGTACGCAGCGGACAACGGCAACAGAGCCGGACACCATACACGAATATCTTCGGGACGCAGCCAAGTCACATTGATGTCCTAATTATCTTCTGTTTTCAGCCTTTGCCAGGTGGTGCCATCACATAAGTTTTCATCCACTTTGTAGTATGTTTTTTTCAAGAGAGCGGTCTTTATGTATCTTTTAAATGAATTGTGAGGCAATTCCCGTGCATCTACAGGCACTTTATTGTAGAACCTCATGCAATTTCCCAAAAAAGACTTACTGACTTTTCGTAGACGAAATTTAGGGACGGCAAGTTTATGCTTATTCCGAGTGTTGAAACCATGCACATCCGACACTTTCTTGAAAGATTTGATGTTCTTGTGTGTATACAATATTACATCATATATATACTGAGAAGCTACTGTAAGGATGTCGATTTCTTTAAAGCGTTCTCTAAGTGAATCTCGGGAGCCAAGATTGTAAATAGACCGGACCGCCCTCTTCTGCAGGATAAAGATTGTTTCTATGTCGGCCGCCTTGCCCCAAATTAACGAAATTGTTACCCTAATGCCAAAAGCTCGGACACAATAAACAGACCCTGTGCATTTTGCACAGACTTAATGGGTTCTTTACTTTCGGTTGAGCTCTATACACATTACCTATCCCTAACAATTTTATTCTTGTCTTTTTCTGATCATGTTTTGTAAAATATCCATCAGAAATTCTCGATTTTTAATGTAAAAATAAGTAAGTATTGTAATAAAAAAACATCCTAAATCATCTCGAAGCTCGTAGCAATGAGTATACTTAGCTACCGACTCAATCACTTAAAATTCGATATCTCATGCTACAGGCCGAAATAGTGAGACGAATTACAATAAAACTGTAAATAATAGCGAAAAAGCTATCTTGCGACGATTCCGGATATTAAATACATATATCGAAAAACCGAGAAAATTTAACGTAAAGCAGAGTAGCGTTCGAAAGTTCTGGAGCAGTACAGTTTTCTAGACCAATTACATAGAGATAGAAAAACCTGAGAACATTCTAGAAACTGGAATCGAATATGGTTTGACCGATCGTAGTCGCCGGCAGCAGCAATCGAGGAAGAAGCTCTCCAGCGAACCAAAGCGATCCCGAAGTAACCCTCAAGAGGAATCTCCGCGACCGTTCGTACAAGCCCTGCGACCCCCTAGGCCCCGAGGTTCCTTCGCGATTCGATTACGATGATGAACTATTATCACCGAAATGTATTTCCATTTTGCGTCGACCTTCGCGTTTTCCCGCACGCCGCCCCGCGAGGTATAAAGGCCCGAGTACGAATATTCGAATCCTGCGTAATGTAATCGAGTAAGTACCTATTAGTAAATTTATCGAGAAATTTAAAACTCGTGCTCGGCTGACTAAGGCCCGAGTACGAATATTCGATTCACTCACAGAGCCACTAGTCTCCTATAAATAAAACACATCGTTCCGTGCACGAAGTTGCGGGTACAGTGAGCATTCGCATTTTCGGGAATACCTTCTGTCACCGGCGGTATTAGTGTTGCCCAATGTCTAAGCAAACTTTCCTTTAATTGAAACACATATTTCGTGTGTTTACTGTTTTGTACAAATTCCGACTCTCAGCAATGTTGACGGCAACATTCCCAACGCGGGCGGTGTTGCGACGAACGGAACATCATTTTACCGGGAAAGCCATTCAAAAATAAATCAAAAGGAATGTAATAAACCATTTTTTTTTGACGTTTTAGGACTGGAACGCGCTAGTTGATGACCGGCATAGTAAGTAGGGAAGCGCGCAAAACATCTTCCTCGTGACTGCGTGTCTGTTATTCTGTATACATTTCAAATTAATGGTTCGTGCATTGTAAACGTCGAGTTATTTTTGTTTCCCATTATGACCGTTTGTTTTTTTTTATTCCTCCGCTGTGTTGACCGGCGCCCACTAGATAGGTTTGTTGTCTTTATGCTTGTAAACATAAACATTTAACGGGGTTGCCGAAAGCACTATTAATTGTAGATATTTCTATCTAGATGACACGGGTTTTAACGTTAGAATTTACTATCAGTTCCAAAAACTTTTAAAATGTTTTAAAAACAGCATCTAGGTCAGCAGTTATCAAATTAAGATATTATTATAGATTTTTGAATACAGAAGACATAAAAAATGATTTTCTACGCATTGGAAGAACGTTAATGAACAACAATTACTTACTAATAAATAATATAGGTATAATCCTTCCGTTTGACCGCATCCAACGTAGAGCTGCTCGAATTGTCGATAACCAGGCACTCTCTGGTAGGGTCGATCCACTGGCTATGCGGAGGGATGTGGCGTCTCTCTATATTTCGTAGGCACCGCATTTATCGTGGGGAGTGTTCTGATGAACTATTTGGGTTGTTGCCTGCGGAAGTTCCACCACCGTACTTCGCGAAACCGTCTGTCTTTCCATTGGTTGGCAGTCTCGCACTGTCCGATTTAAACGGAACTTTTTCCCTCACACGACGAGGATATGGAATCAGCTTCCTGCGGCAAGAATCCTGGAGCGATACAACTTATTCCTATTCCTAAAAGGGCTGGTAACGCACCCGTGATTCCCCTCGTGTAGCGGGTGTCCATGGGTGGCGGTGATTTCTTTACGTCAGGTGACCCGCCTGTTCGTTTTCCCCCTCTTATATAAAAAAAATAGTATATTTTTTAATTATTAATAAAACATGATCCCGCCAAAACAATATTTTTATAGGCGTTTATAACCTCTTTTATCCTTAATCCTTCATCCAAAATTAAAGGTAGTACATATAAAAAAAAAACAAGGAAAACAGAGCGTCTTGGACAGCGGGCAAAGAGATCCTCATCCCAATTCACAGTACCTAATGATGAGGATCAAGAAGGCTTTTTTTTTACTTTATTGTCAACCGGGTATGTCATATTAGAAACGAAGAACTGAATTTGTTGGATTTAGATAAAACAAAACATGAGACAGACATATACAGTGACAAGTACGCACTGTTTTCGAGAAGCGTCAGATCGCTGCATTCAAATTAGATTCGTAATACTACTGAATAAAGTTCATGTTTGCTGATTGATCACATATTTTTGATTTCGTCAAGTATCAGATATTTTTAAGCGACTCTGTGTCCGATACTTATGCCGTTACCCAAGAACGATATTTATGTCGGTCGCAACATATCAGATCTTATTGCCGTCGAATGTCGTCATATATTTTTGCAGTGCTGTCCATAATCATATATTATTGGTGGTGACTGTACCTAAACGAGTTGAATGTATCTATAAAATAAACCAAAGCTAGAAATGGATTCAAAATGAAATTGGATGAAATTCTATCTCGAATAAATGCAAAATTCCTGTGTAATAATGAAAAAAATTGTCTGAGAAAAAAGCCTTAATTTGGTTAAAAAAGTTTAACCTTAGTTTGTCTAACTCTGATAGGTACCAATTACAACTTGTTAAAAATTTTCAACTTGATTTTAAGCTCCAAAATTAAAGAAATGTATAGGTAACTCTTTTAAATGCATTTTGGTACAGATTAAAGTGCTTTTAATTAGATCTCGTTTGAAGGTATTAAAACTTTGAAACTCTTACAGTTGTGACCTCAGCATCAGTTATATACACAGGGTACTCAACCGGCTGAAGTTAAGGCCGGAGTAGTTAAGTTTTTTTTTTAATATAAATTAAGACCAAGCGAAACCAAAATCCTCTTTTCGGGCGATTTTATTAAGCATTACCTATATACGAGTACCTACATATTTTTTGTTTGTGGGTTTGCTTGTTTCTAATCTTGCTAGTAAGTTTTGCCCCATTTATAGGTCAGATGGCTTAAAATTTAGCACATGCAAATAGTGATCCTGTGACAGTGCAATAAAAAAGTTCTTTATTCAATAAAAAAAAGCGGTTTATAAGTTTTATTACCATTTCACTCAATGTGCAGAATATGACGAGTCCCGTGGATGAGTCGGATACCTACGTATCGTCTTTCGAAAAATTCCTCATGAATGATTTCGCTTATACTCGAACGCCTACGAAAAATGAAGAATGTGCGCTTGAATTGCTGGTTAAATATAAATTTCATTCATAGACATTGTAAACATCTTGAGTTATGTGCTGTTAATATTAGTACGGACGAATTATTGGGCGCGACTAGCAAGTTTAACTTAAGTGTGGCTGCTACTACGAACTACAAGCTGTTACCCGCGACCTCGCCTGCGCAGAATTCGTTTATCGTTATCCTGCGGGAACTATGCAATTTTCGTAACAAACGTTTCGATCGCGTTCGCAAGTGTCAAATAGGTTCTATGAGAAATAGTACGTTGCCAATAAAAGGATTGTGCCATCTATACATCTTAACAAATAGATTTTCTTATAAAACATGGTGAGCATTCTTCATACTTTGTAAAATTTGACGACCGGATGGTCTAGTGGTTAGCGACCCTGACTACGAAGCTTGAGGTCCCGGGTTCGAATCCCGGTCGGGGCAGATGTTTGTATGATGAATACGAATGTTTGTTCTAGGGTCTTGGATGTTTAATATGTATATAAGTATGTATTTATCTATATAAGTAAGTTTATCCGGGTTCTAGTAGCCATAGTACAGGCTTTACCTAGTTTGGGACTAGGTCAAGTGGTGTCAATTTGTCCCATGATATTTATTATTCTTTATTTTTTTTAAACCTACTTTAAACAAAAATATTCATAGTTGAGATTGTAGGTAAAGTTTTCTCATATGATATCAATATCAAACTAAGCTAGAATGATGTTTTTTTTTTTCAGAAATGAAATAAATACTTATTTAAACAAAAATAATGAAACTTTAATTACTTAACCTGAAATTATTATCCTCTATCATGGAAAACATAATTATCATTAATGTTTTCTCTTAAAACAAAACCCTTATAAAATAAAGCAACATTTCAAATGTCTGGCCGTAAGTCCAAAACAATACATCGTAGGTAATTTCCTAATTCTTGATTCGCTTTCCGGAAACGTATACTGAAATAACGAAATCCCACCAATTCATCTACTTAAGTACTTACAACTAAGTAAGTTGATTCATTCATTTCATTTTATTTATTTCATAAACAATACAATTATTGTGTTTGAAATTACAATTAAATTAACAATAAATAGAACAATGAAATAATACAATTATACCAGCCTAATTCATAATATTAGAGAAAGAAGATATTAATAATAAAATAAAACAGTAATCATTAAATAATAAAAGCAATTTACAATGACATTAAATCTAAGCTTAAACTAAATAAACTACAACTTAAAACTAAATTAAATCTAAATAAGGCCCCCGTGGCATAGTGCCCAAAAGGCTGGCAGCGTTGCCTCGCTGAATAGCGATGCTGATTCTTTGAGAGAGAAAACTGCCAGCCCTTTGGTCACAAGTTGCATCAACTAAGCGCTTTTGTAACTCAGAAATAAGCTTGTAAGCGCTGGGACCCCATGGACCCAAAGTTTCAAACCCGACAGGAACAAAATTATAATTCGGACCGAGAGATTGATACTTAGAATTTTTTCTATTTTCAGCCGTTTCTGCCGCCGCACCAGCTTTTTGTGTGGTTCCCTGGAGATGTGAGGGTGCTACTGTATCGACACAGGTCGCATCCCAAACCAGAACCCTACCCATTCTCCAGGGAATCAGAGACATACCGTCCGGCCTTTTGCCATCGTCGCGAGCAATGCCGCTTGGCTCCAAAATGGCCGGCACGTTCGCAGAGGCAAGAGCCCGGCGGATTATGTCATTGAGCGCTGCATGACGGCAGAAACGGCCGGCGCTCTTTTGACAGGAAAGACCATGGTGTCCCGTTTCGTCCACATTGGTGCCACAGAGGCAACGGTGTGGTGAACACAGCGCAACACCCAGTCTTAGCCCGACTGCAATTCTCAGTGTTTCAGGCTCAAGAAAGGTTCCGGTGTTAACGGAAGGATAAGCATGAAGCCAGTCACCGGATTCCTTTCTTGCCACAGCCAAAAGCCTTGCGCGGTCTGGGCCTGAACTGGAACTGAGAATATTAGAATAAGTTAATTTGGATAGTGTGTCATCCCAGCTCCGTTGGAAATTTGGATAAGCGGGAGGATTTTCACCCGGACAAGCCATTAGCCAAGCATTCCTAGCATCGACCAAACCCGTCGTCTCGTAGTTTGAAGGACAATCCTTTAGGATTTTACCTACGAGGGTGGACGTGCTGTGGACAGATGATAGGAACGCTGGTAAAGCAACACTAGAAATTTTGCGGATACCTAGCCCACCATATCTGATAGGAAGGGAAGCCTGGGTCCAAGATTGCCCATTGAATTGTAAGTTAAGTATAGATTCCAAAGAAGTTTTCATAAGGGAATCAATTAAGGTCAGAGAATTTTGATGTTTCCAAAAGGGACAACAACGAAGCAAATAAGTAAATTTTGGCACAAAAAGGCAAAATTTTAGAATAGTGATAGCAGTGTGAGCACTGATTTCCAGCAGCCGGTCTGCAGAATTTTGAAATTTTGAAACAGTTTTTGCGATTAAATCTGGAATGGCATCGTCGAAGATTGGTGACCCTAGGAGGCTTAAGTTTTGCTTATCGACAATTTTGATATTTGGACAAAGTAAATTAAAATGTTGGAAGAGATCGGATCGGATCGCGTTGTTTATGAACAGTTCGCATTTATTAAAGTTTAGATCTAAACCAATGGCCTTAAATTTATTTATAATTTCTGAGAGATCTGAAAGTACCGTAACTGCATCACCTCCTAGGGAACCATCATCAAGATACCATACGTTAAATTTGGACTTTAAATTTTGAATGATGGGGTTAATGGCTAAACTGAAAATGGCTGGTCCGAGGGGATCACCCTGCTGACAGCCGACTTCAGAAGATAATTCGTTGCTTTTGTACATTAATTTAGAAGGTTCATGATAACAGTTAAGTAGGTAATTATAAATTTCCGGAATATTATTCCTAATTTCTGTGAGCAAGGTGTCCCTGTTTACCGAATTAAATGCATTTTTGACGTCAATTTTGAGTAAAACCTCACACTGATCGTTATTAAGGTAGGTGCGCAGGGCATGGACTGCCGCTTCGCACCCACCTTTAGTACCGAAACCTAATTGAATTGGTTCAAACTGAGGTTGCAATTTTGAAACTATGTGACGAACTGAAATTTTAGAAGTTAATCGCCGAAATGTAGAGCCGACCGCAATGGGTCTGACACCTCCGTCTTTTTTAGTGAGCGTAATTAGGTTGGCTCCATAAAGAACGGGAACTATTTCGGGATTAACATTGCCAGACAGCATGAGGTTTATTAATTTTGTTAAAGCGAGGATTAAATGTTTGCCTGCGTCGCCCACACAGTGAGAGGTAAGGTCTTTTAGGTGTTGGGGAGCAAGTCCGTCAAGACCTGCTGCAGAACCGGTTTTAAATGAATAGATTGCATTCACTGTGTCTTTCTCGTGAATGTTTAAACAAACATCGGGCGACGTAGGCGGGTCCAAAAAGTATGCGTTTGTAGGAGCTCGAGGGTGTTTAGTTTGTAAGGCCGAGAGTGTGTCGCTATTATCTGGAGATAGTACGTCACTGGAAAAAAGTAACCGCGCGGCCCCCTTCAGGTCTCCGTTGCTAACTTTAGATTCCACTTTGTTTTTAAAATAATTTTGATTGCTATTTTTGCCTGTACTAAAAACTGTAAGGCAAGGCGGTGAATAATTGGAACAATTGTTTTTTATTTTTTGGGTAAGAGAAATCTTAGACGATTTATCGTCTTTAACGTGAAGTGTATTAAATGGGAAAAGTAACAAATTCTGCCAGTCCGCATAGCTATTATTGTCCAAACATTTCGTTATAAGTTGAGCCAAATGAGTAGCGACGGAGATCCGGGCGCCACGGGGAATTCTTTTTACCACCTTAACATTGTTTTTTAAGTGGCTCAAATGCAGATGGAAGGGAATAGTGGGTGGATTAGTAGGAGTACGGTTTGTATTTGGGGAGACAGGATTTATGTACAAGGGGGGGGCATTCTGACTTAAACATTTGTGCAATTTGGATTTGTGAATATTCAAACCTCTACTACTACTAAATGTTCTACTGCATATTGGGCATACATGTGACGTACCATCTACGGGTTGCGTTGCATTCTGCATATGATCTAAGGGCATAAAAACACAACACAACGGAAAACTAAATAGAAAAATAGTCTGACAGCCGCGACAAAACTGCACTGACGGGGCTCCGCCAAGAGCGGCGCGTGCGGGAGTAGCGGGGACTCAGGCCGGCGTGGAAAGAGGTCGAGGTGGCCGGGATGCACATGAAACAAACATTATTATTAGTATTTAATTATTAAAATATTTGGGAGCTTTATTTGAAATCGTGTTGACGTTGACGTACCGTTTTTTTTTTTTTAAATTATATAAAAAAGTCAATAAGAATAATAAAAACCAATAACAATTACGACAAAAATAAAATAAAAAAATAAATAATTACATAATGCCAATACAATTTCGTAAAACCAGGTCAGAATAACAATTTAGAATATTTAAATAATGTCAGGAACAATAATAACTGAATTATCTAGTTTATCATCCATTTCCATTTAGTTAATTATACCCTTGAAATATTTCATTAATGCTATAGAAACACCGCTTCAGCAAAAAAGCCTTTAACTTATTTTAAAAACATTGTGTGCAGTAATGCTCTTGAGGTCTATCGGCAGCCTGTTGAAGGCTTTAACGGCCTGGTAGCGACTACATTGATGTGCAATTTTCAGTTTCAAGCAATTAAGTATTATCCTAGAAACTTGGAATTTGCTTTTATAGAACAACCAACCAGATAAATCTCAAAATGTTGTGTCTGTCTATTAAATGTCAGAGACCAATATAAAATAACTCCACACTGCATTATGTACATTTTAAAGAGAGAAAAATCTTCGAGACTCACTAAAATGTACGGAACCCTCGGTGCGCGAGTCTGACTCGCACTTGGCTGGTTTTTCTTTATGGTACCAATACGCATCCCCTTAACGAGGCACTGGAGGGGATAATTTTGCGATTTCTTAGTTTTCCAATTCGTATATGAAAACCCTTAGCCCATAGTTCCCGAATTTCAGCTTTCCAGAACTTCGGAAAGTACCATAGAAGTTTTCAGTCAGTCACGAAATCGAGGTATTTCAGAAGTCGATAAGTATATCTGAATAATGATACTTGATATTTTTGTCGATTTAACTATGTCTCATAAATCTGCTTAGGACATTTAAACCTGAAAATTTCGCCATTCTAGCACTATCCAGACCAAAAACTATGACGGTTCAAAAATAGCGACGAAACACTTTCAGAAAAGAGAGTTAGACACTACTATTGCCCCCTATTAAAATAATTGAATATACCTACCCATACAATGTTATTTATATAACATCAAAGTAGTTCCTTTGTCCGTCTTTTACACGGACAGATAGGGCAATTTATTGACACGTTACATTTACGAATAAGTAAGTTTAAAGTAAGCTTAAAGTAAGCTTAAAGTAAGCTAAAGTAAGGTTAAAGTAAGCTTAAAGTAGCTTAAGTAAGCTTAAAATTGCTTTTAAAAAGAAAGTTCCTTATAACATGGCATTGGGACGTTGAAAGTACCTACCTGAACAGAGACACATTTTTATTTCAAAGCTACCGTCACAAATTATATAATTATATCTATGGGAGTGTGACAGTGTGTTTGGACTGAATGCAGATAAACGCCTTCGTCCTGACTGACTTTCTAAAAGCATGTTGTAGGATTTAATACTGAATGTGTGACAAGTCTTACTTCGAGTCTAACTTTAATAAAGTAAAAAAAAAAGCCTTCTGATCCTCATCATTAGGTACTGTGAATTGGGGGCCGGCACGCGAGCCTGAGACGTCACAGGCTCGCGTGCCGGCCCCCAATTCACAGTACCTAATGATGAGATCTCTTTGCCCGCTTGTCCAAGACGCTCTGTTTTTCCTTGTTTTTTTTTATATGTACTACCTTTAATTTTGGATGAAGG